>JAEIFN010001074.1:1712500-2193931 GCA_018903675.1 Zaprionus capensis | reverse complement strand
GTCAAAATATCATAATTCTAAATTTTGAAAAATTCTAAAAATGTTGTAAGGGTGACCCTTTGGTCAAAATAAACACCTAAATTAAGGGTATTTCTTCGATATTTTAAACAATTTTCATCGCAAACACTTTTGGCGGGACTTTTTATACTACTTATGATTAGCTTTATCAATTAAAGTCAAAATATCACAATTCTAAAAACAATTAAAACAAACAAACTGAGAAACAGAATTCATATTGGTACCTTAAACTCATTATTGCACATAAGGTAATTTGTATGCTGTAAACATTATTTATAAATTGATAATTATATAATATAATTTTGTAATTTTTACAGATATGGTTTGCGCAGAGAAAATAAATGCTGCCACAATTATATAGTTCCTCCAAATTACCTAAGACTTATTGGAACTAACCAAAGCTATACAAATGAAGACGCAAACTATGCAGATATAGATGAAACCCCTATATTTTTGGAGTAATTTCAATAAAGACTAAAAAAAACTTTAATAAAAGTGTTTAACTATTTTTTTTAGCTATATTAAATTGTTTTTAGCGGTTTCTAGCTTTTTCTGAACCCTGATTTAGCTATTTCAGGTCTTGGAAAGTTGGCAACACTGTTCATGAGTGAGCGATCGGCTCTCTTCGTTGGAAACCGCGAGAAGCGCACATCGGCACTCGCACAACGACAGCGGAACGATGAGCACGGGTCCATTTCTTTGCTCTAGCCATCGTTTCAATGTATGTGTGCTATGTATGCACATGCACGCAAGTAAATGTATGCGTTGCATGTGAAGTTTGGCAATAGGCAATTGCTTCGGCCAGCGCGCTCGCAGCCTGAAGTCAATTTTCTGTTTCGGCGTTGAGAGCCTAGAGACTGAAACACAGTGGGCAAAAATAGTTATTTGGCGGCAATAACATTTAACATCTGAAAACATGTGCATTTATAATTTATTGAGTAGATAGATTAAATATTCATATTTCTATTCTAATTTCTATATCAAATTTATAATATTGAAAAAAAGTTGTGCAACAACACAATTTTTTTTGTTCATGTATGTACCAAATTTGACAAAATTTATCAGCCAAAACTAAAAAATTCGGAAAACATCAATATCTATTTACTAAATAAAATGATGCCATAAATCAAGCCTCATATTTTCGAAGCTATAAAAGTTTCGCCGCAAGATAACCATTTTTGCCCACTGTGTCTCGGTCTCTTGGCTCTCGACGCCGAAACAGAAAATTGACTTCAAGCTGCCAGTACGCTGGCCGAAGCATTTGCCTGTTGTCAAACTTCACAAGCAACGCATACATTCATATGCGAGCTTGTGCATGCATACACGCACACATTGAAACGATCGCAGAGCGCAAAGAACTATGCCCGTGCTCATCGTTCCGCTGTCGTTGTTAGAGGTGCCGAAATATCGATGCTAACATCGATATATCGATGTTTTTCAAATTTTCCGAAAAATCGATATTTTTTCGTCTATCGATGTTTTCAGGTCCGTTACTGCTCCAAACACTTTACACAGATGTACAAAACATTAACACATACATCTGTGTAAAGTGTACATGTTAATGTTATTTACTTCTGTGTAAAGTGTTTCTTGACTAACTGTATATTTATTTATTTATTTTTTGAAGAGGGAGTCTCCCAGCAGAGAAAGTGCTAGGCACTGCGACCAGAAAGGTCTTTTGTGCCTGTAATGCTCTCCCTATCTTGACAAAAGCTGTTCTGCTTCCCTAATGAAGCATAACAGGTCTTTCGTCGAGGAATGGACAATGTGCTCGGGAACTGCGATTTCCACGTGCAGATGCTTCCTCCTAACCCAAACCAAGGCTGGACAATCACATAGAATGTGTTTGGTGGTTTCGTCGTCCTCTCTACAGAGCCTGCATTCTGTATCTGAGGACAGACGCATTTTTGCGAGGTGATAGTTCACCACGTGGTGACCACTAAGGTAACCTATAAGGAGATAGAGATCTCTCCTGGAGAGTAGGTTTGTTCTTCGTTTAACCGAGGGATTTGTAAGCTCTTTAGCCTGCCTCATCCCTGGTTGGAAGAACCAATAGCGTTCGGTCAACCGAACCGCCCATGCTTTCACAATGGATGAGATGGTTGACCACTCCACGCCGCAGAAGGGTTCGGGGCCATGCAAAGGGGCTGATGACCCCGCCCTCGCTAGTTCATCCGCTAGCTCATTGCCCTGGAAACCAGAGTGTATAATGTATATAATAAGATATATTTAAGATTCGACTGTTGAAACAGATCTTCATTGATTTTTAAGTTCCCATTATTATTCTATTATTCCTATTTTAAGATGGTGCATATGAAATGGAATCTCATTGTTTTTTAGTTTTTTAATATTATTTTTTATATTAAATTTAAAATAAATTGAATTTTTTTTTTTATTTTTCAAGTGTAAATAAAAATATTCATTTTTTTCGATAATATCGGGAAAAATCGATTTAAATCGATAGTTTTGGTGAAAAACATCGAAACATCGATGTCTCCAAACATCGATATTTCGGCACCTCTAGTCGTTGTGCGACTGACTTGATGCCGATGTGCGCTTCTCGCGGTTTCTAACGAAGAAATCCGATCGCTCACTCTTGAAACACTTCGTGTTCAGGGGTCCCAGTCTCTGCATTGCATCAAATGAGTAGATTCCGCTGTTTGAGTACTCTATATGTTCGATGCTTAGTGGTGTAACGGACCACTATCGACTTTTTGATTTCCATCACTATTTCTCTTTGATTTTTTAAATATAGATAAATATCTTGGAATCACAGGATTCGGACTACTTCGAGCAATCTAAGCTTGGGAAAGCACACAATTCAGGATTGACGGATTTGATACTCGGAACCCTGTAACTGTTTCTATATTCGTTGTGCATTTACCATATACAAATTATCATAATTATCGAATTTGCTTGAATATCAATCAAATTGGAAAGTATTTTAGAGAAAATGGCTGCCTGCATGCATTACACAGTGAGTGTGTGTGCAATCGCTTGACGAGGATATAAATAGTGTTACCTTCAAATGTATGTTAGCAATCAATTTGGAATTGTTTAAAAAAAAAATGCCGTTGGCGATTATATACAAACGCAGGTTGTTAACTCCTCCTGTTGTTCTTATTCTAGCATTTAATAATATTGATAGCTATAGAAAAACAAGAATCTTTCTAATAAAAAGAATCTTTTACTCGTATAATATTTTTATAAAACCTATAGGATATACTTGGCAGATTTTAATGGAATGGAAAAAGGATACGGTACTGTCTAACTATGATTGGCACTCTTAATTAAGTTATTTCGAAAAAACAATAATGGTTCTTACACAAAAACCCCCAAAACTCCCGCCTGATTTTTCCTACGGCAGCTGTATGTTATAGTGGTCCAATTTTAATTACATATTATTTTTATAGAAAA
Organism: Zaprionus capensis; assembly: GCA_018903675.1. NCBI lineage: Eukaryota > Metazoa > Arthropoda > Insecta > Diptera > Drosophilidae > Zaprionus > Zaprionus capensis. The sequence continues at coordinate 2,190,496 of JAEIFN010001074.1, read as the reverse complement.
AGTCCAATGCGGTAAATTTGTTTGCAATATCTTAAGAAAAAACAAAAATTGGCCGATAGGTTGTATGGTAGCTATACGATATATCGGCCCGATACGGTTCTTTTTAAGTTTTTGTACAAGCACCTTAACTTCGGACAATCTTTCCTAAGACAGGTCTAGAAAGAGTAGGCCAGAAGTAGACGAAAGTACTTAGGCTTCTTTAAGACCAGATGAGCACATGATTATTATATATATTTATATTTATTTCTCAATTTTATCCGCAAAAGTATAAAATGGTCTCCTGCAACATCTGTAAACACACAGTTTTAGGCTTGACAACGATTTATTACGATCAACAATGAATTTATATGAATTATTAACAATTTTGGTATCATTTTGAAGAAAATCAACCAAAAAGCTGCAAAGCAAAACGCGAAGTGTGTCGGTGTTTAACTGAGAATTTGGTCGCCGTCGATGCCTTGTTGGGTTTGGGTTACATCGTTTTCGTCTCCTTACCGATTCGTTGTTTCTCTAATGTCGATTTAGTTATGGGGTTTCTTTTCAAATTCAGAATTCGATTCGATGTGGTTTTCGATGGGATATAAAGTGTTTCATCTTCTTAGTTCTATGTTCGTATTGTAATTGTTGTTCATGTTATTTATATTGATGTTGTTTCTTTTGCTTAGTGTGTCATGTGAAAGGATTGAAAATCGAAATCGGCAAAATTTGCTATACATTTTACATTGAGTGCCTGCTGACACTCGGGTAAGTATGTGTGGCTACTGTGTGTCTAGGTGTGGGTAGTGTGCTTTTGTATGTCTGAAAATTGATTAAGCCCGCGCGCTGGCGACAGGAATCGTTGATAGGGCAACGGTGGGCGGTGATGTGTGGTGAAGGTGAGAGTGGGGACGGTAGTTTTGCATTTTGGCGTGGTGGAGTTTAATGGACGCTTAACGCGTGTAAATGGTCTTTACCAGCGATCCCTGCTTGGCCATTGTGTCCTTATGCAGCTGATACTGCAGCACGTAGGCGCTCTCCATGCGCAGTCCATCGCGCAGCTTGCCACCGATCTCGAGAGCAGCCGCCTCGTTGCTACCGTTCGCCGTCCAAATGGAGATCTTGTTGTTCTTGCCGCGTATGTTGACAACGGCGCCGCACAGCTCGTTCGAGTACTCACAGCTCTCGCCGATGAGCACCAGCAGCGTGTCCAGCCAGAAGTTGTCCAAGTCGCTCTTATTGCTCTTGTTGAGGGTGATCACCCAGCGGCCGCCCCTGACGTTCGCCTCGTCCTCCCACATCGGTCGTATGCCCTTCTTAAAGAGACAATAGTCGCTGCCCATTTTGATCTCGGATGGAGTCTTGATGTGATTGATTAGACTCCAGAAATTCTCGACCGTATTGAAACTGGCCACCTCGTGCAGCATTTCCTCCCAGCTCTTGCTGCGATCTGTCTCCAAATACCATAGAGTCCATTCGCTGTTCAATGGATGATGCGGCTCTGTTGACAGCTGTTCCACTGTATCGCCGCCGGTCGGGATTATATCGAACGGGCCATCATTATCGCCAGTTGTTGTTGCCCCCATCATGCTTTCTTCTTGGCCTTGCTCCGTAAGTCCTGCTCCTGTTCCCTTTCCTATTGTCGCTGTCTTCATTGTGGTCGTCGATCCCGCGTTGGTAGTTGCTTCTAAGCCCGCTACGTCTCCGGTGCCCGCACCCACACCCGCTTCCCCTCCCGATTCCATCAAATGAGTCGTCGTCGGTGTTGCCGCTGTCGCCGTTGAGAGCGACTTTGTCGTGGTCAGAGTCAGCATCGTTGGCGACCCACACTGCGAGTCATCTGTGGCGTAAGCGTTTTGCTCGGATCGTGGCGAGCAAGCGCAGCTGCCAGTGATACCACAGGTGGCATTGATGATGCTCTTGTAGCTGGTGCCGCTGCTGCTGTCGGCGCTGCCGCTGCGCACGCGCCCCATCGCGGGCTTCTGGGATCGCTTGGCACAGCTCTGCACGGGCGTCGTGGAGAACTCATCGTTGTTGGAGCACGACTTGAACATGGTCTTTGGATTGGCGAAGTTTTTCATCTTGTATATGTTAGACGGATACATGTTGCACGATCACGTTGAACTGAAAGTTAAATAAAAAGTACAATGAGACGCATGAGCACAACATCAATACAACAAGAACATCAACATCGACATTATCATCAAGATGAAACGAACTTCAAGAACATATCAATATATTAAGGAGCAGCGCTGCGTGCCACATGCCACGTGCAACATGCAACGTGCAACGTCACTTGCCTTTGCCTGCGAATAACTTCGATCTCGATTGCCGTTTTCGTGTTCCTTTGTACTGGGCTCCAAATTGAAATTTGATGCTTTTGATTTTAGGACTATCACAACATGCGAACAATGTTATTTCTGTTCCAGAAAGCAAACTGTCTGACTGACTTTCCGTGCAGCGCACACTCGACACTTGAAAAACACCCAAAGCCTCCAGAGCCAAAGTAGGTGGCTCCCCTTCTTTTTGGCAGAACAGAAACAAGCCGATCTCACGACTGACTCAGATATAATGATCGCAATGATTCAAAGTGCTCCCTTTGAAGATTAACAATTAAATTAAGTTAAAGTCACTTTACATCTTTTGACATCACTCTTAATAATATTTAATCCACTGAGATATTTACCTTGATTTCACTTAGTTCTTATAACAACTAATCACACAATTTTTAAACAGACAAACAGTTCAACAGCTGATTCCTGTTTTGATGTTCAAGCACCAGGCATCGAAAATAGTACTCAAACGGCGAATTTGTTCGTCCAAAAATTTTGCGTTTTTGTGATTGTATTGCTTGTAAAGTTTGACAGCTCACATACATATGCTTGGGGCAGCGTGAAGTCAAACAGATCGAGGTACTGTGGGCCAAAATAGGTTTTTGTCGGTAAAAATGTTAATTTACTTTTTATAATTGATATTCATTATTATATTTTGTACTCCAAATTTCCAATATTGAAAACATTGATGCAACAGTTTTAAAATTAATTTTTTTATTAGTTTATTTATTTAAAGTCGACGATCGACTATTTAAAATTGAAAAACATAATAATCAAATTAATTCAAATTATTTTGAAACAAAAACCCTTGCAGATTATTCCCATACCAGTGATATATAATGGTGCAGAATATTATGTCTAACTTTGATTTGCACTGATAAATGTAGTTACATATATTTAAAATTAGAGCTGGTCATAATACAAAAACATTTCTGATATCTGCTAAGGTGTGTTGCATGCTCCTGGTCAAAATTAATATACTAGGGTATAAATATATATTTTAATATCTAAATTAAAAATTTAAAAATTATTTAAATTTATTTTAAATGTACCAATTCTGTGCAACTTATACAAAAAATGTTGAATAATGAAGATGTATAACATTTTCGTCGCCAAATAACTGTTTTGGCCTATTTTACGCACTGTGAGTACTCTATGCGTTCGATGCTTAGTGGCATAAGCTTTGGCATGGCGTTTTGCAACACTTATCAGTCAAAAGCAGAGTTGCCAACAGTTCTGAGCATTACCACGCCTTAGCTTAATGTGAGATTGAAATGATATTGCCAATTACATATGTAGTTCAACACTGAAAAAGAATATTGCAAAAACTTCATTTTAAGAGAGAACAGCGAAATTCCCAGAATAGGAAATAAAAAGATAAGCATATGGTTTGACATTCGTGACGCAGACGTCTTTTACGCACAATTTGACTGTTCGATTTTGACAAGCACGTGACAGAAGCAGATTGTGTGAGGTATTCTTCCAAAAGAGAAAAAAGAAAACGTAAAGAAGTTAACTGTGATTAATCAAGTCAACGCAATGAGCAATACGAATAACAAGTTCTATGGCATCACGCTGGACAAGGAGAACGACTGCATCACCTGGGACAGCTTCGCCGACAAAGATCCACGCTGCCACAAACTCGTCATCAAGCAACTGCTGCTGGGCGTCGAGGCCGATGAGGATGAGTACAACGTGGTCGAGGTGAGCACCGCCAAGGATATTGTGAAGATACCCATTGCTTGTCTCAGGGCCGGCGAACTGCGCGTTGTCAATCCCAACATGGAGTTCTACGAATCCAAGTTAACATTCAAATTGATCCAAGGCAAGGGTCCCGTCCATATTCTTGGTGAAGACATTAAGGATGATATTGATGTTATTTACGTGAAGGGGAACGACTTCTCGGACAACGAATACTCTGATGATTTGTCGTAGGAGCCTCGAACAAAACACTAGCGCAGGTGTTCGTAATTTATAAAATATTCATTTCTTAATCAAAAGAAATTCAAATAAAAAAACATCCATTGTAATAATCGATTTAAACATTCCGTAAAGCTTCTGCAGCGCGATTCGGGTGAAATTCAGGAGGATCGGCTAGGATAGAGTATCTCAAGAACAATTACCTTATGGGCATATGTACATATATGTATGTAAGTATGTATGTTTATCATGGTGTTCGTAGCAGCAAAGTAGATCCACGGCTCAGTTCATCTCAATTGAACCTAACATACAAATCACCTATCATTTATATTCTCTCGCAAAGGGTGTATAACTTTTGAGAAACCTCCTATAAAGTATATAATTCATAAATATATATATGTATGTATTTACTCTTGATTAGTTTCAAAAGGTTAATCGATAAAGCCATGTCCGCTTCGTCGTCGGTTGTAATACTACAGAGATTCTCAGACTTATAGCTATCTCCCACGCTTCTTATTTCTGTGCATTGTAAATAAGTCGGAACGATCTGGAGACTAGGTTGCCATTCGAGTGGATTTATTAATTACGCGTTCCTTGTTGCTTTCACTCCATTAATCGCCTTGAGAGCTGCTCGACATCCATAATGAAGTCTAAACAGATCAATCTTCGAGAAACTACTGACCCAATAAGGATGTTTCTTACTCCGTAGAATGCTGGACAAACACAGAGCGCGTGTTTGTTGGCCACGTCATGGTGACCACTAAAATAGACCTCTAGTGTATGAGTATATATGTAAACTTATAGTGCCCATAAGTAACTTGCGAGTGGATAGTGTGCTCAAATGATTGCACAAAGTTGCGGAAAGTGTTCTTTCGTTTCGATATCGAAAACATTTCACCTTTTTCAGCACAAAGAGCAACAATCTCTTCGATTGATTGATGCGTACCACTCACTTCTAACTTGTTCGACTAATTATAGCTTGGCAATCCAACTTGCACACACACGAGAGTTGCAGCAACTCGGACGTGAGCTTATTGAGAGCAATTTTCTTCTTACATTAACTGTAGAGTGCATCAAGAAACATTGTGTGAGATACCCTTCCAGGTCTCTTCAGGATCTGTGAGACTCATTTGCTGCAACTCAAACTCGAGTTCAATAAGTCGTTGGATGGATGCTCTTGAACTGATTTCGTATTGATTAATGTAGACAAATAGAATTCTAGAGTGACAGCTTTCTTGACCTACACTGCCTGCAGAGTATTGAGTGTCGCAAACTCTTGGTCAAACTAATCGAAATGGAAACGTGTGCAGTGAGTGAGTTGCCTTGAAAGTCGCATTTCAAGTCCTGATGCGAAGCCAAAGCCCAATTTCAATTCCAATCGCACGCAAAACTTGACGAGTTTCAAAATAAATATTTACACAGCCACACCCGCACTCACGCATACACTCGAGCAGCAGCCACACACACACACAGTCACATTCACAGTCATACACACGCTCTGCCGACACGCCGGAGCAACACTTCACGCATTTCTTATTAGCTGCACTTCAAAAACTGTACAAAGTTGTGCCCGAAACTTATTATGCCATCTTGGTGTGGCCCAGAGAAAGCAACGGAAGTGCAAAACGAGCAGGAGTCGGAAGTGGGCAGGCGGCGGAGATGCCGGGCTGGATAAGAAGGCAACATTAACTAATGGCAACATTTTTGTTTGCCCATGTCGTGTGTTATTGAGCCAAAGCAAAAGCGCAAACTTTCATTTGGCTCCGGCTGTCATAAGTTTAAATGGGGTTATTGGGCAAACAAAAACGAAAAAAACAGACGAAGCAGAGCAGAAGCCGAAAGATAAATTAAATATGTCATAGTCCAAAGCAAGGCAACAAACCGTCAGCACTCTCTCTCTCTGTCTGTCTGGCTGGCAAATCGAAATCCGATCCCGAGCTGATAATTCAAAATTTAGATTCCAATTAGTTGCAAATTGGATGGATTGCAAAGGAGGGCACAGCATGATGCTTCATATTTTAGAGATGTGCGAAAATGTGACACTGACAAACATTGGCACTGACCTGTGTGCATACTGAATTACTGCAATATTGACCAGTTAGGCTGTTGGCTTACTTGTTTCATTTAATATGAAGAAAACACCATTTTCAATTCGATTTTACGGCCAAACCGAGGAGATAGCCGACATTCGGCGTTTATCAATCTGTTCGTTTTTTAGGCCATGGATTTTAAAAAAATTCATGGTGTATTGTGTTTGTCGGAACAGAAATGTGCGTAACAGGCAGAAGAAGGCATCTCCGACCCCATAAACCATATATATTTTTTCTTCTTGCAGTGCAAAGTTTCGAAATTTCCAAAGTGAACGGGCCGCCCTGGAAAAGGCTCCAAAGTTTTGACCGTTTTTTCAGTTTCTAGAACTTTTTTAGGACCCACCTTTTGTCGCTAGGGTGGGGGCGAGGCGGCAAAAAAGGCGTTTGTCTGTAAATACAAGCTCAAAAGTAGGCAACATGCTTTGTCTGGGAGCCGCAATCAGTTCCATTTAAGTGTGATCGGAAAAGTATGCTACACCCTTTCGCATTGCCAGCTGTTATCAACTTAGACGTTGTCCCGTCAAATTGGGGAATTTCTGAAGTTTCAACAAGAGGACTGTGGTAAATCAAGTGTAAATTTAAGATTAAAAGATTTTTTAAAATTGCGATTCCGATGTGTTGCCCGATACAAAATAAATTACTCAAAAGAGGACAGATTAAGAAAAAACTTGGATAAAACGGACAGAAAAAGACGAAAAACATGATAATGGATTTTAAAAAAAAGGTTTGTGAAAATTTATGTTACTTTTCATCCTCTATCAAAAATGTTTTAGTGGTTGTTTATAGATTGCAAATAATGCCTTATCGTTCCTTAGACAGGTTTCCTCTTATGATTTAAAATCGAATCGAAAAACCGAAATAATGTCTACAAATCCTGTGGTTGATCGTCGATTTTAAGAACAATTTCATTGAAATCATAACAAAATACGTTATATTTGAGCATTTAAAAAATGACAGATTTCTGGATTCAGAGATTTTTCCGGTGCACCGCGGTGCTACAAAAAATCGCTTAGCAGATTTTGTCTATAAATTCTATTAAGTATTTGTAATTTGTATTTTATTTTTAGTAGTTCGAAATACTGTTTGCGACTTGCGAAGTAAAAATATGTCTTAATGTGTGGCTCAATGACAATAACTAAATAAATAAATACCCGACTTTCAACAAAACGAAATGCTGTCAGAATTAGTACCTAGAATTTCTTCGCCCAAAAATAATTAAATTTGTTTATTATTTATATTTATCTATCTCCGAGACTTCTATCTGTAATTATAGGGTTGTTATGGCCCTGGTTGCTACTGGCGTTTCAAAGGAATACGAGCAGCAGGCTACGAATCTCACACTTTGGTGCAATAAACGTCATCACTTTCGACTGTCCAAACTGATCTGTGTTTGCAAGTCCGCTTAACACTTAACGCCATCATAAAGTGCCAGCGGGGCAAGCTTGTGAAAAATGCTAAAACGTTGCCACAGAGTGCAGCACAGCACAGCACAGACATAAAAATGCGCCAAGAAGTGCGCAGCTTGTGCCAGATTTGCTTTTAAAAATCGCACTGGGATTGAAATTGGCTGCGGGGCCAAAGCCAACCTGCAACTTCCCAACAAACTTCCAACAGCAACAGGAGAAACATGAACACCCCTGCCACGTTTCGTGCGCTTACGCACACACACAGACACTAACACACACACATACAGAGAACACACTTACAAATGCGCTTTTAACTTATATGACAATCTTAACAGGGTGTGGTTCGTAGGGTAAAAGGGGAATGAGGTCTGTCTGCTATTTGGCTTTTTCCCGACTCAACTGAGAAATATATACGCTTTGCAATTTTTTATTTGGACACCCTCGCCATCGCCCCAGTCCGGTTGTACAACAATTTGATGTAAATATTGTATTAGTTAGGGCCAAAGTGTTGAGTAAATTTATTGGCAGCACATAAATCGCTTTCCAAATGGATGATGCCATTTGCTGCCCTGCCGCTGCTCTGTTACTGCTTTCTGCTACTTCACCCATTTGGGGCTGCATCCTCAAGGAGTGTGTTGAATGGCCACATTCTAAGTAAATAAGAAAGAAATCTTACCTTACCACGTACACGTTAATAAAAAATGTTGTAACACTGCTTATGTACCATATATCTATTCGCTAAAATACAATAACTATAATATCTGAACATATAGTATATTCCCGACTGATTGTTCCTATTAAAGATTTAATTAGGATATTGTTGTCCGATTTTAATGGACTGGAAAAAGTATAAAGAGGTTACTGAATAACTTTACCTGGAGCTGTTCAATTGCGTTATTTTGACACTACAGAAACTCTCATTGCCGACGATCGGTCATATTGTAACTATACATATAGTCTGTCTTTGTCATAGTCATAGTCTGATTTGATTACTTATAAAGAAACACGAAGAGGTGTATTTGTTTGCAGTTTCGTAAGAAACAAATCTTATCGAAACATAGGTCCTATATATGAAATTAGTCTGATCGGCTCGTCAGAGCGTCCATCCAGTAGAAGTAAGTGTACCAAGTTTTATTAAGACGGACGAACATGGATAGTCCAATTTCACTGTTAAAAATATATTTATAGGCTAGAATATGTATCCCTCTGTGCTAAAATAAGTACACCTTCTGCAAGGGTATAGCAGTAAGCATAGCGACTATTCCATACACGTGCTGCCAACTGTTCGGGTCATAAAAAAGCTAAACTGGCCCTTGTGAACAAAGCTGCCATTATTTTATAATTATATAAAAATCTGTGTTGAATGCAGTTTCAATTAAAAAACAGGTTGTATGGAGTTTCTAATAACAACCAGTAAGAAAAGCAACATTCGCGCGGTACGCGAGAGTGGGATACCCTTCGACCCATGTTCTGGTGTAGTTTAATTTGTTAAATTCATACACATTAAGGCACATGCTTTAAAATTACTCCCGAAAGATGGCGCTCGGGCTTCTAGCTCGCCCACCTCCTTTGTTAGTTGACACACTTGGTTTTATGCTTATTGTGCGATCGGATTGCAATTTGAAGAATAAGTAGATATAACTATCAGCTTAGTATATATAAAAGTCAGCAAGTTTTATCTTTTATACAGCGCTTACAAATTGAGTTCAAAAATTAAATTATTAATTTGCGGTGGGCGTGGCACCAAACATTTGAAATAAACATAATCTGCGCCTGGTACACAGAAACCGTTATGCCAAATTTTGTGTCTCTAGCTCCTATAATAGCTGAGATCTGTGTGTTCATCTGTTCATCCATACATCCGGACATCCGGACAGACATGGCTTAATCGACTTAATCTGCTAGTGATCGTGAGCAAGAATATATATACTTTGAGGGGTCTCCCACGCCGCTTTCTGCCTGTTACATACATTTGCACAAAGTAAGTATACCCTTTTTTGACCATTTGCAATTGGCGAAGGGTATAAAAACTAGGTACAGCCATATTTTGAATTTGTCCCGAAAATTAACTTTAAAAGAAACCAGAATTGACAGGAAAATAGCTGAATTGGAAGCATTGATAAGAAATACCCAGTAATCCGATTCAATTGTATTTTTATGGTTTAAAGCGATACAATTTACTGTTCTTTTCGCTTATGTCTTGTTGCCAGTCGAACGGAAAAATACTGCAACAGTATGAAAGTGTGGTATCGTAAATCATAAAAATACATAAAGTTACCAAATGTTTTTAAAAAGCTAAGATCTTTCCAAAATAGCTATAATTCCCGCTAGTAGCTATTTAATAATTTACCTAACGTTTGCCAATTCCAAGACAAAAGATCTAGTCGGATGATTGCTAATTTGGCAGCACTGCACTGGGTAATTACCCTAGTCACCCTATGGTATGGTAAGCAAATGCCAACATCGAACGCCTAATTTTCTTTTTTCTTGTGTACGCTTTCAGTTTCTTTTATCGATTATGCATTCGAAAATTTACAAAAACAGTTGTGAAAACATAGACAAATTGAATTTCAAAACAAAAAACGAATGTTTTGAACCAATAACGGGCCTTGAAAAAAGGTTTTCAAGTTTACACAAAAAGTTAGCTCATTACGTGGTAAGTGCGGTACTATAAATTATTACTATGTTTGATACCTTTTTTTTTGTTTACTTTTAGCTTAGACGATTGGGATGCAGAACAATTCTGTACATAAAATTCATTCTTTAAGAGTTATAAGTATAATTTAATAAGCTCTTTAATGAACATGTAAATATATTAATACATATTTGAATATATATTAAGCTGACTAAAATCTTCTTCTAGAAGTGATCACGGAGCAAATAGCAGCAATAAAAGGTTTGATAAACCATCAAGCATCAAGGGGCCGGAGAATTTTCCTTTAAAAGAGTTGAGCATCTTACATAAATGAGATGAAATGAAAACAACGAAACGAATTTGAACAGTCAATATACCATTGCAGAGGATATATTCATATTAGCCAGGAGTTTGCAATGCACTTTAGAAACATCTTCGACCCAAAAAAATATATATATCCTGAATTAGGGTAAACAGAGGAGTCGAACTAGCGCCGTCCGTCTATCTGTGTGTCTGTGCGTCCGTCTGTTGCAATCTTGATGAAACATGGCATACATTCTTCTTATTGCTGCACGCTGTAAATAAGTCGGAGGGAGACCGACATATATTGTATGCTATACAAACTATCGGCCGAATTTTGTTAATTCTCAAGATATTGTAACCAAATTTACTTCATCGGATTTTTTCTACATGTATAAATACGCATATAAAATTGGACCACTATAACATAAAGATACCATAGGAACAATCGGCCGAAATGAATTTGTTTTGTGTAATGACCAGTTTTGATTATAGAAATAACTTTACTCAGAGAGATAATACCAAATAACAAAATACCATTCAATTCTGCACCATTATATATAATAGTATTGAAAAAATCGCAGGAGATTAGAACCTGCAAGGGTATAAAACCTTTGGCAAGCCGAACGTAGCCTTTCTGCTTCGTTTTTTGCATTATTTAATAATTGGTCAAAAAATTCAATTTAAATAAAGGAAAAAATTAAAATATTAATCATGGGGTGCATGATATGATATGATATGGGTGCATAGATAAATGCTCTAGTCTTGGCCACTATTTTCACCCATCTATTTAAGTACTCTTATTGTGCGTAAGAACTGTAATCTTGGGTAACCAATTCTCTACTTACTTGTAATGATGTGGTGGCCATTGACCCTATTTCATATTCATATAAAACACGAAATGATAAAACACATTGCTTAGGGGTTTGTAAAGTCAGTAGGAGTGGTCCCTTATTAGGTACTTTTTTACCAGTGGTAAGTACTTTAGGGGAAACCGTAGCCACAACTGTCTGCTTTGCTGCATTGTTATGTGATGTTACTGTTCTGTATGGGTTCCATACTCAAACCAACTACATTATAATGAACAGCTGCCTAATTAATGCTTCGCACATATGATAACTGTTTGTATGTACATACGTATTATACCTATTCACATGAATGTAGGAATTCGCATGTCGATATTGTAATTGAGAACCGGATTGAGTGAATCCAGTGAAATTGGCTTAGCTCGCATTGAAATCCTCAGATCCCTGATTGTCATAAATGTAATATTTAAATCCTGTCTGACCTGACTTGTCTGAAACTTGGCCACATCGAAATGCGTTCTGCATTTGCCACTCAAATGTTCTGCTGATGCAAATTCACTAGTTTTGTTCTTCTACTTCCCCCCGTTGTTGTTGTTGTTTTTATCATGGTTGTTGTTGTTGTTTCGGCTGCTGTGACAATTTTAATTAACAAATAACATGGCAGGCTCGTGTTGTGTTGTTTTTGCTTTGTTTTCGGCAGTTTTCTCTTGTTTTGTTTGGTTTTGCGTTGTTTTTGTTTTTTGTTTAGTTCTGTTGCGTGCTCCCTATGTTCTCTGCGCTCTGCTGCCTGATATGGTGCTCCATTTGGTTAGACGAGAGTAAGCTGCAGCAACAGAGGCAGGAGAGAGCAGCAGAGGGTACAAAGGGAGGCGATACAGAGCAGTAAAAGAGAACTGAGAACGGCGACGAGTGCAAATATTTCAACATGGACCTGGTCCAAGACGCCTCATCTGACACTTTTTCAGTCGCATATCACAGTGTTGTTGCAGTCCCTTTCGCGATTCCATTTCTGTTTTTGTTCTCTCCCAAAACGCAAATACTTTCCATAGTTCGGCTGGGATTATAGTGAACATTTAATTGGAAATCACTTAAGCGCCCTCGAGCGTAATGCGTAATGCGAGTTTCCCCGTTGGCGACGATAATTATATGTCCACAATCCGAAATAAAAAAATAAAACATACATATAATTTATCTACAAATTTCTATGTTATGTATTCGATTGAGTACGCGTGTATAGATAAGCTTGTCACTCGCGTGTAAATAGTATTCATTTAAATAATATCCTGTAACCAGACAAGATTTAAACAGGTTTATTCATAATATCAATAATTCCCTTAGTGTGAACTCTTTGGGAAACTCTTCATTATTAATAATTGTAGCTTAAGAAAAATATAGAGGCTCAATTTCCTTGCAAACAATGGTAGGAGACCCCTCTTGCAAAGGATATTTATTCTTAAAAAAAAGTTGTTCTTTCAGACAGCTCTTCATCACTCTGAAACACTAAAGCTCTTTTAAAGTCAGATAAAATATACCTTACCATGATGACGTGAGTGATCTTTATAGCGCATTATCTAGTCGAGCATGATTCTCCGATTACTTTTTATCTACATTTGTATGTATTTGTTTTCGACAAGTAAAGCATAATATGACTTGTTTTCATTGTTCCATTCTTTGGAGAGGGGCCGGTTGGTTGTTTTATTGTTTGCGCGATGCAATTAATTAGAAGTGCAACAATTTTTGTTATTTCAGCACAGATTAAAAAGTGAAATGCGAGAGAGAAAAAAAAAGTCAGAAATATGGTAAATATGAAAGAAATTTGACTACAATTTTATTTGGATTAATCATAGCATTAATGTTGGCTTTGCCTGTAGACATTTTCCTATCAACATTGCGTGATAGTATTATCTCTATATACACCTGCAGAGGGTATATTTACCAGAAGCTTCTAACGCACCTAAGGACACATCTTTGACCATATAAAGTATTTACATATATTATCTGTATCCGCAGAGGAGTCGAACAAGCCATGTCCATCAATGTCTTAGTTTTAGAACTATTATCTTAATGAATAAGTCGGATCAATTTGGATCGGACCGATATACTAATATTGCAACCAAACTTGATAAAATTGTTTTCTATATAAATAAGATGCATCAAAATCGAACTACTATTATATATACATAGCTACAAAAGGAAAAATCGGCTGAAATGAGGTTTCCTGATTATCGAAATAACTTACCTTATCAGTGTCAATCTTAGTTAGAGAGTAATTGATGTTTACTTTATTATTTCAAGTATCTATGTATATACATATATATATTCGAAAACGATGGGACAACTATATCATATAACATTAACATTCACTTCGGAGCGGGAACGACCGTGGGTAATAAGAACCTGTAAGTGTATACAACCGTCGGCATGCCGAAGGTGAACTTTGTTTCTGGCTACTTGTACACTTGTTTATCTCACATAATACGTGTGTATTACTTTTACAGTTCCAAGAATATTCCAGCGATATCAAAAAGAAGAGAATGCTATAAATCTATATCTTTATAGCATTTGGTTGAAGCATTCGATTAATCATTTTGTGACTTTTGTTCCTTATCTTTAATTTCATGGAAGCGCAATAGAAGGCTATCTCCGTTGGCCAAGTTGAACGTTGATTCGAAAGCCCAGATAGATCTACATGTGAGTGCAAGGCCTCAGCATAACCGCTCTAAGGGTGTCTCTCTGATTAAAATATTTTTTTAATTTGCAGTCTCTTGCTGATTACAGTATTTTGCTTTTCAACACCCATTACTGATAAGTTGCTTGTCTCAATGGTAGATTTGGTATTTCTCTTATGGTTATAATTGTTGTTGCTGCCGTTGTCGTTGCTGTTGATGTTGCTGTTGCTGTTTTTAAAGTTTTTGTTTGCACAGCAAGCGAGACGAGACCGACAGCCGTTTACGCTTTATGTGGGTGAGTATTGGGGTTATTTTTCTTTTTTCTAGAGTATAAATTGTTTGCCCAAGTGTCAAATTGGGTTTAGAGAGTTCAAAATACAAGTTTTCTGAAACAATGCGAGAGCTTTGGTATATCTGACTGAGTTCTGCTCTAACCCAGCTTTTTTAACCAACAATGTTCTGCGCTAGAACTGAGAACATTTAGCAGAAACAGATGTTTGTCAAGTAAGTATCTATTTGGATAGCTTCGTGTATTAGCTTAATGAATGTGGCTATATAATATACTTACGCATGTATAGTTTGCTCTTATTTACTACTTACCCCGCAGTTAGTTCAGTATGTTGTATGTATATTATATATATTTATACATTTATCATTTATATTTATATTATGATATATTTTTTGCATAAATATTCTATACATCAAAAGCCGGAATGCGGTGCACCGCAAACACCGCAAGCATAATTCAATGAATAAGGTAGTCCCGTCGACAGCTGGCACTCTTTCTCTTGGTGCCTTATTGATAATGCTCACACATTCAGTCACTCACTTTACTAAGTATTCATTCTATTTAGACATACTTCATTATACTAACTTATTCATTGCAGCATACGTTGCGGTGCGAATAACCACCGCTTCTGAATTGTATATTCTTGAATGATCTTCATTAGGTCTTACTGCAAATAGGTTTAGGCGTTTCAACTAACCTGATTCAAGCAGAGTTGAAAGCATCTAAATGGATTGTTTTCTTTGAGCCAGAGTCATGCAGCTTTTGATAAAAGAAACATGGTATTTTCTCAGCAAGAAGACGTGCAACATCGAGAAAAGACAAGAGCAAGAGATTGCTATTTGCTGGGATTGCAAATAAGAACAAAAATAATAAAAAAATGAAGCACGAGCATGAGAAAAGTCTGCAATGAGAAAAAAGAAACGTGCCAAAAGACCCAGAGAGCTAAGGAATTTCATATCAAAATAAATCATTTGTAAACTCGAACAACCCATTCAACGTATATATTTATCGATATGTGTTCCCTTTGATAAATGTACTACAAAATATTTTGGAAATTATCAAAGCTTTAATAAATCTTTAAGGTTCGGGTAGATCGCAATAGTTCATGCGGCCCAAATCTAGGGCGGCCCATTAAATGAAATACCAACATAAAGATAATACGCTCTGCCTCTAACCAAGCGATAACTGTCAAAGAAATGAGTCGACGGTAGAGCTGAGTCGTCGCTAGATATAGATAGCCATATAGCCTTATCAGCACTGCTAAAATGGATACTCCTCTTTAAGAGTCAATGCCAAAGATATTTATATGACGACATGCTTATCGGCTTCTAAATTGAAAATTCACGAAAGTGGGAAATCGCAATGGATAGGTATACTTATGTACGTGTATGCCACGGTGCACGGTGGAGGGCTGCAGGTAGCCACACAGCAAAATGTGAACCTATTATTATCGTATATACAGAACATACCTGAATAGTTTAATCAGAATGTGGCTACAAACCGACTAGGTTTCTTTCGGAAAACATTTTTATCAAATATTGCGTAAAGACGTCTGCGCTGACGTTGGCTTCGGTGCCGACGTCGTCGTTGACGTCGAAGTTGACGTCGACAGCAGTAGCCTCGGCTCCGGGGCAAATCGAGAGTAGAGTGAAGCTACGGGCTGAATTTCACAAATAGCTGTCGGAAGTCGATCGTCGAACGTTGAACATCGCACGCGGATCCGTCCGAGAGTAGAGCGTCAAACGAATCTTTGCAACATGTTGGGCAACCATACGCGCCTGGTCAAGATACTGTTCGTGGTCATTTTCGTGAAGGTGTTTATTTTGCTAGTACTGCTGGGTGTCAACAATTCCGATGTTGGCAAACCACATCGAAGTCGTCGCCTGGTTGTGAACGATCTGCTGATCGACAGACGCGAAGGTAAGATTGCACTACAAGAATAGGAACGTGAAATTCACTCAGTCTGATTGCAGCACCCACCATGGAGGAGAAACTAAAGATTATGCGCGAAGAGATGCCCTCGTTTCCACTGGAAGAGCTTCTGCGTCGACCACACTCCTCGAAGCGCGTCTACTGCGCCGAAGCACCAGACTTCATGAACATCGACTTCCACAACGATTACTGGCAGGGACTGCACATTAAGAATATTTCGTTCTACTTCTTTGGCGCCTACTACGACAAGCGCGAGACGGTGAAGAACACGCCGCTGGTGCGCCTGCTCAGTATGGTCAATATCTATGGCAAGGCCAATGAGGCCAAATATCCGGATACGTATTGTCAGCTCTGGTTCAAGGATCAAGTCGATCCTGTCATTGTGAATGCCACCGATCAGAAAATCGTTTGGGTGTGGGGCGGGGCGTCACGACGCTTCTATCCCACCCTAATCAGCTGTCCGCTGCCCAAATCAGAGAACAATAAGACCCAGGGAGTACCAGAGATGGTGTCCATTGTTGGGGATCCTTGTTCGCGTGCCAGAAATCTACTGCGTGTCGTCTACGAGACGGACGAGAAGACTGTTCCCAGCAAAGCGGCAGCTGCAAGTGTCACAAGCAAACCTGTCGCCGCCGGCAAGCCTCCCGGAGGAGTTGCTCCCCCCAGAAGTGGAAAGAAGCGTCGCTTTATGGTCTGCGTAAAGACCATGGACTTCCTGTATGTGGATATGTCGTGGCGCCTCATCGAATGGCTGGAAACGATGCGTGCGCTGGGGGCCGACAAGGTGGTCTTCTATGATGGCCAGGTGCATCCGAACATGACGCGTGTCATCAAGGATTATATGGACAACGAACCGGGCTTCGTCGAGCTGCGTCCCATGTCGCTGGGCCGCGGTGAACCCCATTCGCCAGATCACTTCCATCACTACGCTATGGAGGCGGATGGCTTCAATCGCATACTCAACGAGATGATACCCTACAACGACTGCTACTATCGCAACATGTATAAGTACGATTACATTGGTGTCTTCGATATTGATGAGGTCATCATGCCGCTGGGCAATGTGACCAATTGGCCCGATCTTATCGATTTGGCATACAAGGTACCCGACTACGAGCGCGACTCATCGAAGTGCACAGATTGGGCCAGCTTCTGCTTCCGCAACGTCTACTTCCCACGCTATCCTGAGCGACCGAAGGTCTACAAGAAGCTACCCAGCTACTACTATATGCTGCAGCATGTGGAGCGCGTGGCCGAGCACTGTGATCGCTATGCGGCGGTCAAGTGCCTCCACTCGTCGCGCTATGCGGTCGGTCTGCACAATCATTTCCCCCTCCACCGGGCGGAGACTGGAGAATGCGCCCCCAAATCGGTGCCCATTGAGTTTGCGCAGCTGCAGCATTATCGCGAGCCCGATAACAAGACGCGACTGATCAACCCGGTTATCGATGACAGCATTTGGCGCTTCCAGCCGCAGCTCCAACAGCGCGTCTATGCCAAGTACAAGAAACTCGGCTTTCTGCCCGACATAGAGCAGGTCGAGGCCGCCGAGAATCAGCGCATCCTCGAAGACGAGCAGAAGCTGCGCGATGCTATAGCCAACACTGCATAGACATCGCATTAGGCTGCCGCTAGTTCTTTTTTTTTTTTACTACTATACTATACTAGTTAAGTAAATCAACCTCTTGATATTGATATCTCATAGATTATAGAGCTAAGTGGGAGATCTATTCCGATTAGTTGAGCTCAACTTCGGTTCTGTCTTAGATCTTTTCGTCTACATCCAATAAAATGACATCCTATCTCAGAAATAAAAAAACAAGAAAGAAATGTTATCTTCTTTTCTTTCTTCATTGTGATCTTAAGGCATTAAACATTGCCGTATGGATTCTTCACTTCATAAAGACAATTAAAAGCTAACTGAACTAGCGACTTTTGTTAATGACTATCTTAATTATCTCTATACTATAAATACAATACTAAAGTATACATGTATTCATTCGGTTAGGATTATAGTGAATCAGTATATAGAGTTAACTGTAACTGTTCTGATAAATTGATAAAGTTTAGCTAACCTATACAAGATTTCATCTAAAAATCGATCGTCCAATGTACGATTGTTCAAATGACAGCTATATATGTATATTATAGTAGCCAAGTTCCAAGGAAGTTTAAGTAATGTATCCAAGCATTGCGAAAGTAACATGGGATTGCGATATATGTATACGAAATATCGAGGCATAACCTTACAACTCGTTTCGACTGGATTCTATATACGCCAAGAGAACAAAACCCCAAACTTAAATATTTGCTTTAAGTGTTTGCGTAGGTGGTAATTTGCATTGTTTGCCCCTGTTACAGTTAGAAACAGAGTGTCAGACAGAGACAGAAGAGTAAAGAAAGGGCGAAAGACAGTGTGTCGAGAGAACGTCATGGACGCGTCACGCGCCGAAAGGTTAAAACTGTGCCTTGGGGTATGCAACACGTAGACTCAACTCAATGGTAAATTTGGCTGTCTCATAGTTGTTCTCTCGCTCTCACTCTCTGACTGTGCGTCGTCGGTGTTTGCCAAAAAGAGGGCGCACAAATGCACCTGAGCACAAATGAATGATGATGTTGTGCACTCGCTGCTGCGCCTTGTCGCCACGACAACCCCATTGTCGCTGCACTGTGGGCCACAATGGCATTCAATTGAAATTTGATGTGTTATTTATACAAGTTTACTTTCTTATTTTATCCCCTTATGTTTAATTATGACTGCTAAGAAAAAACAAAGCAAGTTTTCAAATAACTCTACGTGTTTTTTATCGAATCTTATCTGTTAGTATCTTTAATTAGTTTTAAACATGCTACCAAACAGTACAGAACTCTGTCGACTATCTTATCAACGACACTGTGTCTTCTGTCTGTTGTTACTTCAGTTCTGAGATGCTGTCGGGTTATCTGAACGTTAGCTCGGTTCCGTTTGAATCAGTTGAATTATAGTGCAGAGTTCTCTGCGTTCTTTCATAAGTTTTCTTTTCTTAGCTCCACTGTGTAGCTGGTGCCTGTGGCTTACATTCCTTGCTGCTCTTGTTGCTTTCTGTTTGGCTCATATGTTGCAGAGTGTTTCGCTTAAGCAAATTGCCAGCGTATGTGTGTGTGTCTGAGCCTGAGTATGTGTTAGTGTGATTGTAGTTTTGTGTGCTCTGATGAGTTTGCGCTTGCTGTGCCCCTGTTTGCCGCGGCGCCTTGCACTTGCGGCCAGTTAAAAAGGCGTCGAGATAACATCCTCCTGAACCAGCTCCGGCACCGACACCGGCGACACCCGAAAGTGGCACGTGCAACGCGCCGCTGCTCCCAACTCATCCGCACTACTTTATGTTAGGAGGGCTCTATCTGCCTCTCTCTGGCTCTCCCTTTCGCTCTTACTTTACTCGGTATGTTTGGCTCTGTCTATTGCATTTTTACTTAAAATGCTTTTAACCAAAACATTAAGCAGCTGGTGTCACATTACATCACAATGCACAATGGGCAATTTGGGAATTTTTGTGACATAAATTTATATATTTCAATTGTATTCAAATTCACTTATTCTTAAAGCGTTTAAATAATATATGTATGTATGGACACATTTACACACACACGTGCGACTAATAACAAGCACGAAAGCTACATATAGTCGATCGTGCTCGACTGTGGTATACCCGCTACTCACCTGACCAAAACATTGAAGTGCTATCAGAAAACGTCCACGTTTATATATATATGTACATAATACACAGCGTCTGGTCTACTACAAATTATTTCTTAAACGAGAAAGAAAGCTACCTTCGGCATGCCGAAGGTTCTTATATCCTCCGATCGTTCCAATACTTGTGAATACTGGTGAAGATTTTAATAGTATTGTGTAAATTCAATATTATATCTCACTTCGATTAGAATTAAGAAGTTAAGTTATTTCTAAATTCAGAACTGGCCTTCATTTCGGCCGATTTTTTCTATGGCAGCTATATGATATAGTAGTCCGATTTTTGAAGATTAAGTTCGATGTAGTAAATTGGATGTAATATCTTTATAAAAAACAAAAATCGGCCGATAGTTTGTATGGCAGCTAAACGATATATCGATTCGTTTCGACTTATATTATATATAATATAACGTGTAGCAATATGAACCATGTGTATCAAGTTTCATCAAGATAGCTTTTTAGCTGAGAGACTAGTTTGCGTTGCAACATATGGACAGACGGACAGGGCTAGTTCGATTCATCTGTTGAGATTATGATAGGATAAGTTATGCGGTTTGTAGGATCTGCACGCCTCTTTCTGCCTGTTAAATATATTTGCGGTTGGCGCAAAGTAATAATAGCCTTCTACCCTATGGGTAGCGGGTATAAAAATGTGTTATTCTCCCCCTCTCTCTCCATCTCTTTCTTTTTTTTCGCTGTCGTCATCGAAGCTTCGCTGGAACATTTTTATTTTGTTTATTTATGTTTTTTTTTCATTTAATTTTGGTAACTTTTTCTTAGTTTTGTTCTTTGCAGCGCTGTGTTTATCGTGTTACGCTTAAATACTCTTGAAACTATTGTATTTGATTATTTTTCTTTTTTTGGTAGATGCGGGCTGTGTAGACTTGATAAGCTTAAAAACTGTACTAGTTTTCTGTGGTTTACAAAATGTACTGGTTTTTGCCTTCATCATCGTTTCTTAGAACTTCTAAAAATTTCTTGGTGCACTCGATTCTTGAACTTCCCGTACTTTTTTTCTTTACTTTGCGCTCTCTTTTTTTGTAATTTCTTCTAAGCAACAAATTGCCATTATCAACAATTTGTGATGTTTACCGGTGTGTCTGCCCTGCCTGCCTGCCTAAGTGGGCAAAAGGAGTTCGATTTAAAAAAAAAAATAATAATAATTTCGACGATGATAATTTTTGTGTACCTAACTAAAAAAATAAACAAATTTACGTCTGCAATTCGATTTATGGCGGTGGAAGAATACTGGGCTAAATGCTAAAACAAACTTAAAATATTGTCAATAAATTTGGTAGACCTTACTGTTATAGTCTCTGAGATCTACGGACAACAGACAGATAGACAGGCAGACACACAGTCAGACATACAGACAGACGGATATGGCCATATCGACACGGCTGTTGGTACTTATCAAAAACATATAAACTTCTTCTGTCTGTTACGTACATTTTTAGTTGATAGTCACGGATAGTCTATGTATAGTCACGGAGCTACAGTCGAGCGCGCCCGACAGAAATCTTAAGTCCATACATACAGAAAGACAGCCAGTCGGGTTTATAAATACTCTATAACAATATATAAACATCAACATATTTTGTTTGGTTCACGAGTTATTAATTTATTCTATAAAAAGTTTAAATTTCCCAATGTGCAATGAGTTGCTTTGGCCTTATTTTCGTAACAAGCCGCAACACCAGCAGCAACAACAACTGCAGCAAATTTATGACTTAAACTTGGCAGCCAACTTGGTTTAAAAGCATCCCGAGGCGAGAGAATCCTGCGAAGCAGGAGTTTGCGCAAGTTTATTCAGGGATTAGACAATTCTTAGGTAAATTGCCTATTACTCCGGATACCCGTTATATTATATCATAGCTGGATTCAGTAAATGTAAGTCTTAAGTTGCTCACGATGAATCAAACTAAAAACATTTGTTGGAATATACGAATATAACAAGAGTCACAGTGAACTGGGAAAGACCGTATGGCCTGATTAGCCCGACTACATGTTGCTGGAGGCTGCCTTCGACAAGGCGAGGAACACATCTTAATACCCAAACAGTTTAAATTTCCGGTTGCCAACAATTATTATAAATTTTATTTACAATTTTGGTAATTAAAGTAGCAATCAAGAACAATATCTACACTGTGGCACGTAACCTGCGTTGCGGTTTAGGTGGTCAGTTCAGCAGGGCAAGGAAAGTCTCAGGTCAGGCACAAAATAAATAAGTGGAATATCCATGTCATCCTCAAACTTCTGTATTGCAGACCCAGACAAAGCAGCCAATCACAGCGCGAACTGATTTATTTGAGATCTCATGAGCGGTGACAGGGATCGGAATGGGATTTGCCTTGAAACATAATGAAGTATAAAAGCAGCCACAATATCAGCATTGTTGCTGCCGAAAGAGAAATAACGTCTAGACTTTTTTCGTTAACGCAACAATGTTAAATAAAGACAGGTAAATAGAACGGGAGAAATTAGAGGGTGAAGGAGAAAATGCTTGGCCAAGTTACACCAGCAATTTATTATTGCTACCCGTTCCACTTAAATGGCCCAACTTTCAAATGCTAAGTTGACCCAACATTTACCCAGGTGCCTTGCAAAAGACCTTTTGAATAAAAAGAAAACAGAAAAATCAACTCTTTCAGCCTATGCAAAGCATATATGTATATAGTACATATACAACCCTGATTAAAATATTAGATGCACTTTACAAACTAGTAGGAAAACTACAGTCGAGTGTGCGCGTTATACCAGCTACACACCTTACCAAAAAGAATTCTTAAATATGTATGTAACTTCTGTTTTTCGTATTTAGTGTTGTATACTTTCAGGGAGGGGCAATTAGTTTTTTTTATCTTTAAACTTAATTTATTTATTTATTTCATTAGGGATCAGAATACAAATATTTCTATAACCTAATCAGCATCTATGGTTGTTACTTCTCCAAGACTACTTATAAGTCCATAGTTTCTGTGTATTAATAATAACTTAAGTGTATGTTTCTAGTGTAGTTAAATTGTTAATGATTCTTTATAAGACTATGGAAATGTCTCCTTTTAAGTCGTCTTATATTCGCAATTAGTAACTATTAAGAATTTCTTTAATAACATCTATCTTCATTATGCGATCGCAACCACATTTTTTGAACTATAAGCAGCCAAATAATTTCTAAAAATTTAAAGAAATTGTTTTGGTCAGGTGTGTAGCGGGTATATCACAGCCGAGTACACTCGACCGTAGCTTTCGTGTTTATTTTAAATATAAGAATTTATTGTA
Organism: Zaprionus capensis; assembly: GCA_018903675.1. Taxonomy (NCBI): domain Eukaryota; kingdom Metazoa; phylum Arthropoda; class Insecta; order Diptera; family Drosophilidae; genus Zaprionus; species Zaprionus capensis. The sequence goes on along the minus strand of JAEIFN010001074.1, from coordinate 2,167,128 downwards.
ATTTTATAAAATGTTTAGAAGAGAGATAGATATTTTAGTTAGAGAAGTACATATCAAAGATAGAAAGTTGTACTTTTTATGCGTCGCTGGCAAATCGACTTGAAAAATTAAATTATAAATTTGCGGGGGCGTTGGGCGTGGCATCCAACAATTGAAAAAAACTTCATCAGCGTATAAAAAACAGACAACATCATGCCAAATGTGGGGTATCCAGCTTTTATAATAGCTGAGATCTGTGTGTTCTCACAGACAGACAAAAAAGGATATGTGCTAAGTTTACAGATGGGCAGAGAGACATGTCCGGTGAATACTGACTCCTTTGCTGATGCTGAGGGATCGAAGTTGTCTCCAAAGATGCGTTGCAAACTCTGGGCCATAGTCAATATACCCTCTGCAAAGGTATAAATGCCTTACCTATCATTGTCTTGTCAGTGTCAATTACTCACGAGGATTGTGAAATTGTTTATGCAGTAGCTGTTTTTTTGTTTGATGCATTTTGATATATAATATTTGCAATCATCGATTTTCATTGCGGTTGATTTCGCATTTGTTTCTAATTTGACACTGATTGCGATTGTTGTCGTATTGTTGTTGCTGTTGCTGCTGTCACTGACTAATCAGCAAACCATTATGGAAATATATAAAAAAAAACAAACTGATTATATGCCAAAGGGCAGTCAGTCGTTGGGTAGGGGAGAGTGTGGAAGGGTGTGGGAAATAACAGGTATCAGATTGAGCACAATGAGTTCCGGTTCGGTTTGAGTTGGGTTACATACAGAACTCTCCGCTTGAAGACTTAGGGCGCCCAAGTGTGCAGTTTATAGAGCCTACATACATATGATATGAATTTAAGCCACACTCCACGCCACAGTTCCTCCTTCCGACTCTCTTCCACACTGCACTGTAGATGCAATTGATTGCTTGTTTATTCAAATGAAATTTTGCATAATCAACTAGATGAAAAATGAACTGAACTTTGGGTTCGCAACGGTTTTAGGCTTTAAATAAATTGATGAAATCGCTCAGAAAATTGCCCAAATACACAGAGCACACACACACACACAGAGAGACACACACAATACAGATGCGATAGGAACTACATATGTGTGTGTGCATGCACTTAAAGCCAACTCCTGGGGGCATCAACTGAAAGATACGACCTAAAAGAAGAAGAACAACAACAGAAAGGACAACAACAACATGAAATAGTTTTGCTCACAAATTACTAGGAGTCTTTGGCCAGTCCATAAATCACTTTAATGCCCGCACAACCAAAACCAACCCCCTCCACATTTCCTTCTCCCCTGCCAAAAGGCAGGCAGGCGGGAAAACTGCAAGTTTTTCCTCTCGTTGTTGCTGTTGCTTGGGCGCTTGCCAAGAGCAGCCGCCAGGATTGAAAATCCGTTTCGAAGTGTTCGCTCTGATTTTGAAGTTCATTCCGAGCTGTGATTGATATCGCTGGGCAAAGTGTCTGCCAAACAGATTGCAGCTAGCGAGGCGTATACTACGAGTATATACGATATTTATATACGATATTGGCAGGGCGAACAACAGCTGAGACTGATTAATTCATAACGAAATCGCTGATCTGAGCGGAACTTTAACTTTGCTCGGATTTTTAATTCTCAGTCGCTGTCTCCCTCTCTTTATCTCTTTTACTCTGTGCGTGTGGCAAGGCCGATTAGGTGTGTGTGTGAGTCTGTTGTTCTGGTTTTGCAACTGCAACGAAATAGTCAGCATGATTAATTGATGAAAATCCCTTTTGCCATGCAGGATAATAAATTACAATACACAGACAAGAACAGCAACACCGACCAGACGGACAAGCAGCTGAATGGACAGGTAGCATGTGCTTCAAATAGCTAACAAGCAGAGCGACCAACACACACACACACAGACAAAGACAAGGTCGTGATGTGTGCGGTGGTCCTGCTGGACGCGTCGACGTCGACAACTTCCACAGCCAGCCAGCCAGATAGACAGAGAGAGAGAGAGAGAGAGACGGGGGGAGTGAGAGACAACGCATTGGCTGTTTCCTAAATTAGCTTAATTTCATTTAAAAGCATACCATGTTGCAGCAACGGAGCACGTGCCACACCTCCAGTCCGCCCCTTCCGCCAGCTGATGCGTCGCATACGATGGGAAGTCCTTATTATTATTATTATAATACACATTTTTTCATTCATATTCGATGCTGTACGTGAGTGATGTGCATGTGTGTGTGTGTGTGTGTGCGTGTGTGTGATATTTGTGATTCATTAGCTTGATAAATATATTTGCCAGCTTAATTGGTTAGCAGAGCGAGCCTGAAGATACTAGCAATCGCACCCGCTCACACTTCGTTTGACGAGTTTCGTTGCTGACTCGCAGCTTAAAGCTTCCACGGCACAGACGGATCGATGAACGACCAGACGGACATGTGAACATATGAAAGTTTCAAATTTAATCAACTATGTGTGTGAGTGTTTGTGTGTAAGTGTGCACCTGTGCGCCCAAACACCTTTGCATTTGCAATTGCAAATAGGTTTTAAGCCCGTTTCCCTACTCACAATTAGCCCAGCCGGCAGTCGGCACACACACCGTGCACACACACGCACACACACACGCGCACACATGCACACACTCACCTAGCAATGCCGTGCAGTTCACTTGCAACATTTGTTTTGGCTCATAAGCGGCTCAGTTCTCTGTCCCAAAGTGGGCCAACACACGTGGCGTATACACAATGTACACACACACGTACGGACACACACACACGTACTGACACACACACACGTACAGACACACACACAGACACATATACGCAATACATTGTGCGCTTCGGGAGCTTCCTGATGCGCCGCCTGCCTACTCGCTTCCGTTTTGGCAGCCCCTGAAAGTATGCTTTGAGTTTATTATTGTCTGCCGACAAATAACAGAGAGAGAGAGAGAGAGACACAGCGTGATCGAGAGAGGGAGTGAAGAAGATATATAGCCAGCGAGGGCCGCACCGCGAGTTAATAAATTTATAAAAAAGTGCTATATGAAATAATGAAGATTTGCTTCTTAAATAATCGGAACAAGTGTTAAGTAAAGGGTCTCTTAAGACATGTTTATTTAACGGGTCTCCAACATTGTTTAATGCGTATCTAATTGTCCGGCAAGCTTAGCTGTAGCTTTCTTTACTTATTTATTGATCATCAGGTCTAATAGGAAAAGCAGACGAGTGCTACAGTCGACAGTAAGACACCCTTCTAGCTTTTATAGTTGCTGAATCAGCCTGCTCATAAAGACAGACAGACTGATTATCAGACGAAAATGGCTCAATCGACTCGGATAGTTATCTTGATCAAGAACATATATACATTATCGAGTCTGGCACGCCTTCTTCTGCCTGTTAGATAAATTTCACTATTTTCAATAATCGAAGGATATAAGAATACTCCTCAAGTTGTTTTTTGTCCGCTGACTCTTTCAAATGCTTACAGGCTAGAATCAACTTTACTGAAGATTCATTCCCATATTGATCTGCTGCGAATGAATACTTACAATACTGTGTGAGTCTGATCTGAGCTCGCTGAGTCGCTTGATACACAAAACGCCGTTTCAATTGCATACGTAGCTCACTCTGGCGACATCTGTCAAGGTCGTTCTGATTTGAATATGTTGATAATCAATAAGTCGATGCACAATTTATTTTAATTACGCTGAGTCTCGGAATATGCAAGCTAAGCTGAGGTAAGAGAAACTTTTAAGGAAAGGGAAGAAGAGTTAGAAATATAATTTTTCAATTTAGGACGACAAATAAGATGAGAAATTCGTTGAGGTTCATTATTCTTCTGCATAGTTTATATATATTATAGCAAGTTCGTTACTCATTTCATTATGACAACCGAGCAATCATTTAGTTTTGTTTAAAGTTAATTTTAGTTAAAGTGTTCAACATACGTGTATTTGTCACACTGTGAGTTGCTCACATTAGTCACATCAAATTCTGTGGAACTTACAAAGAATCGTTTTTGCTCAGCAAATTCATACAATCGTAATGGGGTGTAAAGTAGTCTTCTCCCACTGTACACGAAGATGTTTCATTTTGTACTTGGAGATCCCTGTCTGACATTCCATTTAGTACTTGAGTAGTCCAAGTTATTGCAGTGTACTTTGCCCGAGCCGCTTCCTCGTCTTTTGTTTTATATACTTCTATTCATATGTGGCAATCGGGCGATAATGGCTTATCGTAGTTATTACGTAGCTACCCCGAGACTATGGTAGAGCCCGAGCAGAGCGTTAAATTGTGCCAGTCTACTCTGTTTAGTAGTTTGTCATTTTAAACCGGTTTTCACACAGTAGTTCAAAACTTAAGCTTACATCGATGTTCAATGAAAATTAATTATAATTATTATTTCTCTTTGAATAATAAGATAATGCTGAAGTATTCACAGAAATAGATTCAAACTTTTGCATAGCCTCCACCAAAAACCGTAAATTTATTGCTGATTTTGGGCTTTCGACACTCAGGAACCAATTTGCGTTATATAATTTCCTTATTGCGATGACAAATTACAATCGTCTCGACTTGCAAGCTTTATAGAGATTTTTAATAGGTTTCTTTTATTAGCAGCGCATAAAAAGCGATACCCAGACAGGTCTCAGGTCGCGCTTTATTCTTTATACCCACATATCATATCATATCTCACACATATGTATGTCATTTAAGGGATTTCTTGCAAAATTGCTGAGCTCATTACACAAAGAGTGCACAGCTGAAGCCGACATATGTCTGATTGGGTTTCATTCAGTCCACTCTGCCACAACAAAGGAAGGCATATGGGAGGGGAGGAAGTAAAGGGGTTGTGTGTTCAATTACGAATCGATGATGACCCACAATTACTGCTAAGCATGCAGCACTTGGAAGTCGCACTGAATATTCCCTATACTTTCAATGGGATCTTCTTAAGTTTCCAGTGTTCCCATTTCCTTGTTGTAGTTGTTCTCTTTTTTATTATTTTAGTATTATTATTCCATGCCGACTTCGGTAGTTATCAGTTTGCTTTAGGAGCATTCCAACGGGGGCTCTGTTACTAAACAGACAGGCTGACGGACAGACGGGTATATACACATCGATAATGCAATAAGCGTATAAATAAACATTTAAGTTAAAGTCTGATTAGATAAGATGGGGGAAACGTATGGACAACATATGTACGTATATGTATATGATGTGTTGCATGCATGTATGTATGTATGTACACATGTCGAAATCGGAGTCGAGCTAGTATATATGATCGTACGACAGGTGTCGACAGGCACAAACGTGCTCACAAATATATTTACAAATGATACATATGTTGACATGGCAATTCTTGAATCGGCCAACTGCTTGCAGCGCATCACTCACAGTATGCCCTTTGCCCAAGCAGGACGGCGGAAGTTGTGTAATCTAACTGGAATCCGCACGAATGATGTCATAAAGTCGTACAGTGGGCCAAACTCGGTGTCGATTCGATCCATAATAGATCAATCTCCTCGACTCAAGTGAAACTGTGTAGCCAACTTCATTGAGTTCTTTAACAGAAAATAAAAATGTCATTAGGTTGAAGAAACAATATAGAAAAACTATTACTAAGCATATCGCAAAAACTATCACAAAAAAAGCAACTTTACGCAAAAAGTAAAGTAATTCATAAACAGTTACTAAAGGTTCAGTAAAACACTTATTAATTTTGGGAAGCCCTTTTCCAATGAAATTCTATTACGTTGAGGTTTTTTTCGCAAAGATTATAATCACACAAAAGACTGTGATATACCCGCCAACCACCATAAATGGAAATCTGTTCCTTTTGAAATAGTTATATGTTTATTGTCTGATCGCAACCAAAATTTTAGAAATCATTTGGGCTCGATAGTTATGGTGTTTACCAAAAAATAACTGTCCTTCAGTTAAATAACGCTTTGAGATCGAAATTTCTTATTGATTTACGGGGAGGAAAAGGGGCTTGGCCAAAATCTAAAATAAAATTGCTCTGCGCGCAGAAATTATATATATTTTTGGTAGTCCCAGCTAGAGATGGGCGCGGGCCTGTTTTTTGAGGCCCGGCCCGGCCCGGAACTTTTTTAAAGGGGGCCCGGCCTGAACCAGACTCGAATTTTTGAGGCCGATATCGATTAAAACATCATTATATTTTTTTCAAGCACGCCGGACCTTCCGGGCTTTTAATCCTAGGCCCGGGGCCGACAGTTAAAGGCCTGGTAGCTTGTTTCAGGCCCGGGGCCTTAAATTGTCGAGACCCGGCCCGCGCCCATCTCTAGTCCCAGCCCCTATAGTCTTTGAGATCTGACAGACAGACAGACATGGTTATATCTACTCGGCTGTTGGTGCTGAAGAAGAATATATTTATATAGTTTTAAGGGTCTGTCTCGCCTTCTCCCGCCTGTTACACACATTTACACTATGTAAATACACCCTTTTCTTTATATGGTCATTGGTCGCATGGTACATATAAATTACAATTAAAATTCATCGTTATCCCTGAGAAAAGACAATTATAGTGCAAACCATTAAACTCACACTTACTTTATTTTGTAACTATATTTATTAGTTATATTTTTAACATGTATATGAGACATTCATACGTTTTTTTCATTCAAAACCAATTTCGATTATACGCAACAGACCATACTATCGCATAAAATATACTTAAACTTTAAAATTTATTGTTGTTAATTTATTTGATATTTTTAAGATGTAAAACAAATTATTGTTTGTATATTTCTATATAAACAGTTTATAATCGATTCAAAACATGCCTGCCGATCACGGTAAAGAAAATAGTTCAATATAAAGTCCCTATATCAATCTATTTGCGATGGTATTGAGATTTGGAAAAAGATCTTGCCCGCATTACTATTACTGATTCATTAGCGGTAATTATACCTTTGATTCAGCATTAAAGTGTGTGTTGATGTGGCTTCCTTATCGCCACTCTGTCAGATATCGGTGTCAGTCAGTCTTTGACGCATTCACTGTTTGCCAGACACACACCACTGTGCCGGCACAGCGGCGGCAGTGCGTACCCAGTGACACTTACTGGCAAACGCCGCGCTCTCATTCCATCGCAGTAACGCGTCGAGAACAGGCTGAAAGACGGCCGCAACCGCAGCAAAACGAGAATAACTGAGACGATCGCCAATCTAATTCGATCCGATCTAGTCCGATCAGATCCGATTCTTCCTCCGTCTCTTCTGCCATCCCTTCTGTGGCCACAATGAACAAATACGCTCTGATCGGCGTCTGCCTGCTTGCCGCCCTGGGCGCTCTGCTGTTGGAGGTGCGTGCCAGTCCCGCAGCAGTTCCGCAACAGCTGAGCACCAGCCAGCTGGATAGCTACACCTCCAAGCTGCTGCCGGCGGAGTTCCGCAACACTAACGTAAGCATGGGTAAGTCAGTTGGCTTACTGCTGACCAAGTCGATGACTGATCTCTCCCTGATTCCACGCAGACGACATTAAGAAGTTGTATCGCGACAAGTGCAAGAAGGTGACGGGCAGCGATAATAACACATTGTACAAGGAGATCGAGAAGGCCTCTCTTAAGCTGGGCCACTGTCTGAACGGGTTGGCCAATCTGACAGAGTTGCAAATCGAAATGGAGGAAGCACGGCCGAATGGTGAGCTGGACTCGGTGTTCCACAAGTACTGCCAGCGGGCACCCAAGGCGGAGAATTGCGTGCGTGAGTTCGTCGAGAAGGTGAAGCCTTGTCTGTCGCGCGAGGAGCAACGCCAGAAGGACGTCATGATGCGGATCGGTGCCTCGTTGATCGGCTTCGCTTGCACGCGTGACGGCGATCAGATTGCCCTCTTTGTTGCCGAACAGGGTCCAGAGTGCCTGGAGGCGAACAAGGAGGCCATCACTCATTGCATGAACACGTCGTTCCATCAGTATATACCCAAGGATGGGCAAATCCCCGATCTTATGAGCCAACCCGAGTTGCTCTTCTCACCCACCCACTGTGTGGATCTGCAGAGCTTCGAGGCGTGTGTCCTGCATCATCTGGAACAGTGTGCTGAGATTACGCCCGCCAACATTGTCCAGTCGATCTTCCGTTTCGTGAAGAACGAGACTGACTGCCAGGCCTGGATGAATGCACGTGCCAACGAGCGTCCCGTTCTCCTGGCCGCCAATGGCAATGGCACAGGCGGTGCAGCCTCCACCTCTATGGTCACCACGCTGAGCGGCACCTTGGCCCTTGCGCTGTCCGCCCATTGGCTGCGTAACTAACCACGAACGTTTTTTATTCGATTTCATACTCAACTATGATATAATTTTTATAGTATTCCGCGTGTCCAACCTTTTTTTTTTTTGTTTTTTCGATAACGAAGCAGTGATAACATTTCCAACATATTGTACAAGTATACGAGCTTAGTATATGTATATGTATTAAATATAATATGTGTCTATGCATGTGTGTATGTATGTATGCTATTTCTCTTTAATGTCTGCGGTACTTTGTAATTTAATGAACTACTATATTTATTGCTTATAATAAACAAAAGATTATGATACGCGTCCGTGTTGAGACCTTCGATTGATCGTTCATATCTCGGCTATGGTTGGGAATAAGCTTACATATTGTATGGATACTATAGTTGATTCTGTTGTCAACTTGTTGGTTGGGATCGATCGACGTAAACGAGTTTATTATTCAGATATCGTTTTGAATCTTATCTCTCGTACACAACATATACTTATTGATTGCACTTTGTATCCAATTTCCATATTGCCTACAAGAATCGCTGGCAAATGACTCAGTCGATTGTCAACTGGAAACACTGTCCCCGCTATAAGAGACCTGTGCAAATATCACCTAGATAAGCACGGAACGCGATAAGGCAGACACCCAGAAGTCTAACTAATTGAATATATCTACAGAACTGTAGCATACTTTTGTGCGGTTCCGGAAAATCCCATGGTACAATACGCAAAACGGGCTAACGAAATACGTTTTTTCCCACTTATTTATTTCGTTGGGGATCAGAAATCCCATTTTATCTGCTTTGTAATGAGTATCTTGAATTGTTTTTTTTTTAAGTACTACTACTACTTATGAGTACTATGAGTAACGAAATATGTAAACAAAACAAAGTGCAAATGCAAAATGGTGTATGTAACTTAATTATGCAAATTAAGTAACTCTTTTAGTATTTCTATGTTGAATAAAAAGCTATGTGCCAACTTAAGTCATTGCAGGGTATTATAAAGAAGAACATGTTCACTAAAAACTACCAAGCACTAATCAGTCCACTTACGTCTCAACATTATTAAAAATATAAATGTAGAGTCGCATTTAAGTGTGTCTGTATGTAGAGGTGCTAGAAAGCTTTTTTGCCAAGTACACTGGGAAAACACGAAAATACAAGTTGAGTTAGATAAATGGGAAATGTCATAAATGTTGGCGTTTTATGATTGATACAGTCGATTGCTATGTTTCTGGATCTTAGAGGGCAATATATACGATAATGCCTAATGTAAGTGAAGTTAATAACAGTGATTAAAGAGTAAAAATATAATTAAAAAAGATTCGCCTTGTTCTACTTTGGTTTACATGAATAGTTTCACCACAAAACTCGTTGTGAAAGGAATAATCCGAGCTTGAGCGATATTTTAAGCAAAAAACTAACCATCAATAAATAATATATATCATTTATATATCATATATATGTAGATGAAGTAAATAAATCAAAATCATAAAATAACTATTACATTTGGGTTTTATTTATTTGAAGTAATAGATAAGGTTTCTGAAAAAATCAAATATGAATGATACAGTCATTTAAAACCATATTTTCAGGAATCATTTGGACAGTGATAGTTATTGTGCACACCAAGATAAATGTATCGTAGCATCGATCAATTTCCTGTATTTTCACAGACGTAAATGGCCTTATTGACTGAGCTGTTGATCAAGAATCTATATACATTTGCAGATATAATACGCTTTGCTCCATGAGTAGCGGGTATAAAAGAGAGAGAGAGAAGCAAGAAGAGCTGTTGAAGCATCAGACACAGTTCAAGAAGTCGAGCAAGTTACAGGTTAAATTAATTATTATTATTATTCACAGTATTATAATGATGTATAGTAAAATAACTTATGACTTCATCCAGGCACACCCGAATAACGAAAAATATATGTACATAAATTATAATTATAAATAAAAAAAAAAATCAGAAGACATAGTTTTTTTGCTTAAACCCGTAGGACCTGCGCCTGCTGCAACACCTGTTGCTGCTCCTGATAGGACTCCTGCTCCCGGGACTCGCTCAGCATGTTTAGATCTTCCGCCGTGACCACACTCTGCTCCAGCCCATCGTCCATATGCATCCACACGTGCTCGACAGCTGCACGCAACTCTGTCGCATACTTCCAGGCATTGCGGTCCTCGACCAGATCAGTTAGCTCGTAATTGCTGTCCGGCTCGCGATAATGCTGCATCTGTGCCAGGTGAATGTCAATGGAGCGTGGCGCACAGACGCCGGATATCCACTTGAGCGTGAAATGGTTGTGCAGGGTCAGCGAGTAGCGACTGTTGTGGAAGCACTTGGTGGCCCTGTGGGGCATGGAGTAGTTGCGATAGCGCATCGTGTGCTGCAGCACATAGAGCTCGTCTGCCTCTTGCTGCTCGTGGTTCTGCATCTCGGGCACCACCTTGGTGAAGTACGAGTTGATAAAGCACATGGAGACAAACCCATTGGGACATGGCGTCGTTAGCTTTTGGTCCGTGTCGAATATCTCCTGCCAAGTGCGCATGGCACCCACTGGCATTACCACCTCATCGATGTCCACGTTAAGCAGATAGTCGTGCCGATACATGTTGCGGTAGAAGCAATCGTTGTAGGGTATCAGCTCGTTCAGCCGCTTGATCAGGCGTCGCTTCTGCAGCAGCATATGCTGATAGTGACGCAGTCGCGGCATTCCATTGGCCATGGTAAGTGGGCGCAGCTCCAGGAAGCCGCTGCGCTGGTAATAGTCCAGCACACGTTGCACCGACGGATGCACATCGTACATGTAGGCATAGATCCTTGAGGCACCCAGCAGGCGCTGCAGCTCGAACCACTCGATGAGGCGCTCCGAGAGATCCACATATGGAAAGTCGAATCCCTTCACGCAGACACCGAAGCTCAATGGTTGCCTCGTTACACTCTTCGTAGTCTCCCCAACTTGGACTTTAGCAGCAGGTCGATCGTTGTGGATGCGCAGCGAATTGCTGGCATGCTCACAGGCCTCTCTAACCAGCGACACAGTGCGGGGCACGGCGTCCTCGTAGGTTGGCGGCAGTTCGTCGGGTATGGGACAGACTACCAGATGTGGGTAGCTGAGAAGTGGCTTGCTAGCCCAGCTCTTGATCCAGATGCTGAGGTATTCGCTGACGTTGGTCAACACTGGCATAGGGTAGCCCTCGTACCAGAACTGGCATTGGGTCGGGGGGAATTCATCGCCAATCTGATTGGCCGTTGCCAGAATCCGCACCACAGCCTTGCCCTGGCCCGGCACTGCGACGCCCTTGCGATCATCCCAGTAGGCGGCGTAGAGGCGGAACGTCACGTTGGCATTGATGAAGGTCTGCCAGTAGGTGTTGTGCAGCTGTAGCTCCAGGGGATCCGGATAGCGAGCGCAGTCGCTATCCATTTGATACTTAAACGGCTTGGCCAGTCGGTACCAGAAATCGTAGTCTACCTCGGGCAGTTCGCTTTCCAGACGCAGCACCAGTTCCTCGTCCACCGGCTCCACTGATTGTTGCATGGCAGGGGCGGCTACTACCTTGGCCAGTGAAGGAACCACCAATGGTGGTACTGGGGACCTTGACACATTCACCGTATGTTGCACCACAAGCTGCTGCTGAAATTCCATGTCCGAATTGTGCAATGCACTGAGCAGCAGCAGCACAAACCCGAACATCACCAGCAGTGCCAGCAGCGCCAGCTTGACAAGGCTACCTCTGCTCCTCGTTGACATTGCGACCAAACTAACGGCAGCCGCAACCCTGCCACCTGCCAACGAGGTGGGTACCCAAATAACCAGCAGCCCGCCGGGTAACACAAGCCGAACAAGCAAGCAGCCGAGCGCCTTATCGACAACCTTACATAGCAATGTATGCCAATGTTGGGTTTGGGTGCGAAGCATTTGCTGCCGTTTCGTAGATATGCGGCCCGACCCGTTATCGATATTCTTGTTGTTCTTGTTTCTGCTGTTCTTCGCGTTCATTAGTTGGCTAATTACACTCGTTCGATCAGAAACCACTTACACTTGCCCAAAAATCCGGCATACTCGTAGCCCCGTTGTTCGTAGCTAATCAAATATGCTATAAAATTCTAAAGTTTCATTCGTTATAGAAGACCTCAACCAGGTTGACAATCCTTACCTACAGTTACAAATACCGCTGTAAGCTTTTGAAATTACAGTTAAGGAACTTTTGTTTTCTTATAACGACGCATGACAGGCTACTCAAAGCATAGTACATACTACAGGGTGATTCGTTTTGTGGTACCCTCTGCTTTAAAAAAAATTAATAGAATTTGCTAAATGTGCTTTTTATACTCTTGAAAAGGGTATATTTATTTAGGCCAGCAGTTTGCAACGCATCTTAGGAGACATCTCCAAACCTATAAAGTATATATATTGGGTTGACCGAAAAGAAACCGGTGATTTTGCATACAATTTTTTGACAATTTTTTTGAACGGCTTATGACTCTGTTATTGCATTCTATCTTTTGTCAGTTACTGGCACTTTAAGCTTGCTTTAGAAAAAAAGTAGTTTTGTTTATATTTGTTTGTTTGGCGGCAATTTTAATATGGAGCCCACAAATGAGCATTTTCGTCATATTTTACTTTATTATTTCCGTAAAGGAAAAATGCAGCTCAGGTTGCTAAAAAGTTACGTGATGTGTATGGAGACAAATCCTTAAAGAAACACAGTGTCAAAGTTACTTTGTCAAATTCCGTTTGGAAGATTTTTCACTCAAAGGCAAGCCACGTTCAGGTCGGGCAAGTGCAGTTAATGATGACGTTATCAAGGCATTAATCGAATCGGATCGTCATGTACCTGAGCGTGCGATTGGAGAGAAGTTAAATATACCACAATCAACCATACATGACCATATGATCATATGATTAACGGTTTCTTTTCGGTCAACCCAATATAATATATTCTGAATCAGCATCAACGGAGGAATCGAACTAGGTCTGTCCGTGTATCCGTGTGTCCGTCTGTCCGTGTGTTGCAACGAAAGCTAGTCTTTCAGTTTTAAAGCTATCTTGATGTAACTTGGTACATATGCTTCTTATTGCTGCACGCTGTACTTATATTAGTCGGACCGAGCCGGACCGCACCGATATATCGTATAACTGTCATACAAACAATTAGCCAATTTTTGTTATTTGTCAAGATATTGCATCCAAATTCACTACACCATTTTTTCTATATACTATATACATATAATATACAAATAAGATTTCATCAAAATCGTACCACTATATCATATAGCTGCCATTGGAACAATCGGCAGAAATGAAGGTTTTGTATTAAGACTAGTCCTGATTTTAGAAATAATTTAAATTATCAGTGCCAACCAAAGTTAAACAAAATTTGATATATAGACTATAACATACCTTTCAATTCTGCCCCATAACTAGTATTGGAACAATCGGAAGATATAAGAACCTGCAAGGGTATACAAACTTCGGCTGGCCGAAGGTAGCTTTCGTTCTCGTTTTATTTCTGCTCGTTTTGGCCTTTTAAATTTAGCTTAGTCAATAATTCAAACCAATTTCTGCCAAGTAGCCGCCGCCAGATGCTATACACAAATCGAACCTTTTTTCACCATTTCCCATAACTCTTTGCAGTATTGCGGATGGTTTTTGGGTTATTTCGTGTTGTTATTGACCTTAAGCTGTTCGAGAGAGTCTGGTTTATTGGAATAAATCTAACTTTTAAAGAAACCCAAAAAGAAGAAGTCAGACGCAGTTAAATCTGGAGAACGTAGTGGCCAGTCACTATTGCCGTATTCCAAATTGAATTCCTTCAGTAAAGCAGTTGTTTCGAGTGTTGTGTGACATGTTGTGCCATCTTGCTGAAACCTGTAGTGGTCCATACCATTTTCAGTCACTTTATTTTCCAAAAAGCCGCAAATCATTGCTCAGCTCGTCGGCAATACCAAATTCCAGAGTTCTCTTTAACATCGGCTTTAATTGCATAAAAAACCTTAGCATTTCAACTTGAACATGCTTTGATTTTAAGCTTTGATGTTTCTAAACACCCCCTGTTACGAAATTTAGCCACTAGACGATGAATTGTTTTAGGCGTTGGCAATTTTCTACCGCTTTCGATCGCGCTAATCTCTTGTCCTGCTGACGTATTTAAGATACACGTTAACAAAATAGGGTACCACAAACGAATTCACCCTGTATGTATTGGACATAAGGTCTCAGCAGCCAAATTGATTTGATTTGACCATTTAAAATAGTCAAATTTGTACACAAACAATATATATTCTTAATCAGGATCAGTGGATGAATCGATTTAGCATTGTCCGTCTGTATGTCTGTCTTTCTACCTGCCTCTGAACACAGGGCTCTTCTTTATTATAAATGCTACATATAACAACTTTTGCATTAAGGTTCCTATTAACCATACATATATATTAATTCAAGATACAAGATCCATTTAGACTTTTCCATCACAACTTCCTCAAAAATTAACCGATTTTAGGGCGAAATGACATTTTGTTTATGCCTTGTCTCCATAAGGGATTATTCTCTGCAGATCATAATTGCAATACAAACTTTGGTTCAGGTGTTTGCAATGCAGCTATTATCCTTCTAAAATACTTATATATTCGGAATATTCTGTCCGTCGGACCGATATATCGTATTGTGCGAATTTTACAAGATATTGCGACCAAACTAACTTATCCTATAATTTTACATTTAATGAAAATGAGAACTTTTTCCTCTAAAAAGTGAAGATTTTCAAAAAGAAGCACATCCACTATATTACTATATATAATAAACTTTTAAGGTGATTTTTATATAAAAAAAATTAATTTAATATAGCATTCGATTATTAACAATGGTCAAAAAAGAGTAATACCTTTGTGCAAATGTACATATGTAACAGACGGAAGGAGGCGTGGCAGACCCCACAAGGTATATATATAGTATTGTAGCTCAGGAGCATGTGTTCACTCAATAGAACCATGTCCGTCTCTTTGAACGTCAAGATCTCAGCTATTATAAAAGCCAAAGACTCCAAAACTGATATGAGGTTAATGTAAACTGTGCGCAGTTTTCATTGCAACCGCAAATTAAAAATTCGCATAGAAAGCGACGTATAAAAGATCAACTTTCTGGCTTTCAAATACACTTAGCTATCTACATACCTCTCGTCTAAATTCTAATCCGATCGGACAATAAACACAGAAGTTATTTAAGAAAGTATACGCATGTGGCAGATAGCAAGGGAGGCTTGCGTGAACTCCTTCTGATCTGTTACTGTATGAATTTAACAAATTACAATAAATGTGATCCCAACAAATTTATAATAACTAACATAACAGCATTTCAACAGACGGTAACCTATTGCCAGGTGCGCTCGATAGTAGTTATCGTCTCTGGGTTTTTAATAATTTTTATTTGGTAGTGTTTTTACCAGAGTCAGTTATGAACTGCTTGACAGATGTATTCTTTCTGTCCAGCTTTATATTATTATTGTTTAGATAAGATTATAAGCTTGTTATCGTTAAACGGTCGATGTCTTGGGAGAATGTTCTCTATAAAGCTTTTCAAGAGTGAAGCTTTTATAAAGATCAGCTTAAGCATTTGTATGGAGAATACATATGTCAGTATATATAATATTAAGCAACAGTACTATATATAATTAGCGTTCCTATGCTAGTCAGTGGTATCTGAGGCCAAAAGGTGCAGGGTATTCAAGCTTCGGTATGCCAAAGATATCCCTTCTTTCTTGTTTTTTGTTTGTTTCACTCTGTATTATTATAACTTTGTGCTGCCCTATTTTTGCAAGTAATTTAAAAATAATTTGATGTTGTTGTCGCTGTGATGGGGTCGTTCTGGGTTATATATAGAGACTGTAGTGCGCTGTGCGTTGGGACTGGGAGTGTGTGGGCTGCTGGGGCTGTGGGGGTCGCTATAGTGTTTGCCCAGTCCGAAGTTTGCTTTATTGACATTGTCACCAGGGCTTGTGACAATGAACGCACACCTGCAGGACGACCACGACGTCAGGGCCAGGATGCTGGATGCTGCCAGCGCATGCAGGGGAGTACGAGCAACGGGGACGCCGTCAACGACGCCGGCGAGAGGATAATAAAATTGTGAAACAACTTTTTAATGAGAAACATTTTTTGCACATTGCGCGCTGACGGAGCAACCCAAGTAGTCGGTAAAACGCTGCGTGCTGCGTAAATTGTTGCTGCTGCCACTGATGATAATGCTGATGATGATCATGATGATGATGATTATAATGATTACGACGACGACTATGCTGATACTGACGATGTAGCCCGCGGCAGATATGGTTATGACACGGATAAGTGAGCCATACCAACAAGTCAACTGAAAACTCCGGTGAACTCGACTTCTCGCGCCAAGATGCGGCGCAAAGTTCTTGAATGCAGTTACAATTTGGATTTATAGCGGATAAATTAGATTAAGAAGGTCTGTAAAACATTCGCAAATTAAAAGCAAAGCTCTCAATTTATGTATATACCGTACTTGCACTCATTCCCCCCAATTTTCTTACTTTCCATGGATTAGAAGTCATTATATTATATAATATATCACTTGACAAACCGATTGACTTGGTGTGGCATAAATACTATTGTTAATACTTATCACAAAGGCTCAGTTGCCATATCAGTCCCCCATACATAACTATTAGGTTATCTGCACGGTACACTTTCGGTTTCGATTTGGTTTCCGATTTGAGCTTGTTTCTATAACAATTCAATTTAACTGTCAATTGCAACTTCGTTCCAATTACAGCAATCTAATCTTTTGAGTTGTGGCTAAGAAGGTACTCTAGAAACAATGTAGAACATTATATTACGAGTATTATATTTTAAAACTCCTTCAGAGAGAACTGTATTGTATTTCGAGCATTATCAATACATTTTACTAATAGAATATATGCACATACAGTATTGATTATCAGAATCAGACTACTATATCAATCAGCTTTTATAAGAATAATGAGTTGAAAATAAAGGTTTTCAATAAAAATACTTGCACAGAGTTTAGAGAAAGAATTAAAGCGTGAAAATGGAAAGCTATCGAATACATAACATAACTATTGGAACAATCAGTTAAGACTTAATCCAAAAGCTGAAAGGTAAGTCTTTCTTTCTTGTTTCAATTCAGTTGAGTTACCTGAAAAGTTGACGTTGACTACAAGAAGTATACGTATCTATTAACAAATGCCTGAACTGTGTACCCATTTTAGTTTCCTTTAATAATAATCAATAAAGACTATAGATCCATCATCTTGTTATATATGTTATGCTGGAAACTAAAACGAGACTAATTGATTAAAATTTGGATTTGGAATCAATTAATGCACATTTAAAACTTTACTTGAGTTGTTTTTAAAAATTAAACTAATTAAATAAAATAATATTTGCAAACAATTCCTGAATAGCATAAGCAAAGTCATCAAGCTTGCAAGGAGTGGTGAGGGGGGCTACTCACCTGCTGAACGTGCATCAGGAAATGCTGCAATCGACTTTGGGGGCAGGGCATACTGAAAGAGAGGTGGCAGAAACATTTGCAAGTTGCTCTAAAAGCGACCGGTTCCACGTCGTTGAGAGATCCCTGGTAGGTCCCTGGTAGGGCCACCCCCCGAACGGGGCTACAATTAACTATCAAGCCGCACTAGAAAACTGCAAACTTTTCGTCTTAATTGCCCAGAAAAGCAACACAAATGAAACGCATCGACGCTTAATTACTTTTCCTAAATGGGACAGACGCTTTGCCAACTACGACTTCAACTGGAGAGGAGCTGAGGCATGTGGCACGCTTTGAATGTGCAGCATGGCAATTTACTGCATTCGGAGAGAGAGAGAGCCTAACTGGAATGCCAACTGCTGAGGGCTGAGGGCTGCTTATCTGGCAGCTGCACAGTTGCGCCGTAAGTCCCTTATTCTTGGCGAGACTGATTGCTGCCAGCATGTGAGGACTCAGTCTGGCACGGCACGATTTGACTTTTGTCGACGTCACAATTTGAGAAGTTTGCACAAACTTGGCCAGCAACTTGTCTGCCATTTGAGTGCAAATTTTTGATTAAAGTCCTAAACGACAGGCCGTCGGGCTGACGAGGCTGTGGCACGCTAGATGCTGCATGCAGCACGCTGCTGCCTGCCACACAAACTTTTTGCACCCATTTCGCAGCCGTCAAATGTTAATCGAATGCATTTCTGGCTTGGCCTCGTCGGGCACAATGTTTGTCTTTGCACCCACTACCCCTGCTTTCTCCTCCTTGCTGTCATGACCAATGAAATCATTGCCTCGCCAGTTGCAACCCGGGAGCGCTTTACGTTCACTTTAACTTGCGGTCGAAGCGAAACGAGGTCGGAATGTTCCGACAATTCGTACCCAGTTGAGAGCTTGATACGGGACATAACTCAGGATCGAAATCTTAATTAACATCTATTCGACAAACGACAAGGTCAGCTTGGTAAGCAGACGGGGTAAGTGATCAGCGGCTGAAGTTAACAAAAGGCAGAAAGCAGAGACCACTAAGAGGTGGTTTTTATACCCGCTACCCATAGGGTATAAGGGTATTATAACTTCGTTCTTTATAAGTAAATGGAGGGCTCCGAACCCACAAAGTATACTAAATATACAATAGGTTCCTAATCAGCATCAACAGTCGAGTCTATATACCCATGACAGTCTGTACGTTTGTGAATGAAATATGAAAAAAGTTGTTAATATTAAGCGTATATCAAATTGAATTTATAGTTTGATCACGCCCTTTCCTCTCCCATACGAGTATGTCGATAAAAATCTAAGTCCAAGCTAATTTCATTTTTGGTTAACATCCAAATGATGGTGCAAATGATTTCTCGTTTCAAATGATTTGGTTGCGATCGAAAAATTAACATATAACTTATTTAAGAAATAATTTTAAAGAGGTGCTGATTTTCAAGGCGCCCCTGCGAAGTATGCAACATAAAATACGGTAAGAAGTAAAGTTTAATATTTGAGATATCGTGTTGGTCAAGTGGGTAACTGGTACTTAAGCTTCGAGCAGGGCTGCCAGGTTAGCCTTTTTCCATACAGATATGTTTTTGTTTTTCGTCTACCCTGAACAAATCTTTAAAACTAACTGTCCGGAAATCTATCCTGTTTTTATTGCTGAAATAAAACGTATGTATCATTGATATAATTTTAATGAAATTGTTCTTTAAATCGTCGAACAACCACATAATTTGTATACAAATCCTTATCCCGGTCTGTCGATTCGATTTTTAAACATGACGTGAGCAACAGTCAAGCGGCACGCGTCAGTGGGATACAATTCAACCTATGTTCCGGTTAAACATAAGTGTGTACGTGCTTTCAACTTATTCTCGACAGATGGCGCTCGCGCTCTCCTGGCTCCCTTGACAGCTGACACAAGCACTTATTGGTATTATCATACTTTCTTGAATAACTTCTGTGTTAACTATTTGATCGGATTGCAATTTGGAGGATACGTAGATTATTTAACCAGCTTAGTATATGTTTAGGTCAGAAAGTTGTATCTTTATACCGCGCTTACAAATTGACTTCAAAATTAAAATTAGAATGGTACACAACAATTGAAATAAACTTGATCTGCGCCTAGTAGAAAGAAACCTTCATGACAAGTTTGCTGTGATCTGTGTGTTCATCTGGTCATTCGGACAGATAAACAGACAGACAGGCATAGCTCAATCGACTCGGCTAGCGATCCTGAGAAAGAATATATATACTTTATGAGGCCTGCCACTCCTCCCTTCTGCCTGTTACGTACATTTGCACAAATTTAGTATACCCTTGTTTGACCATTTTCAATGGTCGAAGGGTATAAAAAGGAACATGTCCAAGGAACAAATATTTGAGAAATATTGTTTAATATTGCCATTGTTCGATTAGGAGCATTTTCATACAAAGAATCATTAGAACATTATCGATACAGCATGAAAAATTACAGTTTACATAAAATACAATTTTTAATCAAAATCCTATTGTACTGTTTACTGTCTTTTTTTCCTCTTGTCTATCCGTTTTTTTCATCTTATTTTATTCTTTTTTTGCAAGGGGTTGCCGGCACCCCTGGTACCCATTCGGAACTGTTATCATTTATAAAGCACACTTGGACGGTGTTTCCATTTGGGAAATGCCTTATGAAGTCGCCCAACATAGTTGCACATCTTATTGCTGACTGAAGAGTGGAGCTTCATGTGCTGACTGTGCTTTACTAGTAAACTGCAGCAGCCTGTTGCCATTTGCCCGTTGCCTACTACTAAAGTACTTAAGGTTCTTTACCTGCACATTTTAACAATTGTCTGCGAGTGTGTGTCCCGGCATAGCGAAAGCGACTAAATGCCCCACTCAAAGCTTTTAAAGACATTCATGACGAAGACAGGCGCACACAGGGGCTGGCCTTGTCCACTCTTGGCAAATGGGCGTGGCGCCTTTTCAGTCGAACGCAAAAGTAAGAACCAAAGGCAGAAGGCAAAAGCAGCTACAGCACATTTTCTTTATAAAAGCCGAGGCTAACGAGATTTGATGAATTGCACGTCTTTGTGCCTGAAAGCTTCAAGAAAACTGTGCGTGAATGGCGCCTTCAGCTGCAGCACTCGTCTCTCCATTCCCCTTTCCCCTCCCCACTTCCACTCACCAATCCTTGGGCACGTCTAGCCGAATCCATTGGGTGGTTTCAGTCAGCGAAATGAAAAAAGGCGCACAACAATTTCGCTGCAACTGCAACGAAAAATGCAGTTGACACAAAAGGGCCAAAGCCAACCTGCACCAAACCCCCTCTTGCCCAACTCTTCTCCTTCTCCTTTTGTCCCGATAGACACTCAAAGCAATTCAGTAAGGCGTACAGACAAACACATAGAGAGAGAGAGAGTTAGATAGACTGGCAGGCAGGTGGAGAGTTTGCGGGAGGGGAATACCATCTTGACGAATTACCCGCCAACTGGTGCAGTCAGAGCGAAATCAGGAAATTAAATCCAACATTTTCATGTTCCACGGCAGGATTTTCTAACGGCCCAGACTGCCATCATATACGGCGGGAGTAAGTTGCACTCAGTTCCGTTCATAAAGAGAAGGAATACATAAAGATAGAAAGAGTATTCTATGCTAAGTCTGCTCGTACGAAGTTGACTAAGTTTTATTGTTTCCTATTTAGATGTTTTGGTTAAATATTGTTAGTGGTAAGAAGTGAAAGAAGTAGATAAGAGTGTTAGTCATATCTAGAATAAAGTTCAAAAGTTATTGATAGATACAGCGAGGTCAGAAATAGATCGAGTGTGACGCAGGTTGACTTGTTAACTTGCTCGAAATATGAACGGGCAGAGACACTTGAACAGTCAAGCAGACGACTTGCAACTCGCTCTTTTATTGTTATACCCTTGCAGAGGGTTTATTAATTTTGGCCAGGACTTTGCAACGCACCTGAATCAAAATCAACAGAGGAGTCGAACTAGCCCTGTCCGTCTGTCCGTGTATCCATGTGTCCGTGTGTCCGTGTGTCAGTCTTTTGCCAACAAACTCTCAGTTTTTAACTTGGTACACATGCTTCTTATTGCTGCACGCAATATTTAAGTCGGAACGAGCCGGATAGGCCCAATAGTATGGCTGTCATACAAACTATCATCTGATTTTTATTATTTGCCAAGATATGGCAATCAAATTTACTACATCGGACATTTCTACACTTCAATAAAATCGGAACACTCTATTATATAGCTGTCATAGGAAGAATCGGCCGAAATAAAGGTTTTTGTATGAAGACCAGTTTTGAATGCCAAAATAACTTAAATTATCAGTGTCAATCAAAGTGAGATATATTTTATAAAATATACACAAAATACCATTAAATTCTGCACCATTATATAAAGATAACACGTATTGTAATTGTAAGTAATCAGCTCTTTTGCAGCTTAACAATAGATGGCTCTTTCTATTTATGAGGAATCGCAGTTGCTGCAATCAAAGCTGACTTCTGTATTCTTAAGATGTGGCCCAAAGTAAGACTTTGAATAAATAAAACTATTATATGTCTTTAAATAATACCCTCCTATCAAAAGAAACAGTTTATAAAAGTTAGCTAAGGTCAGTCTGGTAATAAGTACCAAACGTTATGACACATCAATACCTGAAACCGCATCACCTCAGAGAGAGATCTGTAACGACGTCTTGAGATCGTAAAAAAGACGCAAAACGGAAAAGATAAGGAAAAGAATTCGAGTATTTCCGAAGAACTAAAGTTGCGCCATTGAGCAATCGCTATCTGGTTTGCTCGGACAACAGTGATGTTTCAGATAGTGTTCGTGATAGTGGGCGATGATAATGCTTACAAGATCTTGGTATAATTTACATGAAACCCATAAATGTTGTTAATGCGTGAAAAATAAATTTAGTTTTCTATAAATTATTTCGAAATGAGTAGCACCTGCAACTCACGACAGGGACAAGCAGTAAATCTCACGGGGATTAGCCTCATGTGATGGGGTTGCTGGGTTGCTCTAGGGGAGGAGGTGAGAATGGTTGCACCTCTTGCAATTGCAGGTTGACAAAAACAAAGCATGATAATGAAGAAGTATGGAGAAAGGAAGCAAAGTGGGCGGATGAGGTAGACAGCCTATGATGCCATCTCGAAATGGGGCTCGGCACGGAAGTTTTACCGACTGATGAACAGCGGCTATGGCAAACTACAGATGGTGTTTACGCGCTTTATCTTCTCCCCCGGATTTAATTAGCTTGTGAACGATCATAAAACCAAAGTGCTACTGTCAGTTGGCGTAGAGATATTGCCAAGATGCTGGCGCGACGTCGGAACTGCTCGAATCACTCACTAACCACGCAACGTTCGAGCTGCCAAGATGACGGCCACAAGAGCAGCCACAAATGGAGCGAGATCCTACCGACTGGAGCCACCCGACGGCGGCTGGGGCATCCTAGTTTGCATCGGCATGGCGCTGCCCTTTGTAAGTGAAATCTCGGGATATATATAAGCTATGTATATGCTATATATCATACATGTATTCCCAACACATAGATCTGCGGATTGGCGGCACTGCCTTCGTTTGGCCTTGTCTTCGGTGACTTCTTGAAGAGCATAGGCACCGAAACGAGCGCCATTGCCATCATCACCAGCGCCTTCTTCTGTTCCACCAGCTTCGCGGGCCTCTTCTCCGGTTCCCTGTTTCGTCGCTTTGGCATACGGCGCATCGGCCTGCTTGGAGGATACCTCTACTTGCTGGGCTCGGCTCTGCAGATCTTTGTGCAGTCTACACTGCATTTGATACTCTCGTTTAGCTTGATCCAGGGCGTCGGCTTCGGCCTCATTCTGCCCACATCCTACACCACATTCAACAATTACTTTGTCAAGAATCGCGTCATGTGGATGGGATTCGCGCAGGCACTGATTGGCCTGGGATCGATGCTGTATCCCATCGTCATGCAAAGGCTGCTTGAGTGGTATGGCTTCCGTGGCTGCCTACTCATTCTCGCCAGCATCAATGCCCATGCCGTGCTGGGCATGCAACTCATGCAGCCTGTGGAGTGGCATATGCGGCGTATACCCATCGATCAGGAAGAGCAGCCACAGCCAGAGGAGGAGGAGGAGGAGCAGCAGCCTTTGCAGCCCAAGCCACCGGTTGTGGTGCATGTGCAGCCAGAGACGCCACTGATGCCCATACCTGAGCAGGAGTTCACACAGATTTCATCGGCAGTTGCACCCGTCAGCGTCACCGACTCTCTTCCCGTCTCTCACTTTGGCTCCCGCCGTGTCTCCCATGTCGAGGGGGTACTCTCTAGTCGCGCCTCCAGCATCACTAGTCTGGGCAATTGGACCGGTCCTGTGGTGGTTAGCGATGCATCGCCCCAGATGATGCATAGTCTGCAGGCATCCAGGCGACACTCCATAATCAGCGGGCCCCAAATCTCACCCGGCAACGGCATCAGCAATGGCAATGGCAATGTAAACCTGGCCTCGCCCATTGTGATCGAGCGTACTCTGTGGGCCACCATTGTCGACTTTCTCGATCTGACACTGCTCAAGCAACCCGTCTACGTGAACATTGTGCTGGGCATCACCTTCGCCCTCTACTCGGACCTTGCCTTCTTCACCATGCAGCCGACGTATCTCTTCGAACTCGGCTACTCCAAGGTAAGTTACGCCCACTTTTCAAGGCAATACAACATATCTATACCAGCGAAGACTTGACAACCACGAGGCAAGTGTGGTTATCTAATCTTGGCCCAAATCTAGAGAGATTTACTTTCTTTTTTCTTTCGCAAGTCAAGTTAAAAATAATTTTAAAACTATCAGTTTTATGGACGACATACTTATCTATATACATATATATGCAAAGCAAAGCGGCTGTTAAAATTGGAGATTTTTCACTCTAGATTTCCCTACTTTCTATACCCGCTATATGGGTATGAGGTTATTAAAACTTTGTATCAACCGAAATATATAGTGCATATGTTTTGGGCAGGAGGATGCACGGCAAACCCCACAAAGTATATATTGTATATTCTTGATCAGCATCTACAGCCTAGTAGATTTTTCCGGTCGTCTGTTTGTCTGCCTGGATGTCATTCTGTATGTCTGTATGTCTGTCTGTGTGTATGTTTGTCTTTCTTTAGGTATGTCTGTATTTCCGTCTGTATGTCTATATGTATGTCTGTCTGTCTGCCTGTCTTTATGTCTGTATGTCTTTATGTCTGTCTGTCTGTCCGTCTGTATGTCCGTCTATATATATGTCTGTCTGTATGTCTGTCCGTGCGTCTGTTTGACTGTCTTTCCATATGTTTGTTTGTATGACTGTCTGCCTATCCGTCCGTCTGTTTGGCTGACTTTCAGACCATATATCTGTTTCAGAGAATATAAGAGCAGATTCAATTTTTTTTTTAATTTGGTCACGCTCCCTTCCGCCCTCGGAAATCGGTAAAAACCTAATGCTAATATAAATCCTAAATAGTAAATGAATAAACACAATAGCTATCACCGTCCAAATGATTTGTGCAAACAATTAAAATATAAATTTATTAAGAACCCATGTTATTGGGGTACCGGTTTCCAAGCCCGGCAAAGTATGCAACACAAAATTAGTTAAATAGAAGTTAAATATTTTATGGGTATATCACAGTCGGGCACACTCGAATGTACATACATCGCTTTCGTGCATGTTTGATATCGTTATTGCTATCGCTTTTCAGGCCGATACCGCCAGCATTATTGCCATCGGAGCAACTGCAGATCTGATTTCGCGCATCTTTCTGGCAGTTACAGCAATTTTCATCCAGGTGCCCGCACGCTACATTTACCTGGCCGGAGCGCTCTTTACAATTTTCGTGCGATTTGGTGAGAGAAATCCGAGAATCTTCTACTCCCCCTAACCTTACTTTATAATAACTTACAAATGCCCTTGCAGCCCTCGATGGCATCGTGGATTTCATGGGTATGGCCTGCATCACGGCCGTGCTGGGGTTCCTGCGCACTTGGATACATGTGCCGCTTCCTTTGGTACTGGCCGATTATTTACCCAAGGAACGGTAAGTTTACATATCTATCGGGGATTATCAATCTTCTCTCTCATCAACAGTTTCTTTTTTCCCTTCTTGCAGATTTGCTAGCGGCTACGGCTTGTTTATGTTTACCCAGGGTAACGGTATGTTCTTGATTGGACCCATTGTCGGTTATATACGCGATCGTACGCAAGATTATATCCTAGTTTTCCACATACTGAACGTGTTCATGGCCCTCTGCGCGATACCTTGGATAATTGAGGTTTTGATAGTTAAGTTTCGCCGACGCAGCAATATCGAAAGAAACAATGTGGGCGAGCAGAGTAATGGTAACAGTACACTGGAACATTAAGAAAGGGTATTAAATATTTGGTATAAAATAAAAACAAAAACTCGTTCAAAAACTCGCTTTTGGTATTTTAAATAGATAACGCTAACTATAGTTAGTTAAGCGGCGCGCCTAAAATGGGCAGAATTAATAGATGACAAGGACACAAAGGGGTTATTGGATTTTCCCCGTATGACTTAATAAAAATAAAGATAAAAGAAAAATATATTTTAAAGTATTTTAAATAGTAACAGCAAAATATTTAACAGTTGAAAGATCAAATTATAGGCTGCAAATTATCAATAATTTATTTTTGAACTACAGCAAACGGGAGTAAACGTCCGTTGATGAAGTCCATCCTGTAAAATGGTTCACTTATGAAGTGAGTATCCAGGAGTGGTTGGTCTTAGTGGGCAATACATCTTAAAATGCGCCATAGAGAGGTGCGTGGAGATTAAAGTGAAACACAATAACCTGATGAAAGATATCGCAATAGTGCCGTTCAGACAGGTAGCTCTAAAAGCCACTTGACTTGACATTATTTACACGGAAAATATCATACATTATTTACACAAATTATACGAAATAATGTTTAGTGCCAGTAAGTTTCAAAATGCAATCACGAATTGGGCTGCCATATACCGTTTATTTAAAAGAGCTGCACTATCGATTAAGTTTAAGTACTGTATTAAATTCGAAGAAGTGTATTTGGTCTCAAAAGGGGTTCCCAGCACCTAATAAAACTTAAACAACAAAATAAAGTGTACTTTTCTGTCAAACAAATTTAAAACGGCTGGCAGCAAAGCCCAAAAAATGGAATTGTATATGCCGAATTAAAATATTTATTGAAATCGATTGTCTATTATATCGCTGTACGCACACTTGCCTAGCATTCAGCTTTTGCACGACTGCACACAGCTGACTGCTGATAATTAAGAGCTGGCAGCTGCAACTGCCATGGTCACACTGGATTTACACATCATATTTGTTTTGCTTGTTTCTTTTGTGCCCTACTTACTTCTGCTGGACCCTAATCCCCTCAAGCACAATCAGAATCTGGCCACATGGTACTGCAACAAATCAAAATGCTCCTGCTGGGCATTATAACGCTCTGCCGGCGTGCCCTCTGCTGTTTCTCGCGTCGTCGCAAACTGAGCCACTCCGGCGGGGACCAATTGCAGGCGGTGATGATTGGAGACTTTGCGGCAAAAGCGCCAACAGGGGGAGCAGCAGGCACGGCGGGGAACAGCAAAGAGCGCGACTGGAACTCCTGGGATGACAGCCCACGTACAGTGGAGGAGCACATTGAACAGTATCGACAGCGCATGGCGCAGCCACCGACGCCACCCAAGGAAGAGGCCGAACCGGACTTCTTCAGCGTAAGTACAGCGAGCCGCGAAACGAAAAACGGGTAGCGAAGATTAACAAATCCCGTCATACACTTGCAGGAACTGACGCCAGATATCAAGCCACAGGTTAAATATTATCTTAACGATGCCGCGCCAGCAACGTCGGCGGCACCAACTGATTTTTCAAGACTGAAGGCAGACGACATGGTTCCCATCAGTGCAAATGTGAGTGCAGTTGAGTAGAGTATGAAGAGAACTCCTCTCATCCATACTTTCTATTCCAGGCCGATCTCGAAGACTGGGTAGATGACAATGCGGGCGGCTGGGAGGAACTGGACACGTCGCAGACCAAACAAATCATACGCGAGAAGCGACGTGAGCTGCGCCATCAGCGCCAGCAGCCAGGTCCAACTCGGCCGGCACAGCCCAGCATTGGCGCGCAGCGCATTAGTGATCCGCAGCGGATCGCGTAGTCCCTGACGGGGGCTACGTGGCGATGTTCCATTCCAATCGTTCGACTTGTAACACTTATTTATACCACATTCTGATCTACCCACTTCAGTCTAGCTACCAATTGGCCCTAGTTTAATGACCCCCCTCCAGTCTTAAGTTGTTCGTTGTTCTCCTTGGTTGGTCACAATAAAGTGCCAGCCGTTGTCCACGACGTTCCACATTGCCTTTCCTTTCACTCGCACTCGCACTTCCTCGTCCTCCTTCGCAAGATGCCTGCTCTGCCTGTTGCTGCTGCTGCTGCTGCTGCAAGCTGCTGATTTCAGACTATTTCCTGACGCGCTGCGGTTGCTGTGATTGCCCAATCAATCAATGTCCAAACGTCGCATGGACACGCTTCACTGCAGCAGCAGCAGCGGCCTGTGGCATAAAAACAAGTCTGCTGTCTGCGGCAGCGATTTAAATCGCAATGTTGCTGCTGCTGGTGATGATCGGCGCGGTGGTCGGCTACGATCGCAGTGTCAACTACTGGGAGGCCTTTGAGCCGGGCAAGTTGCTGCAACGTTTGGACGCGCTCACGCTTGATGCTGGGCAACTGCCCGCCGTATTCAATGACGCTGCGCCACTGACGCAGCAACTGCCACCCACGGCGCAGCCCAAACTCGATGAGGATGTCTACGATGATGCGGGCACAGACATCGAAGCGGATGCGGAAGTAGAAGCAGCGGACGATGGCGACGCAGATGTAGACACGGATATCATCGATCATGTGACAGCCGACGATGAAGTCGAGCTGGCGTCAGACCTGGAGAGCGCTGAGGCACATTCTGGCGAGGATTACGAGCGCAATTACGAGCAGTTTGTGCGTCAGTACTTTGATCGTGTGCCCGAGCAGGAGAATGAGGACGAGTACGACAACGAGCAGCAGCTGGACGCCAGCATTGAGACGCAGGCGGAGGCCAGCAGCAATGTGCAGAAGTTGAAGCAGAAAGGCGCAAAGGAGCCGAAGACGAACTCCAAGTCCAAATCCAAGGGAAAGCAGAAGCGGGATGGCGAACGCTGTCATCGCGTGCACCGCAAGGGGCAGCTCTGCAAGATTTGCCGCGAGCCACGCCACAACGAAGTCTCCGAGACGTGCAGCTACTCCCATGAGGCCGAGCCGGAGCAGTACGCCTACGGCAGTGGCAGCCAGTACAAGCGCTATCGAGATAAGTCGCCGCGCAAGCACTCGCAGGAGAAAGAGGTGGAGAAGGAAAGGAAGCAGCAGCCTGCCAAGCGACCCCAGCGCTCCGAGCGACACACCACAATCCTGCTGCAGCCCAGCTACAAGAACAGCAGCAACAACAGCAGCAGCAGTAGTAAAAGCATCGCCGGCAGCGACAGCAGCCTCTGTGTGCGCCGCCAGCAGGGCAAGAGCGTCTGCTACGACTGCAAGGACAGCGGGGGCAAGCGCATGACGCGCTGCTATGATGCGGCAGTGAAGAAGCGTAGTCGCAAGAGTAGCGCCAAGCCAGGCAAGCCCCGTACCCGCGAGTCCCAGCAGTCCGAGCAGGAGCAGCGCATATACAAGCGCACCATCAGTTATAGCTACGCCCAGGACAGCAGCCCCAACGAAGA
The DNA here is from genome assembly GCA_018903675.1 of Zaprionus capensis. Taxonomy (NCBI): domain Eukaryota; kingdom Metazoa; phylum Arthropoda; class Insecta; order Diptera; family Drosophilidae; genus Zaprionus; species Zaprionus capensis. The sequence continues at coordinate 2,137,607 of JAEIFN010001074.1, read as the reverse complement.
CCAGGAGGAGCAGCTTGAGCCGTTGCCCACCTCAACCTCAACTGCGTCAACGACAACAACAACAGAAGCAGCTGAGCCTGTAGTTGCTCGCAATGTAACCCAAGTGACGCCACGCCCCATTGGCGGCCGCAAGTTGGCCAGGGTAGTGCGTAGGCGTGTCGCACTGCCCTCCCCGATCCCGATCCCGTATAGATCTTAAGCTAGACGCAACTCGGCTGTACCATCCCGACAGACTTCTCATTATTATTTCTATTAAGATTATGTTTTTTTTTTGCAACAATAAAAAAAGTTATTAATAAAAAAAAAGAAAACGAGAATGAATAGCTTCCTCCGTCATGCCGGAGCTCTATACTCTTGCAGGTTCTTATATCCTGCGATTGTTCCTATACTGGTGATATAAATACAAGAGTAGAGAATTGAATAGTATTGTTTCTGTTCAATACTAAAGTCTTATTTTTGCACTGTTAAGTTTAGTTAACATATTTCTAATATCAGAACTGGTCTTAATACAATTATTTCAGCCGATTTTTCCTATGACAGCTATATGATATAGTTGTCCTATTTTGAAGAAATTTGATGTGCATATTATATGTATAGAATAAGTAAATTTGATTGCCATATCTTGACTAATAACAAAGATCGTCCGATAGTTTGTATGGCAGCTATACGATATTTCGGTCCGATCGGACTTGTTCCGACTTATATGCAGCGTGCAGCAATAAGAATCATGTGTACCAAGTTTCATTAGGATACCTTTAAAACTGAGGGACTAGTTGCACTCTTTTGTTGATGCTGATTCAGAATATACATACATATGTATATACTTTATAGGGTCAGAGATGTCTCCTAAGGTGCGTTGTAACTTCTGGGCAAAATAAAAAATTCCCTCTGTGAGGGTATGAATATTCAAAATCAAAAGTGAGCTGAATGGAAATAAAAGTCTGTAGATGACAATGAAATTTCGAACTAAATAGACTAAGTTAGAGACACCAGATAGTGTGTTCTTTACTAGGTATAGTAGCATATAGTAAGTTTATAACGTTAGAGTGTATTGAATGGTATCGTCCCTCATCAGATTACAGTCCCTCCACGGTATATATGTAGGTTATAACAGAACCCCTTACTCGCCTTAGTATATAGTCAGTACCCAGTTGAATATTATCCCTAACAAGATATATACAAAGGTACAGTGTAGTTGAGTCCCTTATTAGTTATATTGTGTTGTGTAAAAAGTAATCTCTTGTTTCATTTGTGGTAAACTTGCCACGCTACAAATTATAAACTATTGGCCTATTTATCAGTGTCTATCACAGTGCACATTATAGTACATGAGGGCTATCCAATTAGGTTAAGTACTATATAGCATAATCCCCAACTAGTCGCAGTATAATCCGCAACGGGGTTTGGATCTTTCAGATCTCGCAATCAGTTCGATTGGATTGATTTACAATCGCCCTTTGGGCCCTGCCGAATGTCATTCACAGTGAGGTAAACATTTTTCAGATTACACATGGACTATATATAACATATATATATATATATATGTGTGTGTGTGTGTGCACGACCAGGTATATATGGTCAATCGCTTTTATTTTCAGCCCACGTGAGCTCGCCGCTTATCGCTCTAATTGAAGCAGGTGCTGATTGCCGACTACAACAACTGAGTTCTCAGTGAGTCGGTTAGGGGCAATATTCCCCCTCATATATGGAGCCAATATATAGAACCATTATATATGATTGGCCATAACAACCTCCTCTGGGTGTGGCACCATCGTCGAATCAGCCCGGGGCTTATATCTCTTAAGTGTTCGCAGAACTCGATGCGACTGCAATGCGGGCAAACAACTTGGGCCATATAAAGCCGATTCCGATTCTCAGAAATAGTTCAATGTGATTCCTTTGCAATATCCCAAAATAAATACCACCATCTGTGTTGGTTTCCTTTTCGTTTTTTGTTTTCTTTTTTCAGTTTATTTTATTTTCATAATGCGTAGGGTAATTTATAATTAAAGGTTTCTCAATTTGTTGCTGCTTTTTTTTGTTTTATTTTTACTGTTTCTGTGTTTGCTTTTGTTGTTGTTGTTGTTATCTGTCGCCTCATTGCACTAAAATCGGTTGCCATATTCTTCAGTATTATATATATGTATATATATTTGTATATCTTTCGCCAGCTCATTCTCTTTCTCTTTGAGCCGTGCGCATATTGCTGTCCCGCTCGAATACGAAACAATCAATTAATCAAAAAAAAAAAAGTACACACAAAAAAACATAAACAAAAGTGGCTTAAACATTGTTGTTGTTGTTTCTCTCTCGCTTACAATTAGTAATAAAAAGGGTTGCCACATCTCTATCTCCCTCTCTGTCGATCTTCTCTCACTTCTTTGTCCCTCTTCTTTATCAGGCAACTCTTTATGCAAAAATAGATGTATATATAGTTTAAGTCTATATATATCGTATATAGTATTATGTATAGGCGCATATATTGTATGTATATGTATATAAATATATTTTACAAAGTATTCTCCGTACTTCTGTCATTATTAAATATTACAATTCTTCTTTCTTACTTTCACTCTCTCTCTCTCTTCACCGGGCGCGTAAAACAGATCCAACTAAAGCAGAAAAGGCCAACCTTTATTTATAAAATAAGGTTAAAGTTACTTTTGTAAAAAAAAACATAATAATAATAATAATAGTATTATAATCATTAAAGGGGCGGGGGCGACTGTGGCGACATCTGGCTGCCGTCTCCGTTTTAAAAACATTCTTTTTACGCGCTTAATTACAATAGCAAAAAATAATACAATAGTGGAAAGGGGGGGGCACGGTGGATAGCAAAAAAATATCTAAAAGAACGTTATAATAATTGTTGTTGTTGCTGCTGCTGTCGTTGTTGCTGTTGTTGTAGTTGGGGATCGGCGCAGCTGTTCGCCAAGTTAAAATTTAAATGTCGTTAATTAGAAATACGTTTGTTTACGTATGAATATGTATTGTTAACATAATCCTTTAGTTGTTGTTGGTATTGTTGCAGTTGCAGTTGCATAACTCCGGCAGAGATCGATCCACCCATCTAGTTGTACAATGTATCCTCCTCCCCAGATCAATTGCTGTTGTTGTGATTGTTCTGGTCGACGCTGTCCATGTTGGGCACATAGTCCAGGGCCATCATGCAGGCAAAGACGGTCATCACCATCTTGGGCTTGACCTCGGTGATGTCCTCGGGCAAGGCGTAGACACGGGCGCCGATCTTACGAGCCATCGATATGGCATATTTGGCATTGGCCAGATTGTCCTGCGGAAAGAGTGAGAGAGAGAGAAAGATGAGCAAGAGAAGTGTAGAAGTGCATGGAGATGGAGACGGTACATACCTCCTGGGTGCCGCTGGTGCGCACCAACTCGTAGTTGATGCTGCCCGCCTTGATCGAATCGATCAGGTCAATAACGATCTTGCCATCGGCAATCGCGGGATCGTTGAAGTTGCGCAGCTGCGACTGTTTGCCGGCATCACTGAGTCGTGTGTTCACCCACTGCACAATCTCCTTCTCGATGATGGGGTTGCCCGTGTTGGCCAGACGCGACAATATCGACAGCGTGTAGGCGCGCATCAGCTGCCAGATGAGGGCTGTGGGAATAAGGAATAAAGAAACAACGAGAATGAGTAACAATTGTGGCACAAAAACAGATTGTGAGTCTGCACTATGCAACTAAAGATAGACACATTTTTACTAAATGATAATTCACTGTAGGTAGCCAACAAGCAGACGGAGATCTCCTCTAGAAGGCAGGCTGGTTTTTCATTTGTCAAGAGGATTTTGTAAGCTCCTTAGGCTGTCGGATTTCTGGTCTGAAAAGCCAGTAGCTTTCGGGCACCCCATAAGCCCAGGTTTACGTCAGGTATAAGAACATAGACCACCCTTCACCGCAAAGGGTTCGGGTAGGCAGACGACCCCGCCCTAGCCAGTTCGTTGCCCTGGATACCAGAGAGTTGTTTCGCGAGTAAAGAGTCTGCAGGCAGAACCAACAATCCGCCACCATATTCTTTTGGACGGAAGCACAACTTACCCAGCGTCAGCGTGGCATTGCCATCGTTCAGATCCTGACCGGCGATGCCAACCAGCGAGAACTTGAGCTGCTTGCCAAGATCGACGGCATAATTGCAGTTCTCCAGCTTCTCCATGAACTTGCGCAGCGGTGTGAAGCGTTTGTGCACACGGCTCCAGTTCACAATGCCAGGCTTGATGACATCGAACAGCTGGAAGATGACGAGGCCATCGGCCAGATCAGAGTACAGCCAGTTCACGTGCGGCGCCACGCCCATTGAGTTCATCCAGTTGCGGTAGGCTATGAAAGAGATGAGAGAATTATGGGATTAGCTAAGACCAACAAGAGATGAGGGGATGCCTGCTCGACTTACTCTTCTCTTCGCGCGTCTCCTCAATGGACTCGAGTCCCTCGATCTGCTCGGGCTTGTCCAGGCCGGGATGATTGTTGAACAGATTGGCCACAAAGGCCAAGTTCAGCTTGTAGACGCCATTGACCACATCCTGTGGCGTCAGGAAGCTGCGGCAATTCAGCTTGGCCGCCTGCTGCAACATGATCTCGGCACGCTGCTGCAGATCCGATTCACGGAGTGCATCCAAATTGACATCGGCCTCGTTGCCGGCAATCTGCTTCAGCAGATGCGAATAGATCTCCGAGTCGACAATGTCCGACTGGAAGTTGGTGCAGCGACGCGAGATGCCAGCGCGTTCCAGATGATGATTGACCCAGCGCAGGAGGATTGCCTCCGGGGACATCTTCATCAGATCCTCGAGACGCTCGTTGTCGAAGAGCAGTCCAGCAAGGCCGGGACAGCTGTCCAAAGTGATGTGACTGAAGAGACCGATGCGGATGATCTGCCACAGCAGACCGAGCACCAGATGCGGCTTGCCCTTGGCCAGATCGTGGGCATCGATGTTGACAATGTTGCAGCCAATGGCCTGCGAGGAGACCAGGGCAAGCGTCAGGTTCTCGAACTCACGATAGACGGTCAGGTTCTTCTTGTTAATGGCGCGCTCATCGATGGTGTCGGGGCAGGAGTGGTTGATGATCTTGCACAGCAAGATGCCGTCCTTGATGGACTGATAGAGACGCTTGCCCTCGGCATCGATGGGCAGCAGGTGCTGCAGATCCTTGTCGTGTCCCAGATTCGAGTTAATCCAATCGGAGAAGGCCAACTGCTCCTCCAGGCGCACCGAATGTGTGGTGCCCTCCGACGATATGCTCGACATGCCGCCCAAGGTCTCGAGGTTCTCCTTCTTGGACACGACCGTCTTGAATGTGCTCGCCACATCCTTGGACTTGAGGTCCAGGCACAGTGTCTCGAATTCCTCCAGGTTCAGTTTACCCTGGTGCGCTGTGCGCTGTTTGCTCTTGAACTCGTCGATCATCTCGCGCACCTGGTAGCCAGCCAACTTGAAGCCCACCTGGTTGAGGGCATCCTTCAGCTCGTGCAGATCGATGAAGCCATCCTTGTTGGCGTCCAACTGCAGATAGAGAAAGCGTGCAAGAGAAGGTCAGTGAGACAGTTGAGCAATTGTGTTGAATTAATTAATGACTAATCCCATTTACTCATCGATCGACGTCGACGTTGCCGCTGACTCATCGATCGGATTCACCTTCGCATTTTAATTAAACACTATTTTCGCCATTACCTGCGCACATTCCAGTGCCTCCCCCCTATCACCTTAACCCCCTCTTCCGACAGTCGATTGATCAGTTCGCTTGGCATTCGTTTTTGATGTGAAGCACTTTGCCTGCTCATCTGCATAAGCAAAAGTTCTGACAGTCCCAACATGCCCCTACTGAGCAACCACCTCCCTCCCTGCTTCTCTATTTGCTCTTCATGGCTTCTGGCATTCTGCTTATCAGCTACGCTCTTTGCTGATTAATTAGCTATCGCCACCTCGCTCGCACTGCAATTAGATCACAGGTAACATTTTTGCCAAGGTTCCCCTGCCTCGGGGCTTGCAATTGATCATCGTCAAGTCAACTGACGTAACAGATATCTTTAGTTTGGCTGTAAACAACAGAGGAACACTTTCGATAACGACACTCTTGCTATCGTTATCGCTATCGAAGTTCCCTCGATCAGCCAGCCAGCCAATAAACTGTAAACTGTTTAATGTGCAGTGTTTAACAACGTTTTACGATGCGATTTACAACGCTAATTATCATTGGTGGAGTCGTTATTCGTGTTTGTTATTCGGGTTAGGATAGAAGCAGACGTAAATATTTGGGGACTGTAAAACATATATGTATGGTATGTATATTGCTGATATGGCAAAGATTGGCAACTGTGAGACATTTTAATATAATAAAATAATATATATTTTATATATATATATATAATGTAATATAATATAATGTAATTATTTAATGTAATACAATATAATGTAATATAATATAATGTAATACAATATAATGTAATATAATATAATGTAATACAATATAATGTAATATAATATAATATCGTATTATATTTTATATAAAGTCGAAAGATCATCTTCAAAAATCATACAGATCTTTACTTGACAGCCCTGCCAGCTATTCCTCTCAAAAAAGAATAGACTGACATTAAAATAAAAACGGAAAAATACAAAAAACAGGACAGGTTTCTGATGATTGATTGATGAAAAATGGCTACTAATTCGTAAATTTGTACATTTATGTAATTTTCCATGCTCCATAGATAATGTTTTAATGGTTCTTTATAAGTTGTTAATAGTGTACTTTGAATAATGGCAATATTAAGCAATATTTCTGAAATTTCTGAAAATTTTTTCTTTGGACATGTTCCTTTTAATGATTGAAAATCGAATCGAAAAATGAACAAAGATTTGTATGCAAATCATGTGCTTTTATCTAAAATACCTTAAATTTGAGCAATAAAAACTGGACAGATTTCCGGACGTTAATTTCGAGATTTTTTCAGGCTAGACGAACAAATAAAAAGACAGATCTGTCCGGAAAAAGGCTGACCTGGCAGCCCTTGTACTTGGAATGTAACTAACTTTTCAATATGAACCATTAGCAATCAAAATTTCCCATTAATCACTTAAGTTTAAGTTATAAGAATAGTTACAGAAGGCTATAAGGATGATATTTATGCCCTTTTTTTTATATATACTTCGTTATATATTGTACTTCCTTACATACATATACTTCGAGAATAGTTTGTGCTTTGTACTTAGAGTATAACTTGGAATCATACACAATCGATACTTGTGTTGATATCTAAGCAATTTGGAGGATTTGAAGAAGCTCCTCTTGAGTTTGGTGTTGCCTAAAAGCATTTCGACATATCGCAGTGTTTGCGCACTTCTCGCTGCCCTTAACACACACACAATATTACTGGGTAAATATTGAAATTTAACAAGAAATTTAACAAGATTTCTCGATGGAAAACTTGCTGATGAGCGACAGTTTGGCAAGCCAAGCCCAACCCTGACGCGAGAGAGGGGGTAACATGGAATATAATCGTTGTCAGGTAAGGTCCAAGTTCGTTCCGTTCCGTGTGGGTTTTCGGTGTGAAATTCCCAACATGACGAGACCATATAGTATATATAGAATATATAGTATACGGCATACAGTATACAGTATCTATATATGCACACACATACTTGGCACTGGCATAATGTGTGTGGAATGTGTGTGCCGCGGGTCTCTCGATGATGTTGGCTGTTTGGCTTGCCTGCGTTGCCCGATAAGATAATGTTGTTCGTGGCAAAACGGCAACAAATCGAAAATAGCAAAACAGTCGACGTTGTATATGGTAATGATTGCTATGGACGAAGAAGGAGAAGGTGAAGTATGACTCGGTAAGGGGGCAGCTAACGTATAGACGGTCATCGTTTTAGACGGTTCTGGTTTTGCTGATAGATTAGCCAAATAAATGCTGACATATAACGGAAGTTACAAAATTTTGGGGTTTTTTTTTTGGAGTGCGAATTTCACGTTTGCACTTTATCGTTGGTGTTCACTGTAGCGCGTTGTCTGTGCATGTCTGTGTTATCGATTAAAAACCATAAAGTGTGCCGACAAGGGGCAACAACAACAGCTCGAATGGGAGCTACAACAAGGGCAAACACTTTTCAGATTACGTGAGTCGTGGGTCGAGTGAGTAATGCAAAAAGAGAGAGCGCAACACATATATCGACCAATATCGTATATCGATAGGTTTAAACGATCAATTCACTTTACGTACATCGGGCAGCATCTCCTCCAGATTTTGCCTGAACTCCTCGATTGTCTGATGCTGTTCGACGTTGAGTATATCAGCCATTTTCGATAGATTTCTGTGTGTGTTTGTTTGAAGGGGGTCGGGGGGGTTGATTATTTATCGATTATTGATCGCAATGTGTAAACACTGTGTGGGGTGAGATTGATTGCTTTCTCGCTTCACGCTTTGCTGCTGAGCAGAATAAACAAAAACAAAACGAAACAAAAAATTATGCTTAAATTAAGTAAATCGATTTGGGGGCACAACAAGAACGCGGCACACACTGCACAGACTCGCACACTCGCACGAACACGAACACGATCGACGGAAGGAGGAAACACGATCAAACACGAGTAGCAAAATCACCGTTAGATGCGAGTTTTCTTCAAGAGAAAGAGAGAGAGAGCGCGCGAGAGAGATGCGGGAGAATGAGAGCGAAAGAGCGCGCGAGTATGCGAGTGCAAGGATTGTGAAAGTGTGGCCGAGGGGGGTGGGGGGTCGATGTTACTCTGCGTTCGTCGGGATTTCTTCGTCGATGTTGGCGCCGCGGGACGATCTGAACTACTATTGAGTGCCTGAAGCAGTGCGCACTATTTATGCCTTTTCTTTTATCACAGCCAACCCATTAATGCTCTCCCTCTCCCACTCCCGCATGCAGTGCGTTCTCTCTCTCTTCCCCTCTCTCTCTCTCTCTGGTAATCGAAGTATTGACAAGGCACTTGTGAAGAGAGAGAGAATTACTCGATTGGAGCCGAAAACATATTTTAAAGAGCAACTGTTTTTACTGCTTTCTGTTTTCGGTCTTCCTCTTCGTACTCCTCCTCCTCCTCCTTCTCCACCCACCCTTGCTAGCCGCCTTCTGCTTTACACACTGAATCATTTCATTTACACATTAGTCAATCGAACGAACCTGTGTTCCCCTCCCTCCCCCTTACCGTTTATAACTAATGCCAACTTAGTCATTCCAATTTAGCCCATTCTCATTTCCAATTTCCATTTCAATTTCAATTGATTTTAATTCAAAGAGAGAGAGAGAGAGAGAGAGAGAGAAAGAGAGCTGCGCACACGACTTTGAGATATCCATTACCAACGTCATTCCTTCATTGTTGACGTCATTCATGCAGCGCAGCAATGAGAGTGAGTTCTTATTTTTGCTGTAACTCGCCCGTTGATAAGCCGATTTCGATTCATTTTTCTGAATCGAATGGCAACCTTTCCGTTAAATTTCACAGCTACAGCCTAATATACCCCGTTCTTTTTGGCAGTCATTGTGCATGATAACGAATGAGAACAAGTCATATGAGTCTCGGCAATTGGGTCTTATATGCAGGTATGTAAATACACACACACACATGATAACTGCTTGGGTATTTTGGTCACTCGTTGCGATAAGACACCCTACCATCGTCTCCAACACGAGTTACTTTTCTATTCATGGTGGGGGAAAGGGGGGAAGCAATCGACCAAGCATGACGAGGAAGGGAGAGAGGGAACGACACCTTCGTAAAGCACATCACATTGAAAGCGCCAGTGCCGGCAATATCGTCGATTGGGAACATCAGATTACGCACGATAATCGTAGAACGTGACAGAGTTGTCACCTGCTACGGCATAGCCAGAGATTTTCTCAAATGGCCACACCAGGGTTGCCAATCCACTGCAGTACAATTACTCTGATGTTACAGGGGGGAGTTACTCTTAATATAGTTACATACTACTCTTCTCGACTCGTTGAATTTTCGAAAAGGCGACAACTCTACAACGTCAAGTGCCACGAACCTTTTAGCAAAAATGCTTAGCGATCAAAATTTTACTGAATATCAAACAAACTTGCGTAAGTAAACGTATATAGTGTACATACATATGTACATATATCATGTGTAAACGACGTCTGAGAGAGCGTAACAGTAAGAAAGAGAGAGCGAGTGTGAGAGAGAGAGAGAGAGAGAGCGCGGGCAACATGCCATTTAAACGTAATTGGGTTTTTAATAGCCATTGTATCAGCCAGAGGAATTATGTGTATGTGCCAATTGCTTTTCGCCAAGTGATGTCTTGTTAAACATAAATTTAATACCGTTTTGGCCGCAGATAAGGAAGTTACCACCGATAACCGAAGTGAGCCAAGTGTATTGCACAAGCTCAATGCGAGAGGACAAAGTGTTATAACCGAATTTACTGTCATTTTCGACATTCTTGACACTTCTCTCTCTCGCTCTCTATCTGCCTTGTGTCCAGTTGAGTCCACTTCGGTGTCGATTAGTCATCGTCTTCGATCGGTGATCGTTGATAGTTCGTACAAAGATTGCTCATTGTTTGTGGCAAGGTCTTCTGTCTATCTCCTCCTCCTTCTCCACTTTCGCCTCAACACAGCTGTACAAACTGCCTCGTCTTGCACAATATATCGAATGCATTCACCTTTATTTATTTATCGAATTCATTTCATCTCTTGTTGTGATTCCATTGTTCCCCCCAAGATGATTTCCAGCTGACAGATTCCAATTTATGTTTGACGCACACCTGTATTTGTTCAGCTTTAAGCAGCTGCAACTATCGGCAGTGCTATCGATAGGCTGCTATCGTTAAGCATTGCAACTTCTCTTATTAAGCATGATAGCATCGCTCTGACTCATTAGAGGCGCATTACAAGTGTATTTACATTACACAAAGCGATTATAAACTGCGTTCATATACAGTATACAGTACACAGTACACAGTATACCATTTACTGTATAGTATATACCCCCACAGCCGACTCGATTACTATCAAGTTCAAGTTCGTCTCTTGGCCTTTCCATTGGCATTGTGACGACTATTCTCTCTACTCGTGTTCAGTGTTAATCCAAAGAAAAGAAGAGAAGCGAAGAGAAGAAACACACGCAGTAAAAAAGGTCAAAAAACAAACGGCACAACACACACAAACCGTAATTATGATTATGATTATCAGAAAAGAGACCGCGAAAGTTTCGTTAATGAACTTTGTTGTCATTGTCATTTCAAAGGCAATTTACAGCAAATGAAGTTCATTAGCAGCGATGAACCCGGCAGATGCTAAACGGTCTTTAGTTTGTTTGTTTCTTTGTGCCTTTCCTTTCCTTTCCTTTTTTCTCTCTTTTTCTCTTCCTTTTCTTACCTTTCCAAGCGACCCGTTTCCGATTTGAGTTGGAGGCTAAATCGGAACCGAGTAGAACAATACTGTCGTTCAAGTCTTGCAAATGCAAGTCGATAAGTGAATATTACTCTTAACCATCGATAAACAATGCAGTGTTACTATTATTTATTAATATAAATTCCTAACACTTCAAGTAATGCTACTTATAAATTAAAGTGCTAGTAACTCCTTATACTACCTCTGCTTGTACAATTTTACTTATCTTAAATTTACTAGTTAGAATAATATATCGATAGCTATACTTGTGTTGAAAATGACATACTATCGATATTAACTATCGAAATGTATTATATCGCTTTAAACTGTTAGAATATGTCCCCACATAACTACATAACTGCACTGTAGAGCTGTTAAACCATCGATAATTGCCACCATCGAGACTTTCCGATGTTTAGTCCATCGATAGCATCTATATACCGTTGCTTATTGTTAACTTTCCTTTAACCTAACCTATAACTTTCCCAGATTTTTAAACTTGCAACAAAATAGCTAAGGTGCTTGCGAGATTATCGCTATCGATATGCCTATCGACGACACTTCTACTTTACTTCCTTGTATTCATTGTGTTATAAAGAGTAATGGGATGATTTTCAATGATTTAGTAAGAGATATTAAACATTTCAACAGCTTATATCGAAAGTGTGTTGATCTCTACTAATATCTCGAAACAAACTTAATGTTTTCAGCATTTCCTTTTTAAATTTCTAACTGAAAAACGGCCAAAACGACAGCACCGACTTCTAACTTCTGCGGGCTGGGGCTGGGGCTGTGGCTGACATAAGCGGGCCGAATGTCATCAAAAACAACCTGAACAACAACAACAATAACAAGAGCAAATACGAATTATGCCCTCAGCACGAGAGGGGAATCAAGTAAACGTTATGTGTTCATTGTTATGGTTTGTTATGCTCTCGTTGGTGTTGCTTTTCGCTTTCGTTGAACCGGTTTGGCATGGCCTGGAACCAGTTCACTAGTCAAATTCCAATTCCAATCCCAATTACTCATGCCAGGCACGAACCTTTGTTTTGTTTGAAAGTGGAACTGGAAGTGGAGCATTTGCATTTGTCCCAAAACACTGAATGCAAAACCAACGGTGCTTCGGACCCACTGACTAGTTGAAGTCGCAGCCGGAGATTCAGCTATACCTATGGCCAGAGCAAGAGCCGGAGCCGGAGCTGTAGCTGTAGATATAACTGCAGCTAGAGCACGACCTCGACAACAAAGGCGGCATTACATCAACGCGGCCCGCTTGACGTTTCGCTGATTGAATCTACGAAGTCGAGAGTCTAACAACATGCCAAAACATGTTAATCAACACACGACTCACACACACCCACACCCTCCTGCTCCCCCCATTCAGTCCCTCCTTGATGTGAACAGTTATGTAGATGTATCTATGCATGGAAGACTCCTCAATGAGACTCCCCCCTCCCGCACCAAGACCCGCTGAGTCGAGTGCTTGGCACATAACATAAAACCCACCGATTGTAAATAGTCAAAGGAAATCAATTGAACAAAAATTAATAATGAGCTAGCCCAGACCATTGATTATGCCTGTGTTAGCGTGTGTGTGCACGTATGTGCCGTGGTATTTACATTTCATGTTGTGGGGGAGGTGGAAAGAGAAGCAGTAGATGAGAGAGTTGAGACGCAGTTGACAGGCGACAAAAGCAATCAAAAGGGTTAAAGAAGTATTCCGAATGGAATTTAATTGGTTATTCATAGTATAGAAGTGTATTATAACTTTGTGTACATATTGTATCTTTATATTCTTGATCACAGTGAATAGCCGAGTCGATAGGCAAACTTATTAAACTAGATCTTAGAAACTGTAAGAGGTAGACTAGCAAAGAATATACATATCTCATTGTGCATATCTTATCTTAGACGCATATCAGGTTCGTTCTTAAACTTGACCACGCCCCATTACACACCGTAAATCGATGCAAATTGAATTGCAAGCGTAATTTTAAGGTCATGTAAACGATTTGGTTGGGATCGGATAAGAAACATATGAGCAGGGTTGTCAGGTTAGCCTTTTTCTGTACAGATCTGCCCTTTTTCTTCTTCGTTTAGCCTATACAAATCTCTAAATCTTACTGTTCAAAAATTTGTCGTGTTCTCATTTTGTGCTTCTTGGACGAGGAATATGCGTAAGAGGCAGAAGGGAGCATTTAAGACCCTATAAAGTGTACATATTCTGAATCAGCATCGAATAAGTCATGTCTGTCTGTCCGTTTGTCTGTCTGTCTGTATAAGCGCCTGTAATTTAGTAAGTCAACTTTAGAGCTGTAGTACAGCTGCAATATAAACTTAACTACCACAGTTGTGTGACACACCTGACACACACTCTATTTTGAACGTCTTGTAATCGGACAGTGAATAACGAAGATATTAAAGATTTTAAACGATTCCCTTAGTATCTGCCAGATCATATTCAAATCAGTATCATACACTTTTTAACCTGAGTTTAGTTTTTTACCTGTTCCAATTCGAATGTAGACATACCTGATAGATAATTTATTAGGGGTATAGAAATACTATCATGTATCTATTTGATTTATGTTACTGTGGAACATGCAGTCTTTACTTTGGTAATGCGACCTTATGTTCAAAATCTGTGCAATATTTAAGTATTCGCACTCCTTACATAAAGAAAAATATACTTATTTATATTCCAAGGGAATTTCGAAAAATTGTTTGATACCATTAAAGTCTTTCACTGCACAGACATAAACCACACATGCAACTGTTTATTTGTATCCCTCCCCAAGGCGAATCGGAATGAGCCTTATCAAGTCAATGCACGCTCTGTGCAAAGCATTTCCAGTTTATTTTTATATCGGCATATTCCCAAACAATTTCATCGCATTTTGTTTATTTTTCACAAATATTTTAATTAATTTCGGCGCTCGATTTGAGTAAACAACAACACAGGAACAATGTTAGCTGTAAACAAATATTGTGAGTTACTTTTGAATAATCAATTCGACAAGTTTGTCACCTGGACATGTCTGCCAGGCCGGCAATGTCAGAGTTGTTGTGTCTTGTCATCTTCAACAAGGCGTTGTTATCGACATTGTCTTATTGTTGTCGCCGTGGTTGCTGTTGTTCTTGTTGTTGTTATCGTGCGCGTCTCAATTGAAATTTGTAACACGTACAACAAATTTGACTTTGCGCATTGAGCGCGGCTCGACTCAGCAACGCGACGCTCGCATGTAATAAATTTTTATATAGAAATTGGCAATGTGACCAACACAAGACACAAACACACACACAGATAGACAGACATACAAGTACATCAAGCATACTTGCAGAGCTTAGTGAATTGTATAATCAGCAGTGAGTGACACATATCCGCCGCATAGACAAAAAAGCCCAGCGAGGAGAGGGGGTCAGTGGCCAATGGCTACTTGCCACTTCCCACACACACACACACACACACATACACGTATACATACTTGTTGTTGTGGGGTTTGTTCAAGGCGTGGTCGGGTCAGACTGATTGCAATTTCATGTGAAACATAATACAAACATTAGTCATAAGGATAAATAATACGCAACCTCAAGAGTGAAGGGAGATGGGAGGAGAAGGAGGAGGCGAGGTTACGTGCATGACTCAGCGAAAGTGTCTAGCAGAGGCTAAGCCAAGGCGATAACACACCTTGCAAACTCGCAGCGCAGGCTAATTAGCATGACAAATGAACAGTTACCCTGCCTGCCTGCGCCGGGGGGTTGCCACCCCGTGCAAATATTGGTAACGAGGCAATAAATCGTTTGCTCTGTCTCTGTCTCGTGCATATCCAAATATGCACTCACATAGACACACACACATGCATATGTGTGATTGTTATCGCGGCCATAAAGTAACGGGGCAATCCGACAAAGAGTTCAAAAAACTCTGCACGCAAAGTCGCGGACAGAAATCGAAGAAAGCGTCAAAAACACTTTTGCATAAGGACAAACGACATCTGGCAACGCCAAAAAGAGAAGACACTAAAACAAGTACGAAAGAAAGCGACAAGCCACAATGCACGCTCGACTCTAACACACCCTGTAGTGCATTTAAAGAGGTAACAGAGGTAAAGAGAGAGAGAAATGCATAAACAACTTGACTAGCTATACACACCAGTCAAGCATTAATATACTAGTTCAATATACCTGATATATATATACATATATACATATACTATTGATATTTACAGGGTATACCGAAAAAGCTGACAACTCAGCAGCGCGTTGCAACGCGACGAACGCAATGAACGCATTAAAAATCACTTTCGCTGCATTTATTCACAGTGGTATAAAGAGACAAAAAAGCAGATATATGCAGATATGTATATGTGTCTGTGTGTATGTATGCATGATTATACAGATACGTATGCATAAGCTCGATTAGTTTATTGAGTGATTAATCATCTGCTTTATATGTGCATTTCCATTTGAATTTGCATTTGCTGCATTTCATGATTTGTACAAATTTTATCACGTATTCACATAAACTCGCGTCTCTTTCTCTCTCCCTCTCTCTTTACTGAGTGTGTATGTGTGTGAGTTTGTATGCATACTTATGTTGATTGTCTTCACTGCCTTCCCCCTCTCTTTTGGCTGCAGTTGCATTCCGATTGCACTGATGTCATATTTCTTTTTGCTGTTATCTACTTAGAACACTCATACACACACACTTCCACAACAAGCAGCTTGGCACACATTTTCAATAGCTTGCGCACCACTGTGCTGCATGACTTTTGAGTGACACTGTTAGGTATTTGGCATGTGCATTAATGTTAACGCGGCACGTCGCAGGGCATCGCTGATGGGCTTTGTCTAAAATGCAAAGTATGTTTAAGTGCGCGCATAAGTAGCGCACTCTCCCTCCCTCTCTCTCCAACTCCCACTCTGACCCTCTCTTGCACACTTTAAGTGCACTTGATAAAAGCCAACCAACAGCAACAACAGCAAGAAACGACGCTCTTTCCTCATGTGAATGGGCACAGCAACAACAAAGAATAAGAAAGGGAAAAAACAACAATAACAACACCAGCAGCAAACCTAATAAACGCAGTACCCAATGAATTATGTGCCTGCCCTCGCTCGACTCTCAAGAAGACATGCCAGAGAGCCGATAACCCATAAAAATACGTACTTAAACCCGCAGATACATATGCATAAATACGCATACATACAGTATGTACACACACACACACACTGAAAATGCAAGACTTTGTGGCAATTAACACTAACACTCCCACGCGCAGCTCGCACTGTCCAAAAGACAAAAGATAAACAAAAGTAATGCTCTGTGCCAGTATGGCAACTCTGTTACTGATTGACATAACAACAACAGCAACAGCAGCAATAACAGCCTCAACTTAAATGCGGAACAGGATCTTGCTCTCTGTCTCTCTCTTTCGCCCCCTCTTCTGCTTCCCACTTTGCTGCGCGCATTAGTCATCCCCAGGCCCCAAGGCATGCTTATGCTTGCTGATTAATAAAATCCACAACAACAACTACAACAATAACAAAATCCACTTTCGAGTGTCAATCAGTGCCAGAGTGCCCCGTACCGCCCCGCCCACACATCCACCCGACGCCCACATGCTGCCTGCACTCATTGTCATGGTATTTTTTGTTGTTGCTGCTGCTGCTGCTATCTCTCTGTGCTCTTTCTCTTTGTCTCTTGCGGTTATCCTTTTCATCGTTTCGCTTGCCACGCATTTTCATAACGTACGAGAGCGCGCGCGCGCCTGTGTTAACAATGCCGCATTGTGTTTTGATTAACATTACGCGCGTGCGCTCCCGTTACCTCCCCACACCCATTGCTGTCGCACTGTTACCCGCTCACTCTTCACTGTTAACAGCGCAAATTGCATTGAATGACGACGCGTGGGCGGACGGAGATGTACAGACGCAGGCATCAATTACAGTTGGCAATTCACAATAGCAGCACCTGAAAACTATTAAATTCTGTTGCGTCTGTGTTTGTGTGTGTGTGTGAGAAGAAATTGAAACAAATGCTAAACGAAAATTTTTGCTGCCCCTTGAACCGGGCAACGGGGCTAAACGTTGACGTCGACGCTGGCTTTGACGTCGGCGTTGGCATCGCTGATGATGTGCTGCTGCTGCTCTTCGACTGTGGCTTGCTGCTGCTGAGTCGTAGTTTTTCACGCTCTCCATCTTATTTCTATGTCTGTGACTGTGTGTGTGTGTTTTTATTTTAAGCAGAAACTGGTTTTTGTTTGCCTTCTTTGCTGTGTCTCTTAACGTGCCGTTGTGTTGTTGTCATACTATGAAAATACCCACACACACACTCACACACACAGAGTCATGCATAAGCCTCTCTCTGTATGTGTATATATGTATGTATTATTCAAATTGTATTTTCGCGAAATTCATATGAAATTCCGAGTAAAGTGAAAGAAGCGTGCTTAGTTTATTTTGATTAGTCATGTTTGCGTGCGTGTGTGTGGGAGAGAGAGCGCAAAAGGGAAGGGGGTTGAGTAGACACAGACATTGAACTTGTGCGTTAGCAGCGACGTCGACTGAGCTGCTGCTGCTGCGGCAATGCGCATGCGCTGCTGCTGTGATTTTGCAGCAAGACTGTTTGGCGTGGCCACCACCCAAGGGAACTTGTTTTCCCCCATGCACTGTGCTCCCCCACACACACGCACTTGCATACACTGACACACACACACTGGGAGATATGCATTTGAGCACACAGACACACACACACACATTGGTATGTATGCTGGCTGGAGCATTACCGTTAGCTGTTGTTGTTGTTGATATCGCTCTCTTCATGGGGGGTTGTTGAAGGCCATTGTCGTCGTCGCAGTCGTCGTCGCAGTCGCCGTCGTCGTCGCCGTCGCTGCTGACGACGACGACGCCCACATGCACCGGTTAACGGCATCTCAGAAGAGCGCTCTTCTTCTCTATGTGAGTCATGCAATTGGCGTTTTATTTTTAATAAGAGCACTCTCCCCTCACCCAACCCCTTCCCACCTAAGTTGCACTTATCGATTTTACATGTGAAACAAGTGCTCAAATATATTAAAATTGTTAATATTAAATGACGTTTGCATTCGACTTTACACTCACCTCCGTGAATTTCTCTTTTATCTCGGTCTTTTCATCAATGGACAAAGTTTTTGTAAATTTATTTAGCGTTGCCATTTTGTTGTTACTGTTATTGTTGTTGTTCTCTAAAGATGCCGATGATGCTGCTGCTGCCGCCGTTGCTGAAGCTGCTTTTGGGTCTCTGTATGTCTATGTGTGTGTGTGTGCTCTTTCTTGTTCTTGCAGCTCTTCTTTTTAATTTTAAATATTGGTTATTATTTAAATCAATTAAAAGTTAATTTCACTTTATCGCCACAATCGATGTAGATGTCGATGTCGCTTTGCCGCTCTCTTATTGTTTTTTTTGTTGTGCAAAAAACTGCGCTGCGCTGCTAGGCGTCGGGTCTGGACTGATGTCTCCGTATGAGTGTGAGTGTAAGTGCGTTTGTGGTGGGTTTGTTTGCTTGCCGGGAAGATGGACTTCGGGGGAGGCGTCTACGTCGGCGGCGGCGGTGACACTTTCTTCTTTTGGGTGGCGTTGGCGGAGGCGGCAACTTTTATTTATGGCTCTGTTATTGTTGTTAATTCTTTTACACGCTACTGCGCTTTATAATTGCTATTTTGCTATTGCTATTTCTATTTGCTATTTGCTACTTAGCTACTTTGATATTGCTTGGTTTCTCCTTTTTCTCTCACTCTGTTTTGTTTCTCTGTTTTGGCACACGAAGCACGACGTTTTTTTCTTTTTGCACTTAACAAAATATGAACCCTAATAAAAATCTGGTCTCACTCTCCCACTTGTATTTACACTGTTGTCGCTGTTGTAAGCCCAGCTTATTTCCTTTTGTTGTTATGTGGCGTTGGCGGTTTTGCCGGCTTCTCTGTGCGTTCACTTTGTTATTTGTTAATCAATAACAATAACTTGACAACAACTTCAAAATTGCTAGCGAGGCAGACGAACCATGCGCAAGAAAGTCTGAATTAAAACTGATAGAGCAAGAAACAGTGTGACCACTAGTGAAGCTGTTAACTAACAGAAAATACCAAAGAGTAAACATTGTAAACTTATGTACAGAAATTCCATACGGACGCTGTAATGATAGCATTATGTAAATGTCAAATGTTAATATTAAAAATGATTTTTTATTTATTCATTTACTTTTTTTTTACTTGGGTACATTTTAAAATTATCGTTGTCATAATGTATATTATATTCTTATTTGAATTCTTGTATTACAATGCCTTTGAAATAATCTCAGGGAATCAGAAAAGGTTTTAGCAACAAAGGTCAGACAACTAAGCCGCAGTCCAATTAAAAGTATACATTTGGCGCTAATCAAAAATAACATAACATTTGGCGCTTATCAAAACTAACAGAATTATGTAAACGCAATTTTGAGCCGCGTTAAGTTAGCTGCAAGCGCCCAGGTAAGTCTCTTAGGAGTAGAGTTGGGCATGGACCGTGTTTTCTTCGTGTCACATCGTGACACGACGGGCGCAGGTGTGTGCGTGTGCAAAATTAAGATTGTGTCCATGGGCTTGCGTGTTCGTGTTTCGAACATCTGGGCAAATCCTTAATGACAGTAGGACTAGATTGTCAAGATCTAATCTTGACAAATTGTTATTTTTATAAAAAAATATGTAATTTTTATAATTAAAGCTAATGTTAAGGTTTTTAATTTTAAGTTATTTTCAAAGAAATATCATGAATAAATAATAATAAATCCAAAATAAAATACGTTTAAAATTTCGTGTTGGACCGTGTTGGGTTGTGTTTGGAAAATGTTTGAGTGTGCGTGTTCGTGCGTGTTGAAAAATTTAATTTTCGTGTCGTGCCGAAAAATAACAGTCCATGCCCATCTCTAATTTAGGAGTTGTCGCAAAGTAGCGAAAAGAGAAAAAGATTTGTTGGCAACCCTATGCTGGCGCAAATAAAAATATTGTGGCGTAGCTGTTTATTTATGTGTTTTATGTTATAATAAAATGCACATTAAGCAGGTTGGTTATCAATTATCCTCAACCCGTGTTGCCGTCACCTCATTATCCTGCTATTCCAGATTATAATACAAGGCTTCAAAAGTTACAAGGACCAGACGGTGGTGGAACCATTCGACAAGCGTCATAACGTTGTGGTTGGACGCAATGGTTCGGGCAAAAGTAATTTCTTTTACGGTAAGTTTGTTTGCAAACAGATACAGCTTGAGCTGAGGTTGCTAATCGGGCGTCTGTATGTACAGCTATACAATTTGTGCTGAGCGATGAGTTCACCCACCTCCGGCCAGAGCAGCGGCAGGCGCTACTGCACGAGGGAACTGGCGCGCGGGTCATCTCAGCCTATGTGGAGATTATATTCGACAATTCGGACAACCGAGTGCCGGTAAGTGACAGAGAGAGTGGCAGAATTCCTTGATTAGGAAGAACTTTTTAACTGACTTTCCGCCCTGCAGATTGACAAGGAGGAGATTTACTTGAGGCGCGTCATTGGGGCCAAGAAGGATCAATATTTTCTAAACAAAAAGGTAGTGCCCCGCAATGAGGTGGTCAATCTGCTGGAGTCGGCGGGCTTCTCCAGCTCCAATCCCTACTACATTGTCAAGCAGGGCAAGATCAATCAGATGGCAACTGCAGCTGACTCGTACCGTCTGAAGCTGCTGCGCGAGGTTGCCGGCACGCGTGTCTATGATGAGCGCAAGGAGGAATCATTGAACCTGCTGCGCGAAACAGACGGCAAGGTGGAGAAGATCAGCGAGTATCTGAAGACCATCGAGGATCGCCTGCAGACCCTTGAGGAGGAGAAGGAGGAACTAAAAGAGTATCAGAAGTGGGACAAGACGCGGAGAACCCTCGAGTACATTCGCTACGAGACCGAGCTAAAGGATACGCGGCGTGCGCTTGAGGAGCTGCTCTTGCAGCGCAAATCCTCGTCCGACAAGAAAAAGAACTACAACATTGAGATTCAAAAGGCACAGGAGAAGATCAAGGAGGTGCAGAAGAATCTGAAAGAAGCCAAGAAGAAGGTGCAGAGCACTAAGGAGGAGCGCTCAGTGCTGATGACTGAGCAGCAGCAGCTGCTGCGCGAGAAGACAAAGCTGGATCTGACCATTGTCGATCTGAATGACGAGGTGCAGGGCGACAACAAGTCCAAGGAGCGTGCCGACCAGGAGCTCAAGAATCTCAAAGTCACCATAGCAGAGCGCGAGAACGAGCTGGACGAAGTGAAGCCCAAGTACGAGTCGATGAAGCGCAAGGAGGAGGACTGCTCCCGCGAGCTGCAGCTGAAGGAGCAGAAGCGCAAGGAGCTCTATGCGAAGCAGGGACGCGGCTCGCAGTTCTCGTCGCGCGAGGATCGCGACAAGTGGATACACAACGAGCTGAAGTCGATAGTCAAGCAGACCAAGGACAAAATCAACCATCATGCCAAGCTCGTGGAAGATCTGAAGAAGGACGCCACATCCGAGAAAGATCTGGGCACCAAGATCGAGGAGCACTCGTCGGAGCTCGAGCAGCTGCGCCTGCAGATCGACGAGCACAACAAGAAGTACTACGAGCTGAAGAAGACCAAGGATCAGCATCAGTCCATGCGCAACGAACTGTGGCGCAAGGAGACCCAGATGACTCAGCAGCTGCAGACCCAAAAGGAGGAACTCTCTCGTGCCGATCAGGCACTGCGCAGCATGGCAGGCAAACCCATCCTAAATGGCTGCGACTCAGTGCGCAAAGTCCTCGACAGCTTCGAGGAGCGGGGCGGGCAATCGGCGGCCATTGCCAGAGCCTACTACGGTCCGGTAATCGAGAACTTCAGCTGCGACAAGACCATCTACACTGCTGTCGAGGTGACGGCAGCGAATCGTCTATTCCATCACATCGTGGAGTCCGAGTACGAAGGCACACAGATCCTCAAGGAGATGAACAAGCTGAAGCTGCCCGGCGAGGTGACCTTCATGCCCCTCAACCGGTTGCAAGTGAAGATACACGACTATCCCGATGATCCCGACTCGATACCGATGATATCCAAGCTCAAGTACGACGAGCAACATGACAAGGCACTGCGCTACATCTTCGGCAAGACACTGATCTGTCGCAACCTGGAGCGTGCCACAGAGCTGGCCAAGAGCACGGGACTGGACTGTGTCACCCTCGATGGGGATCAGGTGTCCTCGAAGGGTTCCCTCACAGGTGGCTACTTCAACACGTCGCGATCGCGCCTGGAGATGCAGAAGAAGCGCACCGAGTACAGTCAGCAGATCAGCGAGTTCGAGAAGAAGCTGAGCAAGCTGCGCAACGAGCTCAAGTCAACGGAGAACAACATCAATTCGATTGTCTCCGAGATGCAGAAGACGGAGACGAAGCAGGGCAAATCGAAGGACGTGTTCGAGAAGGTGCAGGGTGAGATTCGGCTGATGAAGGAGGAGCTGGTGCGCATTGAGAAATATCGTGCGCCCAAGGAGCGCTCGCTGGCCCAGTGCAAGGCTTCCCTGGAGGCCATGAACAGCACCAAGTCCAGCCTGGAGGCGGAACTCAAGCAGGAGCTCATGTCGACGCTGTCTGTGCAGGATCAGCGTGAGATCGACCAGCTCAACGATGATATACGACGTCTCAACCAGGAGAACAAGGAGGCCTTCACGCAGCGTATGCAGCTGGAGGTGCGCAAGAACAAACTGGACAATCTGCTGATCAACAATCTGTTCAGGAGGCGGGATGAGCTGATACAGGCACTGCAGGAGATATCTGTGGAGGATCGCAAGCGGAAGCTGAACAACTGCAAGACGGAGCTGGTGTCCACCGAGAAGCGCATTAAAAAGGTCAATGCGGATCTGGAGGAGATCGAGAAGCGTGTCAACGAGGCGGTGCAACTGCAGAAGGAGCTGCAGCAGGAGCTGGAGACGCATGTGCGGAAGGAGAAGGAGGCCGAGGAGAACATCAACAAGGATAGCAAACAACTGGAGAAGTGGACGACTAAAGAGAACATGCTGAACCAGAAGATCGACGAGTGCACCGAGAAGATTGCCAGTTTGGGCGCCCTGCCACAGGTGGATGCCGCCTACAGTCGCATCTCGCTAAAGAACATCTTCAAGGAGCTGGAGAAGGCCAATCAGCATCTGAAGAAATACAACCATGTGAACAAGAAGGCCCTCGATCAGTTCTTAAGCTTCTCGGAGCAGAAGGAGAAGCTGTACAAGCGCAAGGAGGAGCTGGACATTGGCAACCAGAAGATCTACATGCTCATCCATTCGCTGGAGATGCAGAAGGTGGAGGCCATACAGTTCACCTTCCGGCAGGTGGCACAGAACTTCACCAAGGTGTTCAAGAAGCTGGTGCCGCAGGGCGCAGGTTATCTGATCCTCAAGACGAAGGACAACGAGGGCGAGGAAATGGAGAAGGAGGTGGCCAACTCGGATGCCTTCACTGGCATCGGTATACGCGTCTCCTTCACGGGCATCGATGCCGAAATGCGTGAAATGAATCAATTGTCGGGAGGACAGAAATCTCTGGTGGCTCTGGCACTCATCTTCTCCATACAGAAGTGTGATCCCGCGCCCTTCTATCTATTCGACGAGATCGATCAGGTGAGTCCGCACGTGCAGCATGTGCATAAAATGAAACTAACTAACTACTTCCTTCTTCAGGCACTGGATGCAATGCATCGAAAGGCTGTCGCGGACATGATACACGAGCTGAGCGACACGGCCCAGTTCATCACAACCACGTTCCGGCCGGAGCTGCTCGAGAATGCACACAAGTTTTATGGCGTCCGGTTTCGCAACAAGGTCAGCCACATCGATTGCGTCACGCGGGAGCAGGCCAAGGACTTTGTCGAGGATGATAACACCCACGCTTAGATTAGCTGCCACCCCTCCGCCCCAGTATCTTCCTCCACCTCCCCCTCCACTTATATTCGAGCATTTCATAGTTATAAGATCAAAGAAGTTTTTCATTGATTTGACACTCTTGTTTTACTTTCGATCTTTCAATATAATTTACCTTTATACGAGAACATTCTCCCTCTCTGTCTTTGTCACTGTCACTGTCTCTTTCTCCATGTTGTGGATGTGCGTAATAAATAAGTACAGATTGTCATATAGAACAAAAACACATTCCTTTATTGACTAAATCTCGCGACAGGATTCGTATAATATTCGTGTGTGTGTGTGTGTGTGTGTGCGTGTGTGTCATTTTTAAATACATCTCCATCTTTATGCTAAATGCAGCTCGTCCTCCCGCTGAGGTCGCCTTTATCTGCTGTCCTCAATCAGCTCCTGCGTAGCATTTATAGCAAAGATCAGGGAGAAGCACATGCCCACCGTGTCCACCTCGAGTGTTGAGATATTGAAGTGGAGTGTGAGGCGCCAGAGCACAAAGTGATTGAGTAGCACCAGCAGAGCCAGGCCCAGTGACCACCAATACTCCTCGACCACGGCGATTTGCCACAGGCAGAAGATATTCCAGAGCACACAGAGTCCGTGATTGTAGCGCTCCAGTTGTGCCGCCAGCCGGCCAGCAGCCGACTTTTCGGTGAGGAAGATTCGGGCGGTAGCCAGGGACACAATGCCTGCATAGAGACCTAGTACGACAAATGGCCAATTAAGGCCGCCGCTGAGCCTTATGCTGCCCCCGGAGATGCTCTGCAATTGGCCAATGATGAGGGTGACGAATATGACTGGGGCATAGCGAATCGAGTGTTCACATATGCGACGATGCAGCTGCCCGGGATTGGGATGTGTGTAGCGGAGGATGCAGAAAACACTGTGCCCGAAACATAAACCGTAGGCAGCCAGTGCGTATCTCCCGATGCTGTAGTGTTTGAGGGCCCATCCCGAGGTGACTGCCAACACGAAATTCAACAGGCCCAGCGAGAGTTTCGACGAGATGTTTCCGGCGGCATTCAACACCATTTGTAGGCAGGTGTAGACAGGTGGCCACAGCCACAGCAACAATCACAATAACAACAACCTGCAACTGATACTAAAATTGTTTTTGTTCTTACTGCGGGTAACAGGGTTGCCTTTTCGAACGCTCTCAACTACCATCGATAGTTGTGCATTCATCGATATATCGCTTGATTTCGTTATTTTCAAAATTTTCAGAGCTCTCATCTACCATCGATAGTTGTGCGTTCATCGATACATCGCTTGATTTCGATATTTTCTACCTCAACCCCAAACGCGATTCGACGCCCGCGAGAGTTTTGTATTTGTATTTGTATTCGCATTCTTATTCATTTTTGTTTTTGTTTTGTTTATCGTTTTCTTTTTGTTCGCCTTCGCACTGTTACAGTTAATTCAAATAACGCCAACAAGATGGCGGATCCGAGCGGATCCACATTCAAACTGTTTAGAACAGTCGATCCCAGCACGGTGAATGTGCAAATAAAAGAGAAGTTCGCCAAGCTGACGCTCTCATCGAATAAGAAAAAGGAACAGAAAGAGCAAAGGACACAAGAATTAGATACGCATAAAAGCAGCAGCACAGCAAGCCGCCAGCTCCTGAACGAGCTAAACAGTGTGAATCGTGAGTCCGAAGAGTCTCTTCCGCAGCGAAGCCACTCCTCCACTTCCTCCTCCGCCGCCATGGTGGTTCAGCACACCCCGAAGGCATCGCAGGACGATCACTCGCAACTCGATGCCTCCGAGTGTATGGATGTGCTGCAGTTAAGCTCCGATGGATGCACACAGCAGCAGACACAGGATGTGGATGTGGAAGGACTGTCTGTGCAGGTGTCCAATTTGACAATGGAGGCGCGGCCAAAGCAGACCCTTCCGGAGATATCCATTTGCATTTCATCGACCACCGAAGAAGGCACGGAATCTGGGGAGGAATCGTGCATCACCATTTCGGATTCAAGTGTCAGCGACAATGAGCCAGAGGTGTCGGCAAGGGAAGAGCCTTCGGTAAAGGAGCAGGATGCGACACTGGCTGACAGTGAGCAGCTGAATCCTGTGGTTTCCCTCCCCAGCGACAAGGTGCAGCGCATTCAGGCGTTCCTGCGTGACGTGTCCTTCGAACGCCACGAGATGATTCGCCGCGGCATCGCAGATGAGACGGGCGAGATCCGAAACTCGCGACTGGAAAGTGCCGACACGGAGTCAATGAGTCAGGATGTTGACTCCACGCACATGGACTCGCCTCCATGTACTCCGTCGCGCATCTGGTGCGAGCCGAGCAATAACCAGGAGAGGGAGTCCAGCAAGAGACTGGCTGATGACGAGACGGAGGCAAACACGGAGCAGGACAGCAGCCGGCGACTGGCAGATGATGAAACGGAGGCGAACACTGTCTGCTCCTTGGAGCAAACGGAGCAGGACAGCAGCAAGCGACTGGCAGACAATGAGACGGAGGCGAACACAGTGTGCTCCTCGGAGCCGGCGGAGCGGGACAGCAGCAGACGATTGGCAGACAATGAGACAGAGGTTAACACCCCACCCGACTTGGAGGGGACCCTGTCCGATGCCGATCCTAACGAATCGGTTTATATACCCGAGACCAGCTGCGAGGCAGAGCTGGAAGCATCGCCCGTGAGGCCGAGCTCGGCGTCGTCAACTGAAACGGCGGACGATGTGCTTTGCACGCCTGTGGTGCAAGTGAGCAGCATCAACATATCGGCGAAGATCAATATCAAAATCAATATACCCAGCATGGACTCAAGCTCAGCTGAGTCCGATGCAACTGATGCTAACGAGACGCGTGAATCGTCGCAACAGGAAGAAAAGGAGGAACAAGATGGGGACCAGGTGAAGGAGCAGGAAGAGCAGCAGCATCAGCAGGAAGACAAGAGCAACTCCCTGCGGGTGGATGACAATGCGCAGGATAAGGGTTTCCTGACCAATGCCGAGAGACTGCTCAACGAACTGTACGGAAAATCGTGGCAGACTCCCGATGTCATACGCACGCTGAAACGCACGGCCAGCAAGGGCAGCAATGCTGCAACTGCCACGCCTGACGCAGGCACCTTCCGCACACCCCTCACCGAAGTGAGACGACAGCCCCGAGCACGACAACAGGCCGCGACGACGGCCAAGGAACGAGCACCTCGACCGCCTCCAGCGACGAGCAATGACAGCGCCCTAGGCGACTTCAGCCTCTGTGAGTAGAAATTCTCACTTGGAACCAGCTAATGCTTAACTCTCTTTCCCTCTCCCTCTCCCATTGCCTTGCAGTCAAGCGTGCACTGCACATCAACAAGCTCAACTCGACACATCTGCCGTCAGCAGCACGAACTGAAAAGGGGTCAAGCAGGATCCGCGCACGGACCAATCACGTGCACGAGGATCGCTGGCGTGCGCTGATTGATTCGGATAGCGGCACCGATGCCTCGGATGACGACGATGCGGATGCAACATACGCCAGGGACTCCAGTGACTCCGACAGCTCTGGAGTTGCTGGAGGCAATGGCAATGTGACATACTTGGACCTAACTGAGGAGCACATCAGGGTTGTGGGGAGACCTACCACTGACAGCCCGAATTCAAAATGTGAGCAAACATACATATGACAGCACACAGTCAGAATAATCATTCCATTCACACTGTTTCATTTTAGCTCCAGAATTTTCTAAACGACTTGAAGACATTTTGCGCACTTGCCGAGCCAAGGACAAACCGAAGATGGTGACCACTCGCAGTTTGGCTAAAAAGAAGAAGCAACAGACTGCCTCACCCTGTGGCACAAGCGCCACACCTACCACACCAATAGCGGAGAACCCGACACGGCGCCAACTGTTTGTGCCAAACACTGGATACGAGGACGAGCACACAGCCAGGCGAATTGTGGATCAGGCTGTGGAAATGGAGACACTGGAGGATCTGGAGAACATCTACATGCCAGGCTCGACTGTGCACAAGCGTGTGCAGGAGGTGAAGCGCCAGTTGGGCCTTGCACTTCCCTCTCCACAATCGCGGGCAATCTTTCAGCCTGTACCATCACCGCGTGTAGTATCGCCACGGACCACTCCAGCCGGACGCAGCAAGAACAAACTGAAGCCGCAGCAAGTGGTACAGCCACGAAGCGAACGCAAGTGCAGTTTCCTTAAGTCTCTGGATGAATCGGTGGATCCCGAGGATTGCGATCCCGAGGCGTACAACTATCGGCAGAACTTTGCCAAGAAGAAGGATGAGCTGGTGAAGCGCCTCTACGAGCTGTACAACAAGGAGGTGTTTGACAATAAGCTGGATGTGAACATCTCATGGTCTAAGCGTCTGCGCAATACAGCAGGCAGGTGCATTAACAAGAAGAGGTGAGGAAGACTTGCTCAATTGATCCCTTCTACTGCCTCCGGCTAATGTTCTTTCCATTTTAGATTGGATGTCAGACACAGCCAAATTGAGCTGAGCGATAAGGTCTTGACCCGTGCCGCCCGTTTGCGCTGCACACTCATCCACGAGATGTGCCATGCTGCCTCGTGGGTATTCGAAGGCGAAGGAGGACATGGACAGGTGTGGAAGAACTGGGTCAGGCAGGCAAACATGAAGCTGCCGGACCTGCCGCCGATTACTGTCTGCCACAACTATGCCATTGAGTTCAAATACACCTACAAGTGTGTGGCTTGTGGTCGCTCGTAGGTGTTCCTTTAGATATTTAGGTATAATCATGTGGCTAATCCATTCATTTCATTCCATTCACAGCTCGCATGCACACTCCAGGTCTCGCAAGGCGGAGAGTTTGCGTTGTGGCAGCTGCCGGGGCAGGATCACGCTGTTCTTGAACAAAAAGGACAAGTTGGGCAACATTTTGCCGACTCCAGTGCGCGTGGCAACAGGCTTCGCAAAGTTTGTTAAGGATAATTTTAAGAAGTACCAACGAGATAATCTCAAGGCCCACGAGGTGATGCGCATAATGAGTGCTGAATATGCCAAAATAAAGGGCGCAGGTGAGTTCTTGGAGGAGGAACAGGCGGAAACTATATCCCGTCTACTCCATAATGTCGAAACTTTAACTATAGATGACGATAATGATTATTAAATCATTGCGAGAGTTATTCAAAATTAGGATTAGCATAAGGTTACTCTGACGATGATTGGACGTTACAAAACAAGAACTAAATTGTTAAATTCAATTGTATCTGTTTTATTTTTTGTTTATATTTTATAATAAAATACAATGCCAATCACAAATTGTTCTTTGACTTGCCGTTATCAGTTTTTAGTGCTGTGCAATTCTTCGTTTATTATCGATGTTTCGCTTGAAGTTACACAATCAGTGAGCCAGCCCAAAAGTATGGCTATCGATTGCTGTGACTATCGATGTGTCAGCTTATTAATGTGTGTACGTTGAGCAACCCTGGCAAGCAGGCAACACAGGGACGTCACAGTGTCGGTTTTTGACTTTGTGAACAGTGCAATTTTTGAATTAAAACACACATTAACGAGTCGTCGTTGCATTTGTTGTACGTATTTAAGTTGCACAGTGCATTCAAATAGAGTATTCCCCCAGAATCCAGCCAGGTTAGTGGCGTGACATCAGCAATCGGTCCGGTCCGAGTGTCAGTGCTGTTTGCTGTTTGCTCTGCGCTGTCATCACTTCTGGCACACGCACACGGACGCAATCGTAAACATTTCGTTAAGCGAAGAAGCTAACACGTCAGCTACGCGTATTCGGCTTGATTTGCAGACAACTATTTTGTTTTGTTTACTGCAAGTCGTTTAATTTGTTGCTTCTCATTGTTGTCTACTACACACAGTTACGCAGGGAACAGTTCGAGTCGTTTGTTGGCCGATTAAAATTACTGCTGCATTAAGATGGTAAGCTCGCACACACACATACACACGCAAGTCTACGTCGGCTGTTTCGATTAACCAATTTGCGTTTCCTCTTTCCCCTTTTATCGCAGGTACTCATTGCTGCGGCAGTCTGCACAAAGAATGGCAAAGGTAAGTTAAGGAATTCCTTTAGATATTGCTGCAAGTTGTTAACTATTATCATATACACACACACACGCAGTCATACTGTCACGTCAATTCGTGGAGATGACGAAGGCGCGCATCGAGGGGCTGCTGGCTGCCTTCCCCAAGCTTATGACCGCCGGCAAGCAGCACACGTATGTGGAAACAGACTCGGTGCGCTACGTCTACCAGCCGATGGAGAAGCTCTACATGCTCCTGATCACCACAAAGGCCAGTAACATACTCGAGGACTTGGAGACGCTGCGTCTCTTCTCCAAAGTGGTAAGTAACCTCTGAATGAATTCCATGTATACTCGGTGCTTCATTGTGCTGTGTCCCTGCCAGATACCCGAGTACAGTCACTCGCTGGACGAGAAGGAGATCGTGGAGAACGCATTCAACTTGATATTCGCCTTCGATGAGATCGTCGCCCTGGGCTACAGGGAGAGTGTGAACCTGGCGCAGATCAAGACCTTCGTCGAGATGGACTCGCACGAGGAGAAGGTCTACCAGGCAGTGCGCCAGACACAGGAGCGCGAGGCGCGCCAGAAGATGCGCGAGAAGGCCAAGGAGTTGCAGCGTCAGCGCATGGAGGCCACCAAGCGAGGCGGTTCAGCTTTGGGTGGCATCTCCGGACGCAGCGGCGGCTTTAGCTCTGACTCTGGCTTCGGCAGCAGCGGCATCTCCACCGGCTCCAGTGGCGGCGGCAGCAGTGCACCCTCTATTGAGCTGGACAACAAGCCGTTGGTCAGCAAGGCGGCACAGTAAGTTGAGATGGGATGGCCAGGAATGGCTGCCGCAGGACTTGTTAATTCTCTTGGTGATCTCTTGCAGAAAGCCCGTGTCGCGCAATGCCCTCAAGCTTGGCGGCAAGTCCAAGGATGTGGACAGTTTCGTGGATCAGCTGAAGAGCGAAGGCGAGAAGATTTCTAATCTGGCACCAGCAGCAGCTGCAGGCGGATCCGGTGCAGCGTCCAGTGCCAGTGCAGCGGCAAAGGCAAAAATCTCATCGGACATTCACACAGAAAGGTAAGAAGAGGCGACACTTGTGCCACAAGGTGCCTCCCACTTGCCAATTACTCATACAGCGCCTCCCTGCCAATTGCAGTGTACATCTCAAAATGGAAGATCATCTGGTGGTGCGCCTGGGACGCGATGGCGGTGTGCAGCAGTTCGAGCTGACTGGATTGCTGACGCTGCGCATTGCCGATGAGAATCTGGGCAGGATCAAGGTGAAGCTGGCCAACAACGATACACAGGGCATTCAGCTGCAGACGCATCCGAATGTCGACAAGGAGCTCTTCAAGACACGCGCCATGATCGGACTGAAGAATCCAGCCAAGCCGTTCCCACTGAACACCGATGTGGGCGTGCTCAAGTGGCGCTACATCACGCAGGACGAGTCGGCGATTCCCTTGACAAGTGAGTGCATCACACATCTATCTCTCTGTCTCTCTCTACTTGATTTTCATCCCTTCTCTTTCTAATCCGCAGTTAACTGTTGGCCCTCCGACAACGGCGAAGGCGGCTGCGACGTGAACATTGAGTACGAACTAGAGGCACAGCACCTGGAGCTGCAGGACGTGTCCATTCTCATTCCGCTGCCGTAAGCACAGTCTCTCTGTAGATCCCACTGTGTGTCTAGCTAATCTTTGGTCTCTCTTCCTCCAGCCTGAATGTGCAGCCTGTAGTGGCCGAGTACGACGGCACCTACAACTACGATGCGCGCAAGCACGTGCTGCAGTGGCAAATCCCCATCATTGATGCGGCCAACAAGTCTGGCTCGATGGAGTTCAGCTGCAGTGCATCCATACCCGGGGACTTCTTCCCCTTGCAGGTGGCCTTCGCTTCGAAGACGCCGTACGCGGCGATCAAAGCGTTGGATGTGGTCCAGGTGGATGGCGACACCTCCGTCAAGTATTCAAGCGAAACGTTGCTGTTGGTGGAGAAATACGAGATCGTTTAAAGAAGGCCCCCTCCCCTCGTCCCCTTCCTCCTCTTCCCCTACACATGCACACACACACAAAGGCGTAAACACCAATGGAAGTAGAAGTATACTTAGTATCAATACCACATACCTTTATATATTTTGCAGCATTCTCTACGATTATAGAAATGTTAAAGCTATGTTAACACACACACACGCGCGTACATACATATATACTATAGATATACCATAAATACAACACACACACATGCAGGCCCTTCCCCAGACCCTATGCCACGATGCACTTGTGAAGTTGCAACCACAAATGGCGAGCTCCAAAACCATCATCATAGAGTTTAAAAAACACACGTAAATTACACAAATATTTTATTTTTCTCTGCGCCAATTCGCAGTCGTATATTTTCGATTATTGTTAATAGCAATTGGCGGCATTGTAAAAGAGTTTCGTTTGGCCAGCAAATCGCGATTAATGTTTCCAGAAACTAGCGTATTTTTATGTAAAATGCTATAAATAAAAATAATACATGTCAGCAAGTAGTTTTCATTTAAATTCCTATCAATTTACAGGCGATAGTTAAATGTCCCCATGCGTTTATTTCTTGGGCAAGAAATTGATATTTTTATCCAGTCAAATTGCTTGCAAGTGGAAATAAAGTGTAAAAAAATATTAAATTCTCCATCGTTTTTATTTAATTTTAGTTATTTTATTTTATTATTTTTCATTGCGGGATATTTTAAAAATCTCGCTTTAAGCGAAGATTTCTCTTTGTTTGCTATAGAGCCCTAGCATTTTGCAACACTGTTCTGTGTGTATTCGATAGCTGGCTATCGATAGTCGAGTTCTTACCTAGCATTGTTTTGGTTTATTCTTTGTTTTCGTTTTTGCAACTACTGGAGAATTGTACAAAAAACAAATGGAGCAGCATCTGGAGAAAGTGTTGAGCGAAATGTGAGTGTAGCAGAAGCATGTGGCAACTGTAAATAACAAGAATTTGCTTGCAGTGTAACGCAACAGGACACAGTGGGTGCGCTGCTTGCGAATCGACAGGGCCTCTGCTTGGGTGGTGAGTAAGCGCTGGAAAAGTGCAATGTATTTAGACGAATGCTAATAATCTCTGCTGTTCCTTCGCACAGCCAAGGGCAACATCAATCCCAATGTCTCTGGGATCGGCATGGCCATATCCGAGCAGGTGGCCAAGCTGGAACCGAAGAGCAATGTGCCGGCTACCATTTGTCTGTACAGTGGTAACAAGTGAGTAATATGCAAGTGAAATTCAATTGCAAGATTGTCACTCATTCCCCAATTTATTTCACAGACGCTGCGTCATACAGAAGGATGGCGAGATAACGGGCATCATCTACAAGCAGTCAACGCCACCATCAACGTCGGCGGCCAACTAACGGTATAAGAACAGTTACACAGACAGTTATAGTTCCAGGCTGCAGGTCCCACGCCCCAGACAGGCCAGACAAAAAACTCTTTCGGATGCAAATGCCCAGCCCCAAGCTCAAGCATCGCATGGGCAGCAGTCGCAGTCGCAGTGTAGCTTTCGTAGTCCTTTCGTCTGCTCTATTTTCATACAACATACATTCGTATTACGGTTCAGTGCTGTTTGTTCGTTCATAGCTAATAAGCCAAAATCGATAATGTGCTATATATAAACTACTAAAGCTAAATTCAATATACGATTAAGCCCAAAAAGTGATCAAACCGTAGATCGTAAATGTATCCAATTTAGGCCTGATCGCACTTGGACGATTCTGTTTGAGTTCGACATTAATGCTATATTGAATTTACATATGTATGTATATGAGATATCTAGCTATATAGAAACATTAAAGCCAAAAATCAAAGCTAAATCGAGATAACTATCCTGAGGTCTTTGGGTTTTAGACTATTGAAATCTATCTATCTATCTCCTTGCCATATGTTGTTTTTTCTATATGTCTTAAGTGTCTGACAAAAGCGGCGGGAAGTCACAAGCTAAGCTATGTTGTCATATTTGATGCTACAAGAAGTAATTCTCTGTCCCAAATGCAAGACAGAGGGGAAGCAAGAGAGAGAGAGAGGGTAGATCGAGGAGTGGGCGCATATATATGTGAATGCGCTGATAAAGGCGCCTCTTACGTCATACGTAGGTGTGCGACCAGGTGTGTCTGCGTGTGTGTGTGGGTGTGCACCTGTGTGTAGGTGTGTGTGTTAGTCGACAAATCAAGTTAAGCAATTCGTTTTAAATTGCAAATGATTTCAATCTCACTCACAGCTCGTCAATTTTTCGCAGGAAAATGGGATTTTCTTTACTCTTGATCCCCCTCCTGATCCCCTCCCATGCCCCCGCCTTCATGCAGGCGACCCTGGACAAAGGCGACGACCCACCGAGTTTAAGTTTCTCCCGTCGACTTGGGGTACTCGCCCCCATTTTGAATGCCACTCGTATTCATCCATATTCATGAGTGCAACTCGCTCACTTACTCAAAGCTGACTCTCTACGTGGGTTTCTTTCTTTCTTTCTTACAGTCTCCCCCTTTCTCTCCTTCCCCCTCCTCCGTCGATTACTCAGTCATAACGGCGCCTGTTCGTGCTCGTGCTCACAGGCCCCTTTGAGTTTTCCGGATTAGGCAACATCGAGGAAATGCGACCCGCCTACGTCATAAAAGTAAAAATGATATAAAACATTGTCGTCATGCAATCACTGTGAAACATGAGGCATGCAACGTGTGTAGCCCCGCGGACAACTCGCAACATGCGCCTAACAAATTGCCAGTTCAATTCAGCCCACAACTTTTCTATCATTTTGTGCAAATTTTCATTTCATCTTGCCCTGCAAACAAAGTTGGGGCATATTACTTACTTGCATGCGGCTGCAACAGGTGCCACAAAGCGTGCCACACGTGGCGTTGTATATCATTGGAACATGGGCAAAGCACGAATGTTGCATATTTTACAATTTATAGGATTTTTTAATTATATTACGGGGAATTTGATTTGATACCCATATTGAGGCACTTCACAGTTTTCCATATTTCCCAGAATCCATCCTAGGTCCGTTTCGTACGATCCTAAAATCTTCAACTTCCTGCAATCTTACTCCCTCTAATAAGTCAAAATCTAGGCGACATCCCCGATCCTATAAAGTAAACAATTATACTCTGAATCAGCATCAACAGGACGGTTGAACTAGCAATCTCTGTCTGCCCGTCCATATGTGTCTTAGAACTATCTGACTATATGTCGTATAGCTGCCATACAACCAAGCGGTTTTTATTAGTATTTTCCAGATTCTGCAACCAAATTTACTACAATATAATTTTTTTATATAAAATTTCCTTCATTTCATTACAATTTTTGGAACCCTGGGCTGCTACTCCTTTTTAAATATGATAGATTAAGCTGGAAAAACGGATAAACAAGAGGAAAAAAAGATACTAAACAGTACCCTAGGTTTTTGATTAAAAAAAGGACACATTTCATAAATTTGTAAATTTATGTAATTTCTCATGCTCTATCGATAATGTTCTAAGGGTTCTTTATATGTTGAAAATGTGCCTAATCAAAATATGGAAATGTAACCAAATATTTCTGAAATATTTATTCCCTCGACATGTTCTTTTTATGATTGAAAAGCGAATTGAATAATTGGGTTAATGATTTGTATACTATAAAAAATACGGGTTATTTAAGCAATAAAAATGAATAGATTGAAGGATAGTAAGATGTCGTCATGTAGACATTTTTTAAGGCTATAGGAAAGAATAAAAGGACAGATCTGTCCGCAAAAAGGCTGACCTGACAGCCCTGTTGGAACCATCAATTAGAAATAATGATTTTCATAAAAAGTACATAACATATGTATGTATATATTTGAAAACTATGAGACAACTATATCCTTTAGCTTACATATCAGCAATCAGTTAGAAATAATGATTTTCAAGAAAGGTATGATAAGGTAAGGTATGGTGTTTTTGTAAGCTGTCAATGAAGTCCACAAATGTATTTACTGTGCCATTATATATCACTATTATAGGAACGATCGAAGTAAATATAAATCTGCAAGGGTATTAAACTTTTGGCATATCAAAACTGTCTTTTCTTTCTGTTTTTATTCACGGTTTAAGTCGATATAAAGCAGTCATCGTGATTTTATTGCCTTTTAATTAGACTACCTAAACTTATAAGTATACATGATACATGATTTTATTTTATAATTTGTATCTTTTGTTTGGAATACTAAAAAGAAACTTAATTATAATTACATATTAATACCGTTAAGTTTACCTTGGGAAACAGATAACATATTGTTATCCATGCTCATCATACCCTATGCTAACTGAACTAGGGTAGTGGCAGATATCGAGTTGTTGCTTTTTTTTAAATTTTAGGTTTTATTAATAAATTTTGAAAGTCGTTCAATTCAAGTTTCATGCTGAAACTTGTGCGGAGGAGTCAAGTGCCAAAAGCCGCATGCCACATGCCACTTGCCACATGCCACTTGCCACGGGCAAGACTATACACAGCAGACTCTCTGAACTCTAAATCTCTAAATCGCTTTGAGAATTTTCGCCATCGAAACTTGTTCGAAATTGGTTCAAAAACCTGTCAAAGCCCCCCTTAAAAATAAAATTTCAATTGCGAAACTGGTTCGATTATTAATTTATGATTACACACATGTCTCTGTAGTACTACATTAGGCGGGGCAATCGACCCATTAAGTATTTAGCATCGATTCCCGCATCAAAACAAAGAGATTTGTCAAATATGCGCAATCGAAATTTCATAAGATTGACGCTACCCATTGTCAGCCATTGCCATCCAGTTTTCCCTGACACTCTTCCAGTTTTCCAGTTTCCCAATTTGCAGACTTGCAAAAATAAACTTGGAAGAAGAAGAAGAAGAAGCTACGAGTACGCTGGGAACATCATAAAAATTGTTTTCAAATGCGAATAAACACACGAAATTCCCTGTGAATGACCTGGCAGATATATCTATGTATATATGTATGTGTATAGCTGTACAGACATTTGACTGCTCTCACACACTCACACACACGTACAATTGCACATTTATTTGGTTACTTTGTGTACCCTGCACAAATTTCTTCTTTATCAAAGAGAAATATTTGAACACGCTTTTTCAGGTGACTGCAAGTGCACACACCACCGTCTGTGTGTGTGTGTGTGAGTGTGTGTACATATTTACCTGTATTTATTTGGGCCTTACCCGCTGCCACGGCGCCAAACAGCCTTGAACTTTCACTGTCAAGCTGCGCAGTCAGGCCACTTTCCAGGGGCAAAACTCTTCGGCGTCGACGGCGACCCACGTGGCGATGGCCCAGAAACCAAGACAGAGATCTCTGTGTGTGTGTGCGTGTGTAGATATCTTCAACTGCCTGTGGGTGTTTGCTGTTGTTGTACCATGCAAATCAACTCAAGCTGTCGCCTCAAACACTCCAATCTCTATTAGTATCAAATCTACCCTATGAAATTTGACATACAGGTGCGGGTATACTCCACTCTGGCATATTTATAACCGCTTCCCATAGGTTAGAATATTTTAGAGTATTTTTAGAATATATTAGAGTATTTTTACTTTGTGCCAACCGAAGATGTACGTAACAGGCAAAAGGAGGCGTGGCAGACCCCACAAACTGTATATATTCTGAATCAGCATCAACAGCCGAGTCGTTATAGCCATGGCTGTTTGCCTGTCTGTCTGTCTGTATGTTTGTCTGTGTGTCTGTCTGTATGTTTGTCTGTATGTCGGTCTGTATGTCTGTCTGTATGTCTGTCTGTATGTCTGTCTTTATGTCTGTCTGTATTTCTGTATGTCTGTCTGTCTGTCCACCTGTCTGTCTGTCCATCTGTCTGCGTGTCTGTTTGTCTGTCTGTATGTCTGTCTGTCTGTCTGCCCATCTGACTGTCTGTCTATCTATCTGCGTGTCTGTATGTCTGTCTGTCTGTATGTCTGTTTGTCTGTATGTCTGTATGTCTGTATGTCTGTATGTCTGTATGTCTGTAAGTCTGTATGTCTGTATGTCTGTATGTCTGTATGTCTGTATGTCTGTATGTCTGTATGTCTGTATGTCTGTATGTCTGTATGACTGTATGTCTGTATGTCTGTATGTCTGTATGTCTGTATGTCTGTATGTCTGTATGTCTGTATGTCTGTATGCCTGTATGTCTGTATGTCTGTATGTCTGTATGTCTGTATGTCTATATGTCTGTATGTCTGTATGTCTGTATATCTGTATGTCTGTATGTCTGTATGTCTGTATGTCTGTATGTCTGTATGTCTGTATGTCTGTCCGGCTGTCTATCTGTCTATTTGTCTGTTTGTGTGTCTGTCTGTCTGTTCCTCTGTCTGTCCGTCTGTATGAACACCTAGATCTTGAGACTATAATAGCAAGGGCTATAAATTTTTTGTTTGAGTTTGTTTGAGAATTTGACTCCGTCCCTTTCCGCCCCCGTAAATCGATAAAAACCGAATTCCAAGCGTATTTTTAATGCAGGTCTGTTTATTATTGGTAAACGCAATAACTATGAAGAGCTAAATGATTTCTGAAAATCTGGTTGCGATCGGCTAATTAACTAACAAGTTATTTTAGAAATAATTTTAAGAGTTATTGATTTCCAAACCGCTCCCTAAAGTATGCAACACAAAATACGCTAAAAATATAAGTTGTATATTCTTTATTGAAGTCGTTTTGGTCAACTTGGTAGCGGGTATATAACAGTCGAGCATACTCGATGGTAGCTTTTGTGCTTTTTTTAATCGTGCCAAATGTGCCACGCCCATTACTCAAGGAAATCAAAAACTCAAGCGTGAAACCTCTAATGCACTGGCATTGCAGTTGGCACCGCATACTGAGTATCTAGTAGTCGAGTATTCCGCCTATTGTGCCTATAGCTTTCTTCTCTCCCTGCTGTGGTTGTCGTTGTTGTGGCTCGTGGGCGTGGAAGAGGCTGCATACGCGCTTAACTTTTTAAACACGGCCAACTTGTTGCTACAACAACAGCAAAAGCGACAAAAGTAACAGCGACAACCGCAACAGCAACAACACCAGCAGCAACAACAGCAACAAAGTTGATAAACAAAGTCGAAGTCGGCGTCGAAGCCTTCAACTTGAATCGACAATCGACGAAGTTCACAAAACAACAACGCGACAACCCAGCGGGAAGCATAAGGCAGCGGCCCCGGAAGGAGAGCGGGGGGGAGCGACATTGACAGCAGTAACAACAGCAACAGGAGGAGGCAACAGTGACAGCAACATAAGCAGGGGAGAAACCATTGCAAAGGCGGCAGTAACTGCAGCAACAACATCAGCTGACAAAGCAAGTGCCATCAACAGCAGCAACATGATTAGGTTGTCAGCAGCAGCAGTTCAACAAGAGCAGCAACCGTTGCAAGAGCTGTAACAGCAACAATAACAGCAGCAATAGTTGAAGCAGCAACAACAATTGTCTCTTTTAATGAGACAACAGCAGCAGCAGAAACAACAGTTGCAACAATAACAACTTTGGCAGCAGCAAGAACACTGAGCAACAGCCACATCCACAAAAGGGGGAAACAGCAGCAGCTGAGAAAGCAGCAGCATCATCAGTAGCAACAACAACAGTTGCAGCGAAAGCAGCTGCTGTTAAGAAGGTAGTATCAGCAGCAGCAGCAGCAAGTTGTAGCAACAGTGGAAGAGGAAGTTACACAGCAGCAACTGTAGAAGAGGCACCAACAAGAACAATTAGAACATGCCATTGACAGCAGCAACAATTTAAGCAGCAATCCCCGCAGCAGCAGCAGCTGCCGCTGCAAGCGCGACCAGCAACATCATCAGCAACAGCAACAATAACAGCAGCAAGCAGCTACAGCAACAGCATAAATAGCAGCAACAACATTAACGACAACAGCAACCAGCAGCAGGTTTTCGGTGCCTTTCCCTTTCGCAAAAGCGAAAGTGAGAAAGGCAGCAACAACTGGAAGCTGGAGTGAAGTGAAGATATAAGCGACGCTATCTGCCATATAACATACGCATACGTGTACATACATACACACACACATACACATATATGTATATATGTGTACAGCAGTAGCAGCTTGCGATGATTGTGTGTTTGTGTCTGCCTACGTGTTGCATGTTGCTGTGCGGCTTGTAGTGCATTTTCTAAAAATACCAATGCAGTTGAAGATAGAACTCGACAGCCAGATACCCAGCAAGTTGAAAATTCAGAGATAGAGAGAGAAAAAGAGAGAGAGTGATGAAAAGAAAGAGAGAAAATGAGAGCAAAAGAGAGGGATACAAAGAAAGACAGAGAAAGAAAGGGATAGAGAATAAGAAGGAGAGCGAGAGAGATTGAAAGATATAAATGATCGTTGAAGGAGCGATATAAGATAGAGAGAGAGACAGAGAGAGTGATAATATATAAAGGGATATGCAGAGAATAGAAAGATAATAAATGAGAGTGTGAGAGAGAGTCATGGAGTGAAAGAGGAGTGAAAGAGAGAGGCATAGATGGGGTAGAAAGAGCGAGAGACGTTGAGTGAGAGGAAAGACAAAGCGAACAGAACTAAAGATAAAACAAACGAGAGAAAGATAGTGATAGAGAGATAGAGAAAGAGAAATAGAGAAATAGAGATAGGAAGGAGAGAGATAGAAAAAGATTACAAAATGAAAGAGAGAAAAAGAATAAAATAAAAAAGAGAGAGTGAAAGAAAAGATAGAGATAGAGAGAGAAAGATAGAGATAGAGAAAGTGAGAATAAGAGATAGAATACAAGAGACTGAGAAAAAGATAAAGAAAGAATAAGAGAAAAAGAAAGATAGAGAAAGAAAGGGAGAGAGAGAAAGATGGAATAAGAAAGAGCGAGGGAAAGAAAATGATATATATTTATGTACATATGTATACATATATAGAGAGGGAGAGATCAAGAAGTTAATCTTCCACTACTTCCACAAGCCTGAAATACCCGTTTGCAATGCGTTGCAGGGTATCAAAAATCGCCTTGCTATGCGGGCCTTGGTGCATTCTTTTCATTCTTCGCATTTTTTTCTCAGTTTCAATTTCAGTTTTCTCAGCATTTTTTTGCTTTTCAGTTTTTGGTTTTCATGCCTGGAAATCGCATTGACTTTTGACCCCCTCCCCCCACTCCCCTCCCAGAGATTTATGTGGTCAAAATGAGAATGTGTGTGTGTGTTTGCGTGTGTATAGTGTGTGTGTCTGTGTAGTGTGTGTGTGTGTGTGTAGTGTGTAGTGTGTAGTATGCTCATTCACAATTAACGGTCAGTGTGTCTTATGGAGGCCTGCGAATTGAAGAATTATGCGATCACCTTTGCCCCCTTCCCACTCCTCCACTCCTTCACCCTCCCCGGCAGCTCCCTTACGCCTGAGTTATGCGAGGCATAAACATATTTTCATGGCAATATTTCCCCCAACATGACATGATAAATCTCTCAATATTTTTGTTGTCGTCCGACGTTTTGTTTTCGCTTTCGTTCGTCTCGTGGTTTATCAACATCTGCCATGGAGGCCCGAAGGCCCGTCGAGCATTGAACGCGCCTCCCTCATGACAATATCTGCTCAGTCCGTGACGTGACTGATATAGTGTGTGCATCTGTATGTGTGTGTGTGTGTCTGCCTGAGGGGCTTATTCGCTGACAGGCTTGGCGAGTTTTCTATTCTATTTTTTGCGCTTTCGCGTTTCTGCGACAATTTTCCACAAGGGAAAAACAGTTTTTCCTTTCTCCTTTTTGTTTCGGTTTTTGCAGCGCGCTGTTTGCGACTTGTGTGTACAAAATGATTTAAGACTTCAAATACAAAATAGGATAAAAGAAATATTGTTTTTTTGTTTTCGAAAAACGAAAAATTAAGACTGGAAAAAGTCAAAAAATTGTCGAAAAAGATTTTCGCAGTTTCATTTGTCGTTTATTTTTTTTTTTTTTTTTTTTTGAATATAATTTTGGATTGTCGCAATATTTTCTCACAAGCATCAAAAATTAAAATGTCGAAAATATTGAAAATACTTGAAATATTTCGAAGTAACTTGGGAAATCTTGATTGGTGGAAGTTTCTGTAAATTTATGAACATGATTAGGTTTCAAGTATTTCGAGTTAGAAATGTCAAAGAGTTTTCGAAAATATTCGAAATTATTCAAAGTGACTTGGGGAACTTGGAGCTGGCGAAGTTTTGGAGCTACCTTGCCAGCGATTGCAGGTGTACACGATTCTCTTTGGCAGTTGATGGAATGCAATTTGGATTTGCATTGGACGTGTACATAGAGATAGAGATAGAGATAAGAGATAGAGATAGAGATAGAGATAGAGATAGAGATAGAGATAGAGATAGAGATAGAGATAGAGATAGAGATAGAGATAAGAGATAGAGATAGAGATAGAGATAGAGATAGAGATAGAGATAGAGATAGAGATAGAGATAGAGATAGAGATAGAGATAGAGATAGAGATAGAGATAGAGATAGAGATAGAGATAGAGATAGAGATAGAGATAGAGATAGAGATAGAGATAGAGATAGAGATAGAGATAGAGATAGAGATAGAGATAGAGATAGAGATAGAGATAGAGATAGAGATAGAGATAGAGATAGAGATAGAGATAGAGATAGAGATAGAGATAGAGATAGAGATAGAGATAGAGATAGAGATAGAGATAGAGATAGAGATAGAGATAGAGATAGAGATAGAGATAGAGATAGAGATAGAGATAGAGATAGAGATAGAGATAGAGATAGAGATAGAGATAGAGATAGAGATAGAGATAGAGATAGAGATAGAGATAGAGATAGAGATAGAGATAGAGATAGAGATAGAGATAGAGATAGAGATAGAGATAGAGATAGAGATAGAGATAGAGATAGAGATAGAGATAGAGATAGAGATAGAGATAGAGATAGAGATAGAGATAGAGATAGAGATAGAGATAGAGATAGAGATAGAGATAGAGATAGAGATAGAGATAGAGATAGAGATAGAGATAGAGATAGAGATAGAGATAGAGATAGAGATAGAGATAGAGATAGAGATAGAGATAGAGATAGAGATAGAGATAGAGATAGAGCTTATATATGGGCAATTATGTCATTTGCAAAACTGAGCACACCCTCCCTCTGTCTCCTCCTCCTTCCTTGGCCCCGCCCCCGCCCCACCAACGCACTTGGCCATGTTTGAGGCTGAGGCTAAAAAACAATCACGTCAGCGCAAATACAAAAAATGACGACATTTGGCCGGCTTCGACTTCGGCCACAACATGCACAGGCAGGCAGCAGATTGATAGATAGATAGATGTACATATACACCATACGTGTGTGCACATATGTATGCATATATCTATATACATATATTCATCGTTGTTTACAGCCGACTTTGTTTTGTCTAATGGCGCCAGCGAATTGCAAGTGCGCAAGTTCCTTTGCATTTGGCATCGGCAATGGCAACGGCAACGATATCGCCGGCATATAGCCGGGCTATATAGCTTGAGTCCGAGTCGAGTTCGAGATTGTCGAATTCCAGTGATTAATCAGCGGCGGGCGTTAGCTTAGTGTAAGTATTATTTACGTCGCAGTGACGACACTGTTTTGTTCGTATTCAACGCTAAGTTATCTGAAGAAATGCTTGAGCGCATGATTCACGTCGAACTTGTCTTATCCATATTTGGTTAATTCGA
The DNA here is from genome assembly GCA_018903675.1 of Zaprionus capensis. Taxonomy (NCBI): domain Eukaryota; kingdom Metazoa; phylum Arthropoda; class Insecta; order Diptera; family Drosophilidae; genus Zaprionus; species Zaprionus capensis. Next base: position 2,093,631 of record JAEIFN010001074.1, on the reverse strand, counting down.
AAATTTATTAAAATTTACACAATGGAAAAAAGCAGACAAGGCACACACACACACACACACTGACAGTGGAAGAGATACACACACACACAGGGAAATGAATCATAATCAAATTTAGCCATATGTTTAATAAAATGTTTCTTAATTTTATTTCATTTTCATATTTCGATTTATCTGTGTGTGCGTGTGTGTGTGTTCATGGAGCTGTTGAAATATTCTTGGCATCCAAATTAACTGGCAATGCTAAAGCAGAGCAATGGCTCTTCACATCACACCAATCATTTGAACTTGCGCGGCAAACGCCCACGCCCAGCCGCTAGTGCAGACGTAGTGCGACACTGCTGCAGTTGTAATGCAGATAATGCAGCCAATTATCGATAGTCCGATAAGCTGCGGCTGGGGTAAATTTTCAATTTAAAAAAGGGAAATTTAATTTCGCCACAACAGATATTCTTCCTTTTTAATTGATAATGGATATTTTTATATGTTTAAGGCGATTGCTGAATGCAGATGTGAATAAAATTCATAATTCTTATTTATGATTAAAGTAGAGAAAAAGTTTAGAAGGAGAGCGAACAAAATATTGTAGTTGGAGTATCTTTTGAATGTCTTTAAGCTCTTGTTTCTCTGCCCTACTCCTCTAAATACATTTTAGTTTCTCTCAAATATGGTATATGTGCATATAAGGCACATTATTTATATTCAATTTTATTTCTGTTGATTTCAGCAAACAGATGATTTGCTTAGGAATTTCCTCTTAATTTTCATCGAATTCCAATTGCATAACACACACACACACCCATATAGCACACCCACACAGGCACACACAAACAGCAAGCTATACTAAGATCAGCAAGCAGTGTTTATCATGGGTTTATTTTTCTGTTTTTATTCACGCCAAGGATGTTTTGTTACAGTTACGAAATTGGTAACATATGCATAAAAGAGGGTATAATAATAAACTTTACTATAGCATCATATTGCCGAAAGATATTTTTCTATAGCTTTAATGCCACACTAAGAAATGCAGCAATATTTGAGTTAGGGTGTGTTGTATTCGTCAATTGGCTATAAGTCTTTTCGCTATAAAGGGGTGGACAGTGGGAGGTGGGATGTTGGAGAGGGGCTGTCTGCTCAGCTGTTGTTATATACTATGCGCTGCTATGTATTACAAATTTGCGGTCGACTGGCGTATATATCGCTCGATGGCTAACACATATCGCGGACTTGTATATTGTACAATTAAAAACAATCGATGCGATTTTTAGCACAAATGTGCCAAACACGAACATTCAATTTATATTTAGTCGATCGCCTTCGTACGTCAAATGATAGCGCGGCAATTCCCCTGCCCCCTGGCCCCTTCCACTCCCCCTTCCCCATTAGCGTTCCCCTCATCCGCTCTCTCTCTCCTATTCCCCCTTTGGGGAGCGTAGCACGTTTTTCACGCCAGCGAGAAACTAAAAAATTTAAAATAAAAAATAAAATCAAATAAAATCGAGCGAATCGTTTGAATATATGATACAATGCTGCTGCCAATTCGTTGCTTATTCACTTTGCACGGCGCACCCTTCAATCAACCCCTCCCCTCTCTCTTCGTTGCACACTCTTCCCGATTTGCCCCACTGTCATTAACAATGGCGCTGGCAGAAGAAGTCAGCTGCGAAAGAGATTTCGTCATCATCTGGATCACTTTCTACTTTCACTGCAGCTCATTCGCTCGCACTCACACACACTAACACTCTCGCTAAGTGTTGCCCAAATTGCAACGTCAGCGTCTGGACAAAGACAAAATTGTGAAGCGATAACCTCTGTCGACAGTTGGCCATGCACTCCAAATCAAGATCAGCTTCTTGCATACCCTGTAATTGTGTTTACCTAAAGGGCGTATGCACTGTACGGCACGAAAGAGCCAATAGCTTCAACTCTGTCAGCTACAGTTGCTACTATCGATGATTGTAACTACAAACGATAACTATCGATTTCACACCATTAATAGTATGGCAAGCGTATAGTTCTATCGATAGCTTGAGTTCCAGCAGCTAAAGTTAATAGAACGCTTGAAGCTACTATCGATAGTTGTAGCTGAGAATGTTTACTATCGATAGCCATACTATCGCTCAACTATCGCTGCAGCATTTGCGGCCAACTATCGCACTTGCTTGCAATGAGTCTCTAAGTCGAGTCACAAAACGACAGCAGCGCGCAGCTCTTAACACTGTGCTAACACACACATACACACATACATATGTGCACGTATCTTTAGATTTTTTGGCCGTTTTTTGCGATAGATTCGGGCCTTAACACTTCCTGGTTACTTAGTTAGGCAAACATTTACCTCGCACAGCGCACGCGGTGCACGCCCTCAGCTGAGCACACACTCGGTCATAATATCTGTCTCTCTTTCTGTGTGTGTGTGTTTGTGTGTATTTGACAGTTACAACTGGCAACAGATGTGCCCAGTTGGATTACGCTCTGCTCTGACTTTCCATCTTGCATTGACCTCAAATTGTTTGGCCCAGATAGAAGTCAGCTCAGTTTTGCTCGGCTCAGCTCAGCTCAGCTTAACACGGCGAAGGCGACGACAAGATGATTACATGGTCATGTAACAGCTGCGACTCGGTGCTCGATGCAGTTTATCGTTTTCGAGCCCCTTTGGCGAGATTTTTAAGCTGTTCGAGGCACTCAAATTAAAACTGGAACCGAGTTGAGCTGGTGAAGGTAAAGATTAACAACGCCCCAACTGCGGATTCTACGAATGACAAAAGAAATGAGTGAAGGATTCAAGATGAATTGGCAGAGAAAGCTGTAAATAGCACAGAAAAGAAAAGGACGACTTGCCTAACTGCAAAGCTTAAGCTCGCTGAGCTGCAGGGCAAATTGTAGGTTCATTTGTTAGCGTATCTAAACATAGTTGCATCTCCGAATGCAAGTACTTCAAAAATGGAAAGATTCATTTTTAAGAACTCAACTTATGAAGATGTATCTAAAACTATAAGATTTGAAACACGAATCAACGTTAGAATGGATGTGTTAAAACACCATGAAGAAAGTAAAAATATAATCACCACTTTTACAGTGCATTAATAAATAAATCTAAAAGTAACTATACATATCGAGAACATGGATTAGGAATACTTAACCTTTTAGTTGATATGCCAAGAAGACGCTATAGCTATAATCTATGAAAAAACTGTAGCCATCATCTGTAGAGCTCCCCAAGTATAAATTCATTAGCATTGAGGAATGTACATATAGTAAGTAAACTCAAATAAAAGTTAAAGTTAATATTAGAGACCTGCATAAATACATTTAAAATGGCAAATGAATCATTCATTATCCCCGAAAGAAAGGATTAATACCTTTGGCACGGCGAAGCTTCTATAACCTGGCAGGTTCTTATATCCTCCGATTGTTCCTATACTGATGATATATAATAGTGCAGAATTGAAGAGCATTGTTTGCGTCTAACTTTAATTGGCTCTAAAAAGTTAAGTTATTTCTAAAATCAAAACTGGTCTGATGAAATTTTATATGCATATTATATGTATAGGAAAATTCCATTGCAGTAAATTTGCAATATCTTGACAAATAACAAGGATCGACCTATAGTTTCTATGCCAGCTATACGATATATCAGTCTGATCCAGCTCGTTCCGACATATTTACAGCGTGCAACAATAAGAATCATGTCAGCCAAGTTTTATCAAGATAGCTTCAAAACTGGGAGACTAGTTTGCGTTGCAACAGACAGACACACAGACATGGCTAGATCGATTCTCCTGGTGATGCTGATTGAGAATATATACTATATACTTTATGGGGTCAGAGTACGTTGCAAACTCTTTTTTGTTCAAGAAGTGCACAAGAACAGACATGGCTCAATCGACTTGTGATCCTGAACAAGAATATGTACTCCTTCTTCCTGTTGCATACATTTGCACAGAGTTAGTATAGAAACCCTCAATGAATATAGAAATACAAAGAGAAGATATGCCACGACTCTCTGAATACTAGCGATACTTACTATTGATTCTGACTTTTCCAATCGTGGATTATTATCCATCTCAGATATTTGTTTACTTCCACAGCATCTACAATAGATACAGCCTTACTATATAGTTAGCAAAGATCGGGATGTGCAGCCAGAGCTAAGACACCCCTGTGCCTGTGTCCACAATTGCCTTGCGCCCATTTACGAAATAAAATGAGTTTTTAGTTTTTTGTTTATCATAAATTGTTATATCGATTGAAAACAAATCAATGTATCTTTTATTCTTTCATTCTTTATCGTTTCTTTTCAAAATATACTCTTTTCTTCTCCTTCTTCTTATTCTGTATGCTGTTCAGTTTGTCATTCAACAACTGCATTCGCATTCGCAATTTGCATTTGCGTATTCCAATTTGATTTGAAATGTTCAATATAAAAATACATTTGCATCTGCGTGTGTTTGTGTGTGAGTGTGTATGAGAGTGTGTAGGTGTATAGTATAATATGTGTGTATGTATGTATGTGTGTGTATTGGTGTGCGCCAGTTGCTGCTAGGAACATCAATTCTACTTGCTGTAGTTGTTGCTGTTGTTGTGCGACACATTTCATAACATATTCTCATTGTGGCCCGATCGTCATAAGATCGTCAGCCCATTACAATAGTAGTAAGAATAGTTAGACGACAAAAAAAAACGTAGTATGTATATATGTATATATAATAGTATTAGACATATAATAATATTAATATTCATCATAATTGTAGGTTTCTATAATGATAGACATGACAATTCTTGCTTAGATCTCAATTGTTTACACATATCGTATAAAAATCATAATCATTATTATTATTATAATTCTTATTCATCTGCTGCTGTTGCGACTTTGTTCGGTCTGAAGATTATACACTCGAAGAAATTCTCAGCGAACCTAGCATGCATGCAAGACTGAAATCGAAGTCGAATTCGAATTCGAATTGGAATTCGAAACTTAAACCGGCATGGATCGTTTTAATAAATAGGCGTGTGCGAAGAAAAAAAAATCACTTATCGCAATAGGAAACTAACTTAACATCGATTTATGCTCAGGTCTGTAGTTAGAAATGAAATTTTTTCCATTAATCGTATAGTACATGAGATGCTTTATTCGTACAGTGTTTGTGTGTGTGTGGAGGGGAGTGGGGGCGTGTGGGAGGTGAAGGCTTTCAAAGATCTGACAGAATTTTCTGTTTTATCCAATGGATTTTCATTTTTTTCGTGCTTTTTTGTGTTTTTTTTTTTTTTATTTTTTGAATGTGTGTTTTGCATTGTAAATGGTTATTGTTGTATATTTTTTTTGTCGTATTCTTTTGTTTCTCAATTTTTATTTCATTATTCTTGCGTTTTTTTCCTCTTCTTTGTTTTTGTTTGTTTTGTTGCATTATTTCGTTTGCTTTGCGGCATTCTTGTAAATATCGTGAGAGAGAAAAGTGGAAAAAAACATCACAGCTAAAACTTCAGTACATTTTTTCGTCAACAAGCAACAAAAAAAAACTAAAAAAGAACAACAAAAAAATCAATATCTGTATAACGTATCTATCTATCTATCAAAATAATTTCTTTATCAATAAGTGTATATAAACCTATAAGTTGGTGGACGATGCAATCGATACTTGTGCATTTATCGTATATCGTATGCGACACGCGCACGATGCACGCACGATGAGCAGCGAACATGATCAGACACACGAGTTTGTTGTGTGCGCGTGTGTGTGTGTGTGTGAGGGAGGGGAGTGTTAGACAGTGACTGTATGTGTGAGTGTGAGACCGTATGTATGTGTGTGCTGCACATATCTAAGCAGAATGCGTATATCGCCATCTCGTTTATCGTATATCGCACTCTCGCATATCGTACATCGTGCATCGTTTATCGTACATAATGTATTGTACATCATAGTTTATCGTACATCGTATATCGTACATCTAAAATTAGACCTCGCACTATGGTTTCTACGAATAAACTATCAACTATATTTATCGTCATTTTCCATTTCGGGACATTCCATTCCTGCACGCTTCCTCTTCCTCTTCCTCCTCCTGCGATCTCTCGCACCCTTTGTCTCCTTTGTGTCTTCTGTCTTCCGCCGCGACTTGGGCTGAGATTAAATATACACACAGAGGGGCGGCGCCCCTTCCCGTGCCCACTTCCCTTCATTCCCATCCGAGATGATATAATAATGATCCGACTACAAAACTAGCAAACTTACGAGCTTAGCAAGCTTATGCGCTAAAAGTACTTGCTGGCCCCGCCCCGCCCCCTCGCGCCCCCGGCTGAGCATGCTCTAGGTTGACCCCAGTTGATCTGCCAGCTCCACATGGGCGGCACCCACGTGCCCCAAACAAACATACCCCACTGTGCTTGTGCCTGTGCCTGCACCTGCACCTGCGCCTGTATCTGAGCCTGTGCCTGTCCCTGCACACAGCACCATCCCCCTCCTGTCCCTAGCCGCACCCCTGTTCCAGTTCTAACTACCCCTGCCCATTCCCAACCCCCTATTCCTGGCACTATCCCTATTCCTGTCCCTGTCCCTAAAGATCCCCATCCCACTGCGGCTGCCGCGTGCTAATCGTCCCAGCTGCACGAGTCCGAGTCGAGTTCACGTCGCACACGCCACAACATAAGCTCCATGCAGGCACGCGAGTCCTCGAAGCTGCTGTGCCCGGTTGCCCCATCGCCGCTCTGGATCTCGCGATTCAGATGCGTCTTGATCAGTTGACGCAGGGCGCGTCGATAGGGGAAGCCGCTGGAATGGGGGAACGTAATCGATGTGTCGATCAGTGTGTTGTGCACCAGACGCAGGGCGCGCAGATCATTGTCGAGCCCGTGGCCAATGAGTATGGTGTCCGCATCGATAAGCTGCAGCAGATCGCGCTGCACCTCAGCGAGCGTTTTCACGCCCGCCGACTTGAGATCCTTGGCGGTGACGCCCGAGTAGCGTGTGTTGTAGTCGACAATGTCGGCATCGGGCCGCACATAGTGCTCGTACACCAGCTGCCCATTGAGGGCGACCAGCGAGACCTTGGTGACGTCGAGGCCACGCCCCGTGTAGCTCATCTCGCAGTCCAGGGCATAGACACCAGCGGAGCTGCTGGAGGAGGAGGAGGAGGTGGAGGCCTTTCCTCCCACTTGTTCGCGACGTGGACGTGTATGGACAAAATCGCGATAGGGCCCATTGACGCCCACCACCGATCCCGTCCAGACATGCAGCTCATGTCGCGTACAGCCGCCGGCAGCCTCTTCCAGGGCACTGCAGCAAGTCCAGCGATTCACCAAAGCAGAGCCATCGTAGCAGCGATGGTACTTGCCCCAGTGGTAGCTACACTCCTCGCGCGTCAGGTACTGTCCGCTCTGCTCGTCCACCAGGAAGTCCTGCTTGCAGCGCACACACTGCTTGGCCAGGCTCCGCTCGTCCAGGTTGTTGTAGTTGCAGTACAACTCCAGGCCACCTGGTGACGACTCGCACTCGCTGCCGCTCCACTCTCCGGCAGACTCCGAGTCCAGCGATCGTGGTGAAATGTTGCCCGAGTCTGTCGAGGTCGAGCCAGCATTCAGCTGTAGATTGCTGCTGCTGCTGCTGCTACTGCTGCTGCTGCTCTCGATGATCTCCTCGCTGGCATTGAGCCCGTCGTGGCAGTTGATCACCGTGAGCGGCGCCTCAGCGACGGCCATGACATGCGCCGCAGCGAAGCTCATGTGCGGCAGACACTTGAAGATCTCGATGGCGCCTTCGTGGACAACACTCTCCACGGGGAAGCCGTAGACGCGCAGCAGATGTGGATCGATCAGGTAGCGCTGCAGCTGCTGCTGCAGTGTGGCGTCGTCCATGTCGAGATGCTCGTACTGCCTCAGTGGCGGCACCAGAAAGTTCATATTCTGATTCTGATTCTGATGTTGCCGCTGCGATTTGTGGTGACGCTCGACCTCGATGACGCTGCCAATACCAACGCCGCGTTGCCACTGGGCCGAGGCAGAAATGCTCCTGCTGCTGCTGCTGCTGCTGTTGGCGATGCAGACGCTGACGCTGCTGTTGCTGCTGCTGCTACTGATGCCGCTGCTGCTGCTGTTGGGGGAACTGCCCGGCGAGCTAAGCGCCGAGGAGGATGTGGAGGAGCAGCTGCGGCTTGACTTTGTGTTGCTGTTGCCATGGTTGTTGCTGTGCTGCTGCTGCTGCTGCTGCTGTTGGTGGTTGAAGTTGTTGTTGTTGTTGCTGCCAGCATTGTTGCCGCTACTGCTGTTGCTTCTACCACCGGTGTTGCTGGCTTTGTTGTTGTTGTTGACGCCGCATTTAAGAGACACCTTTGTATTGTTGACGACGCTGCGCTTGCAGTTGCCATTGTTGCCGTTGTTGTTTTTACTGTTGCATCCGCTGCTGCTACTGCGCCACTTGCCGCCGCCTTGCTGCTGCTGCTGCTTGCTCTGCTTGCCGCTATTGTTGGTCTTGCCTGTTGCCGCCGTCGCCATTGTTGGCTGCAGCGGCGCAGCAGCGACCTCTGCGAGCGTCTGTGTCGAGTTTGCCTCATGTAGCGCTGCTGCTGCCTTGAGCGACTGCGACTGCGACTTCTGCTGGCGCTTGGAACGCGACTTGTTGCCTGTGTTAGCTGTGGCAACTGTTCCACCTGTGGCAACGCCAGCAGCTGCTGTGGCTCCATTCGAATTCGAACTCGACTCGACCGAGAGCATTTTGGCCTTATTCAGATTGCGCTTTAGATTGATCCGATTGAGATTAAGATGCTCGTCGCTGGAGTTGATGTCCTCGCTGGTCGCCTCGCTGCTGGTGCTATTGCGATGCCCCGGATTGTGTTGACCCAGGAATTTCTCTGCAAAGAGCGTGGGAGAGGGGAGGAGAGAGAACATTATTTCAGGGTATTCACTCGTCACACCTCGACAGGGAGTCTGTCTCTGTTCTCCTACATGATTGTTCTCCCCAAAAGCGATGGAATTTCAATGGCGTGCGATATATATACACATACATACATATATCACACATGTGTTTGTCGTGTTTCATCTAAAAACACCCGGCTAAAACGATCCCAGATACAAATTCAAAATAAAAGGCTACATCTGGCCGGAAAAGGCTGAGCTGGCAAGCCTGCATTAGATCATGAGATAACAATTCAGAGAGTGAAGAGAAATGTCTGAAGTTCAGGTAAAGAACTTTGGGAGTGCGCGAAGAAGTTCCTCAAACAATTCCTCATTCTACATAGTTCTTGATCTTGTTCTTGTTCTAGTTCAATTCACCTATTGTAGTATAATTTCTGATTTTATTCTTCTACATTACGCACGAACTAGTTAGTTCAAGGAATCAAGATGTTCCTCCTCGACTGTACCCCTTCGTTCATTTGTCGAATTAGTTCTAGTTTATTGAGCATTGTACTCAAGCACTACACTAAACTTTTCATTAATACAACTTCAAAGTTGATCATTTTTATCAAAATGTATCATTTGTCATTTGCCAGGTGATTCCTCTGGGAACTGGTTCCAGTTCATTTAGCTCATTTCATTCATTCATTTAGCTACTTAATTCATACTATATTTATGCATAATATACACATTATTTTATTTTGGGGCGCATTTAAGTTAATTTTGTGCGAACTAGTTCCAGTTCATTAAGCAATATACCCTATTATTACTCTATTTGTGCAGACATACTGTTGTATTTGCAGCTTGTCAATATACTGAAGTATTGCAGGTTATTCCACTGCGAACTAGTTCCAGTTCATTTAGCATGTCACCTATTTATTGACATTCGTTTTCATGTGTTTTCGAAGGTGTAGCTAAAAGTGCTTGACGTCAATTTACGTTGCTAATTTGCCGATGATAAGCTGCTGCGATTATGTGTGTGTGTGTGTGTGTGTGCGTGTGTATGTGTGTCTGTGTGTGTGTTTGCATGTGTGTGTGTATGCTGGCAATTGATGCGTGCTGTTGCTCTTATCAAATCGACAGCGATCGCTGCGCCCGCCACGTGCTTTTGTGACTTTTGTTTTTGTCGCACAGTCTACAAAAAATAAATAATAATAATAAATATGTAGTAAAACCTTTTTCGGTTTGTTTATGCCACAACCTTGAATACCCTACACACATACACACACGTACACAAGCACTACAATCTACACTCTTCACAGCTGCTGTTATAGGGTATCATCGCGTCGTTTGGGGCTACGCATGACTTCAGCTGCTTAATTTGTGGCCTGCTTCGTGCTCGTGTTTTGTTTTCAGCTTTTGCTTTTTTTTGGCTAATAAAAGCCAAAGCAAGGGGGGAGGGGTGGGGAGAGGAGAGGAGGGGAGGGAGTGTTCGGAGTATATTACAAATACGCGCATTACTCATTATCAGCATTATTATTAGAAATAAATTTGTGACTTCCGTGTGAGGCTCATCGCGAAGGCAGAAAGCGAAAGGGGCGTGGCCGTAGTGTTGCCATGCAGCGCTTGAAATAAACTTTGAACAGGTGCCGAGCACGAGGGAGTGACGCCAGAGGGAGGGCGGGATGGTTAACTTGTTTTTCTGGCACGTGGAAGAGGGCAACTTTGATTTATGCTGAGACCTCCAGCGACTCCAGCTGAATATTCATGGTGGTATCACAGAGGGAACTATGCCAAAGGGAGAGTGGGGAAGTGGGGAAGAAAGCAAGGGGGTGGGAGATAGGGGTCACACAGCTACTTTCCTTATCGACATGGTCACACTTGTGCATCTATTCCCATTCAATTCGCACTTCCTTTTTCCTATTTGCTTTGCCAATTTGTTTTTCAGTTTTTCCCAGACAATTTCATGCCTGGCAAATTGACGCGACGCGACATTTCCTCAATTGACTGAGTAAACTTTAATCAGACAGAGAAGGAAGGAGAAGGAGAAAGAGGGAGAGAGAGAGAGACACATTTATATACGGCCCAAGTTTGTTGACTCGTGGCGCCCATGAAGGACAACTAGACAGGGGGTCGCCCTGCACGGTCGGGGCCCGGCTCAGACCCGGCTCCATTTGGCCAGGCACGTGAGCTGCGAACGAAACTATACCAAAATGCTTCCCACCTTTGCAGCACAGCTGTAAATCAAGCATACGCCCCGTCGTCGCCCTCATCCCCCAGCCGGGCAGCAATTATTGTTTACATATGTGCAACACGTACTTCAACACACTCATACACAGCAGCAGAAGCAACTGCGATTAGATAAACGAGCTTCCCGAAACCTGCACACACACCCGCACACACACTCACATGGAGCGGGTCAATAAGTTGGCTTTATCAATAAGCACAAAAAAACACGCGCCAAAATCTTCAACAACCTTGAAAATATGAATACGCATAAATATTAATGCACGTGGTATGTAGCTATGTGTGTGTGTGTGATTAAAACGTAAACACAGCATAGTTATGCGAGGTGCGTTCCACTTGTATTCACACACACACATACATGCAACCCTTCGGCAATTGTCGCCAAGTTTCCCCTAGGCAAGTCCAACAAGTTGGCTTAGCGTTGCCAGACGAGTAGAGGCACAAGTAGTTGGCAACACTGATAAGCATATGCTTAACCTGCAGTTAAATGTTAGTCAAATATATAAACCTACAATTCAATATCAGTTATATATGTAAACCTGTAGTTAAATATCACTTATATATGTTAACTTGCAGTTAAATATCTATCAAATATGTTAACCAGGAGTTAAATATCAGTTATTTCTGGTAACCTGCAGTTAAATGGTAGTCGCATATGGTTAACTATTAGTTACACTAACTATGAGCTTCGATAGCATAAATTACGCAGTTAACTTGCAGCTAGTAATTTACTTGGAAGTTAGTCTGACTGTCAACTACATCGAAAACATTTAGACATCAACTTGTACTTTACCTGCCAGTTAAACTGATGGTAAAGTGTGGCTTTTCACTTCATTTGCTATGCAGATGCCAGTTGCCCTGGCTGTCAACTTTTATCTAAATTATCTTGTTGCCCATCTGATGGTTAAACCTGCTGTCAAGCTGATTTAGCTCAAAAAACTGAATTAGAAACTAAACATGCAGTTGAGCACAAGTTAACTTGAACTTAACTTGAACTTTCAGCCTAGACAGGAACTTTCAGATCAGTCACATCTATTGAAGGCGTGTTCAATACAATGGCGCATGCCATTGACCAGAGGTTTATCGAGGAGAGATCTGCTATGGTGTCATATGAGACGCAGTTCCAAAGCCATCCAAATGAGCTTACAATAGATTTGCCACATTTGCATAACTTGGCAAATGTTACCAAATCAAAAACCAAAGACCAACAACAAAAACAACAGAAACAGCAACGCCCATTGAAAGTCCCTGATAAGATAGCAAAGCAAAACAAATGTGGCTACTCTCTCTCTCTCTCTGTGCAAGCGATCTGTTGATGATTAGCTGTGTGCGAATATATATATAGAATATAATATATCGTACACTTATGTATGTATATTTGTATACTTGTAGATGACGCAAGTTGCAGCTCATCCCTGCTTGACTTAGACATACCCTGCATAACTTATACTAACTATATCTACAACTATATATGGTATTTTCTGGCATTTCTTCAATGACAGTCAACACCTTGGAAGTTGAATGACTGTTTACAGGGTATTCGTTAATGAGAACAGATGACATACACTTGCCTGGCTGTGTGTGTGTGTTCTTTGTGGCGTGAAATGATTTCGATTTAGATCTAGTATTATTTAATTGTATTATTTGTTTTTGGTTTTTGGTTTTCGGTTTTTGGATTTTTTTTTGTCGGTATTTCATTTGATATTAAACTTGCAAATTAACGATGAGGTCTCGGGGACGTGTGTGAGTGTGGGCTGAGAAGATAAACCCAACGATTAGCAGGCAACTCGATTACATATCGCACCGTTGATGACAGATGATTGGGGATCGGCGAGCGAATATGGCATGACAATTCCCAGGGATTAGTTACGCCAGATGATAAGCGCAGCCAGTTTCCTGGCATATTGACTGATTATATATGATTAAAAGTATTCTAATGCACTGTATTTGGATCCTTCCCATTGACCCTGGCACATCTGATAAGCTCAGCCAATTATCCGATATTGTTCATGATTATATATGATTATACTATTAGAAACTTTCAGGTACTCAAATTGAGAAATCGATTACTGCATCGACAAAGAGATCTTTGGGTTAGAATTGATTACATATGTATATTACTATTGTATATTGATGGAATTTTTATGGAATATTGCAATCGATACTCGAATCGCTCTGTTATTTATGACTCCCTGGGAGTCTGTTCGACCCTATCAGTCTGACATCTGATATGTCCAGTTAAGCCAGGTGAGACTATATTTAGGGCGTGTTCGCCACAATATTCCCAGCTGGTTGCCGGGCGGCGATAAGAATAATGCGAATACTACGAGTGCGAGTGCGACTGCGAGTGCGAGTGCGAGTACGAGTGTGAATATGAGTGCGCATATGGCAGATACCCTGGAACAACTGGAGTGGACTGTGCTGGTGACTGTCTGCGGTCGTCAAGTGGACGGACGGACAGACGAAGGCACCGTTTCCAGGCGTCTAATCAGGCCATCAGTTGCCAGCCGCGCGAATTGAGTCGGCTATCCCCGAAAAAGCATATAGTATGTATATATATGTATGTATTGTATATATTCTATAGCAAGTAAACGAAATTTCATGACAAATCGTAAATAAATCGCCAATCGGCAGCAGGTAGCTTTGCAACGCACACAGCTGCCTGCTACGACACGCGCTGCGATAACGCAATGTGACCTGAATTTCCTGCAAGTATCTGCAAGTGCTTCAAAGGGGTCTAAAGTTCACGAACTGCTCAATTGATAGGCTTCTATAATAACTTTAATATTCGAATACTTCAGCTTGTAATCTTCACTTGCAGTAAAGACTGGACTGTAAATTGAGGAGGACAGTGGAGATTGACATATATAGAAGATGAACAGAAAGCATATCAGAGAAAAGATTAGAGAAGAGATCAAAGAAGAGGTCAGAGAAGAGACTAGAGTAGAGACTAGAGAAGAAACTAGAGGAGAGACCTGAGAAGGGGCCAGAGAATATACCAGCGTATATACCAGAGTATAGACCAGAGATGAGACTAGAGAAGAGACCAGGGAAGTGACTAAAGGAAAGACCAGCGAAGATTAGACTAGAGTAAAGATAAGAGTAGAGACTAGAGAAGAGATCAGAGTACAGACTAGAGAAGAGACCAGAGTACAGACTAGAGAAGAGACCAGACAAGAGGTTAGAGAAGAGACCAGAGAAGAGATTAGAGAAGAAACTAAAGTAGATACCTGAGAAGAGACCAGACAAGTGACTAGAGTATAGACCAAAGAAGAGACTAGAGAAGAGACCAGAGTAGATACTAGAGAAGAGAGTAGAGGAGAGGCCAGAGAAGATATTAGAAAAGAGACTAAAGAAGAGACCAGAAAAGTGTCTAGAGAAGAGACCAGCGAAGAGACCAGAGGAGATGTTGGTATTTCAAAAAGACTTAAACTATGACACCAAAAGACAGAAAAGAGTCAACAGTTTGACAGAGCCGAGTCGAGTTGAGCTTAATAGACGAATATGTGAACATGGGAATGGTTATGGTAATGCTGCAGTATGAGTGTGTGTGTATCTGTGTCTGTGTGCCTGTGTGTGTGTGTGTGTGCGTGTATGAACGTGACAATGGGTCGCACTTTGGCAACAGGCTTGCTGAAAATGTTAACTAATATGAATATGTTTTTTTTGATTTATTAAACAAACTGGCCAGCTTAATGCATCGTTAAAGGCAAGCTAGACTTAAAGATACCCTGATACCCTGTAAATAGAGGCTAGTGAGATATACCATGTCTATAGAGATATGAAAGTATGTGAAAGATCAAGGGTTTAGCTTTAGTTATGACTAAGAAACTGTTTACTACAGTTGGAGAAACCTGTCATCTCTTTAATATTTGAAGTCTGTCTGTTTTGTAAACTACCTCATCTCTCGCAGTGCAGGGTATGCTCAGCGGGTATGCATGCAAAATGGTCATTGAGGTCAAAGCGCCAAAAGGCGATGTCGACGACGATGTCAGCTTTAATAGGCGCCGATTCGCAAAAATGGGAGCCGTAAAAAAGTTGGCAATACATATGCTACACACACACACACACACAGCCAAGCAGACACATACACATGCAGATGCACAGGTAGGCAATCAGTATAATTTGAATAACTAGCAGATACTATTTGTATCTCAATCTGTTATTACACGCTTTACTCCAAGCGATTTATCTTCGGAGCACGCAATCTTTGGAGGTCGCACGCTTCTCCTATGCATAATGTCAGCTGCAGTGATTATGGCAAGACTATAGCCCAGTTACACGGTTATAGATCAAGATACAATCACAGAAACAGAAACAGATGCAGATACGGGAAAATCAGACAGATCTATGGCGTAGACAGCTGCAATTAGTTGCCGATAATGACAGACGATTGTTTCTCACAAGATAGTAGTGTGTGCATGTGTGTGTGCTTCTGTGTGTGTGTGTGTGTATGTGTGTGCTATTCTAAGTTGGCAGTCTCATCATCGTCACGATCATTATTCTGCGCTTAAACGGGTTAACCTTGCCCATTGCCAGCAGCACGAGACGAGACGAGACAGCGAGCCAGACAGATGATGATGATGGGGAGGGAGGGATGGAGCGTGGAAGACGAGACAGCAGAGACACACATAGCCGGAGGGCGCAGACTGTGGCGGCTCTCAAAGAAAAGAAAAAGAGAATTGTGCGAGCGACTTTTTTATGGCGCATCTGATTGCTGTGCCAGATCACTTTAAATAGGTTAATAATGCGCGCGCACTCGACGCAACTTCATTGTGTGGCAGCAGTAACTCAAATGTATCTGCAGCTGTCTCTGTGTATCTGTAACTGCTTGCCGCTCCGTTAGACGCGCCATACTCGACTCCAGCTGCACACAGATGAAGATACAGATACAGATGCAGAGCTTCATATATAGGAGCTATTTAGCTTTGACTTGCAAGCGCCACCGCCGCGTCTAACCTTATGCGGCCATATGCAGCGAGGCGTGAATTGGATAAGCAATCGCATCGCAAAGCGCAACAGAAAAATGCGGCAACGCAGCAATTGGCAACAGGCGACAGTGGCAGCAGGGGCAGCAGAGGCAGCCGAGGGGGCAGCCGCCAGTTGGCCGGCATCGGCAATTGCCACAATTTTCTTGGCCAACTTGGCAATGACTTAATTGTTACGAACGCACAGCAACACAAGGCGAGTGCCATAAAACGTTAATTGGATATTGGTAACGGAGGCCAGACAGAGATGGAGCTGCACTCCTCAAGCAGCAGGAGGAGAAGGAGGGGGCGGAGTAGCAGGAGCAGAAGGCGGAAGAGGAATCTCTTACGTTGCGTTCAATGAGGTAACAAGTTGCAAGAAGATGATAAGGAGGGGAGAGGGAAGCAATACGTAATGGATCAGGTGATGGTAATATATATATATATATATAGAAATATATAGAAGAAGAGGGCAAGATATATATATAAATATATATATATATATGTATATGCATATATAAACGAGTGAAATGGGGTTTCTTGGCAAGAAGTTATAGTAAAATGCATTTCATATTATGCCATAAATTCCATAGTTCCCATTAATATGAGAAAAACTTTTAGCTGAAGTGAATTATTGAGCAACTCTTCGCATATTGATTGATTATATAGAACTACATTCCTATACATCGAAATAGACATTTCAACCTAGGAATGTGTACATACCTGTCCGTCTATTCTGTTCCCGTCTGTTCGTATGACCATCTATTTCTCAGAGACTTTTAATAGACAGAGCTACTAAATTCGGCATCAATATGTGTTACTATTGCACACAGAAAAGGTTTCTTTTAGATGTTGGCCACGCCCCTTCCACTTCCTTAAATCAATAAAAACCGAATTTCAAACGTTATTTGTTTCTAATGCAGGACAGTTCAGTTTTTTTATAAACACAACTATCACCTTCCAAATGATTTCTGAAAATGGTTGCCATCGGATAATTAACGTAGAAGTTATTTAAGAACTAATTTTAAAGAACACTGGTTTCTAAGCCACCCCTGCTAAGTATGCAACAAAAATACGCAAAACATAATATTTATGTATATATTAAAGAAATCATTTTGGTCAGTTGGGTTGGGGGGTATATCACAGTTGAGCATACTCGCCTATAGCTGTCGTGCTTGTTCTTTTCATTAGCTGTTTTTTAGCTCGGTTTCATGTTTATTTTACACTCGTTCAAATATTAAAAACGTTTTTCTGATATTGAAATAAGTCAGTTCTATATATAAACCGATGAATGAATATTCGTGGGTGTGTGTGTGTGTGTAGGTTACAGCAATGGCGCCAAGTGCTAATCAATGACAAAACGAACGACTTATGTAATGGCCTGGCCTGGTCTGAGTTGGGCTAAACTGGGCTGGGCTCTGGGGCAAATCTATTAACTGATTGTTCAGTTGGAGCGTTTAAGCGGTTTCCAGATACCGCTAGAAATGAAATGGGAATCAAAATGGGAATGCAAATGAATGATCGGGGATCGGTAAGGCCCTGAGAAAGATCTCCATGCTAATCAGCTGATTCCCTGAGAATTGCGTCTTAATTTGTTGTTGTTGCTGTTGGGCTGTTGTTGTTGTGCGTGTTTTTGTTCCCGTTGACATTGCTATAAATAAATGTTATAAAACAAAACAAAAACGAAAACACAAACACAGCGCTTTACATCACTGGAAAGTTTTGCGAAAAGCAGAACGGAAAATAACTAAATAAACGATGCGTGGGAATGAAATTTGGATTTTGGAACTGGGCTAGGATGGTCTCTGAGCGACGGGGTGCCATTAAGGGAATTATGGCACTTTTATGGCAAATTAGCAGCTGTCATAAATCAAATTGTTCTGCCATGGGAGACGTCACCAATGGGGCTTATCACACTCCGTCGCCTACCTCTTAATTGTCCCACAATCCCGAAGCGAGACAAAAAACTCCCATTCCAGATTTCGCTACGGGTTTATAATTTATTTACTCTTTGGCCAGGCAGCTTTCTTTGTTTATTTGTTTAGCTAATGAAGCTCTACTTCTGCCGTCTCTTTCTGGCCTGAATTTTTAATTGATTTCCCTCAGTATTCTTTGTTTTTTTTTTGTATTTTTTGAAAGCGAAAGTCGCAAGGGAAGCAAGGGAGGTAAGAGAAATCAGAGAGAAGCTTTACATAATCGTGTGTGTGTGTGTGGTGTGTATGTGTTTGTGAGTATGTGTGTGTGTATTGGCTACGACTTTCATTAAGGTTGTGCGGTCAGCTTAAGCGAAGATTTCCTGCAATTTTCTTATTTGCGAGCCTCGACTGCAATTTCAATTGGAATAGCAAGGTCTCAAAATAGTTTCGCGAATCATGCGACCCGTATCAGCATCCCCATGAGAAACAATCACCAGCTTAAGGTGTAGGGGTGTGCGAGGTGTGTGTGTGCGACTCATTCCACTTGCCACAAGAGTCCAAAGATCTTGACTGACTTACCCTGAATGAGACATTCCACTTCCTACTTACCGCGTAACCTATTTGTATACGCGCCCCCCCTTGCTACCTCCTTCGATACCCTCTCACTACCCTCTTGTCTTATCAGACAGTGTGCGATTACTTTCGAACTGGAAACTGGAATCTATTTTAAATTTTAATTAAATACACCTTGATAAGTGTAAATCATTTCGGTAGAGCTGGTACCTGGTGCCCGGTACACCAGGTTCGTTGTAAGACGTTGAGAGCCCTTTACAAAATCAGAGTACGACATACAAGTAGGTTCTCAAGCAGATAGCGTCGCTTGGGACTAGATAAAGATACTATAAACAGCTAACTGTAAAATGATTGTGCGAAATTCATGAAACTGCGTCGCCGATTTTTATATTCTTTACAGACTATATAGCTATATCTGAAAGGTATAATAAAGTCACAGCGGATATACCAACCTACGACTGCGACTGCGACGATTCTCAATAAAGTTGATTCTTATTCTCTGATTTCTTATCAAGGGAAAAGGTTGGGAAACTTTGTCTATATGTATGTATATCAAACTACGCAGCACTACCGAGTAGGGTATCAGCCTAAATGGGTATTTACATAACTAAGGGGGACTGTTGGTTTTCCCCTGTTCTCTCCTGTTGCTGTTGGTAAAACTGATAAGAACTCTTGTGATTCAGTTGCCATATAAACATATAAAACACGATATGTTTCGGGAAATCTGTGATACTTCAGCGTTCGAGTGCTCTACTCGACTTTTATACGAACTTGTTTACATTCATCCAGCTCAAGTGCCCCAACCTCTTTCCACTGTGCGCAGCAGCTGGTGACCCAATAAAATGAACAAAAAACAGAGTCCAGCGGGTTCTGTTGGGCCTAATTAAAGTGAGTGCTAAGTTCTAAGTAGCAGTGGGTACTCATTTCACTGTGGTCACATTCGATGTGGGTCGTGCTTAACCAACGCACAATCGATACGACCCCCTCTCCTCATGTTGCTGTGTGTGTGTGTGTGTGTGTGTGCAACAGCTGGCCGAAATATCTGATTAAAATACTTGGAGAAATCAAGCCAATGACGTTTCGATTGCCAGTGACTTGTCGAGTGAATCACACGCTCAACTTGCTTGGAAATTCATAAGCACAAAACGAATTCCACTGGGTAAACTTGTGAATCAGCGAGCATTCTACTTGTTGTTGTTGTTGTTCTGCTTGTTATTGTCATTCTTTCTGGGGGTATTGCTATGATTCGTATAGTGTATCAGAGCTAAGAACAGGCATGTGCCGATCTAAGCATCTTGAATAGTTAGAGTCATGAAATTAGGCATGAAGGTGCGGCTATACTCTTTGTAACTTAGAGGTAGTTCACATATGGAGTACCCTGCACAGGCACTACTCCTGTATGTCTATTAATGGCACGATCTTAGCTAGTAGAATAGCTAGAAGCATGAAATTTGGCATGAAGGTGCTGCTATACTCTATGTAGCTTAGAGGTAGTTCACATATGAAGTACCCTGCACGGCCACTACTCATGTAAATATATATATTTATACCCCGATCTTGGCTACTACAATAGCTAGAAGCATGAAATTTGGCATAAAGGTGCTGCTATACTCTATGTAACTTAGAGGTAGTGCACATTTGGAGTACCCTGTATAGGCACTAGTCATGTATAGTATGTCTATTAATGCCACGATCTTAGCTAGTAGAATAGCTATAGTCACGAAATTCGGCATGAAGGTGCTGCTATAGCTTGGAGGTAGTTCACATTTGGAGTACCCTGCACAGGCACTACTTATGTACATATGTCTGTAAATGCCACGATCTAAGCTAGAAGAATAGCTAGAGTTATGAAATTCGGCAAGAAGGTGCTGCTATACTCTATGTAGCTGAGGGGTATTTCACATCTGCAGTGCCCTACACTGTTCTCAAGAAAACGTGGAACTCCTAACACATGGTTGCCAATGAATCCATCTTGCTTTGGGGTATCTCGTAGAAGAACAAAGTACTACACAGACGTGATTTAGTTTAGAAGGGTATCTCACAGTCGTAGTACTCACCTTCGATGCATGAAGAAGTGACATAACGGTGCCAGGGTACATCGCTGCCTACGACATTAGTGCGTTTCTGCATGTTGTAGGCCCCATTTGACTTGTTGTTGTTGTAGCGCGACTTGCGCTGTCCATTGTGTCTGTTGTTGTTGTTGTTGTTGTTGTTGTGTTGCTGCTGCTGGTAACCATTGCCAACTGTTGATGTAGTGCCATTGCCTGTAACTAAGTTCTCATTTGCAAATTTCTGCAAGCAGCGCTTGTTGCTGCCACTGTTGTTGTTGCCATTGTTGCTCTGGTTGTTGTTGTTGTTGTTGTTGTTGTTGTTGTGGTTGTTCGTATATCGCGGCATGTTGTCATCTGGAAGAGGGAAAAAGAGAGAGAGAGATTTGGTTAGTAATTGTCTCACTTCTGTCGCTTAGTTGCAACCCACAGATCGCTTGCCAAAATTTCTCGAGCAACAAATGCATTCTACAGCGCTGTGCATAAATATAGGTTAACTGCAGTTATATGTAGATATAGATATGGCTGTATTGTTTTCAATTCGATTTCAATTTTCACTTCTCTTTTCACTTCTCGATTCGCCCGCCTGCACTTGCAGTTCGCATCAAACTAAACGGCGCGATTAGCGACGAGCGCGATATAAACAACAAATCGTTGCGGGCGAATGAAAACAAGAATAAGAAGAAGCAGCTCACAGAGCGCCGAGCAATAAAAAACCCAGTCTTACTGCGATTCACGTTGCGCTGCTATCGATGACGACACACACGATACACGGCGACGGGGTGAATCATGTGCGCATGAATCGCCGCTGTGACGTTGCGACAACAGCAACGACAACAGCAACAGTAGCAGTAGCAGCAGTAGCAGCGCATGCGAAAGTGCGGCCGATAAGTATGCGCACTTGGCATACATAGATCGAGAGAGGGGGGTTTGGAGTCAAGCAAAGCGCACGTGTTGCACGGCTTGCTGCCACATCAGGCGGCAAAGACGTATGCAAGGTTCAGGTAAATGCATGCACACACGCGTGAATGAACGAATGATTGAATGAATAGCAAACGAATACATGCACACAGTCACACACACTCGCCGAGTGATATAAGTTTTTGTAAATCAAAACAAAGCATTGTTGCAAGGCAGACAAAAGAACACAATAAGAAGTGAAAGAACAGAAAGAAAGGGTCTGAGAGAGGGGTGAATTTTCTTAAGAAAAAGAACATATCTTACGAAACTGACGAATGGCTTTGCGAAATAAATTAATATATGTTACAAACATACGACTCATAAGTGGACAGGAAGCTTGTAAAGATATATGTATACTAATAATATAATATAATACAGATAAGATAGGCTAGATATCGATATAAATATATTGATTAATTACAGCGGAAGAATAAAGATAGATAAGTATATCAATCGATCATGTGATGAAGGCTTGTTAGATATCGAAGAAGAGATAAAGCATCGATATCGATGTGAGATATAGACAACCTTGCAGTTAGAGGGATAGGTCGCTAAAAGCAGAAAGGTATGGAACTAATGCGAGTTATAGTGTAAAGTTTTAGCCCTAGGAAATTGAAGAATTCATTGCTACTTTGATGTTATTTTCTGGACACTGTACGATCGCGATCGTACGATTGCGATTAAAGCACCTACACTCCACCTCTTCCCCCTCCCTTAGAGAACATCTGTACGAAGTTTACTCAAAAAAGACGAGCGATAAACAACAATTAAGGTTCCCGAAAAGAAATGAGTGCTCGAGAATCGATACGATTTGTGATGTGTCTGGGCGAGTTCGTTTTTAATGGCGCTCTTTTTTTATGGCTTTGCGTTGATTCATTGGATCAATCATTAGAAGCAGACATGCCCAAAATATATCCAAGTACCCGCCGCCTTCCCCTGCCTTCTCCATCTCCTCTCCCTCTTTGGCAACGGATGAAACATTTCTGGCAAGTACATCAGTTGGGAGCTCATCATTTCTGGGTGCCCCGGGATGCGTCTGCCACGACCTTTACCCCCAGAGGGCCTTAGTTTTTGGTTTACTGCTTCTTTTTGGAGGAATTTGTGCATTTTTTTTATGACTTTGGCGCGTTAGAAATGCGCAAAAGGCGAATAACGGCACACGGAGGTAGCCGAGAAAAAACGAACGTTTAATAAATAAACAGACAACAAAATAAATACGAGAAATAATCAAAATAATAAGAAGCCAACAACTAAGATAAAGCCAAAGAAAAAACCAAAAAAAAACAAACGAAAATTAAAAATTAAAATAAAATCCTAAAGAAAAAAGCGAGCCGAACCGACGGCGATAAACAGGTACCAGCTCGTGCCTAGCGCCGCTCCATGTGCCGGTAAGTGTGTGTGTGTGTGTGTCTTGATACCCCACCCACCACGCCTAGGCCCCCTCCAGGCCGGGCCCCCGCTGCCCCTTTACCTGTTCACCCAGTGCGAGAAAGACATTTCGAAATTGTAGCGTAATTTTTGGCGAATTCCAAAAAAAAAAAAACCGATCATCTCAATTCAAATTCAAAACAAAACCCCTTTCCTAGCACCCCCTCTCCGCCGGCATCCCCCTTCACTGCCCCTTCAAACCCCGACCGGCAATTATGCGGCGTGATTTATGAAAGAGAAGACGACGACGACCGATCGCATCGAATCGAATCGCTCGAATCTTGTGCCTGAATGGAATTGCGTAGTGGGTAAAGCCGAAACGAGTAAGAGAGGAAGAAGAAGCTTGTCAAAATTTAAATACCCTACACTCAGCTCAAGAAATACCTCAAAGCGTTAACTAAGCTTGACTTTAAACCTAACTTTAACTTTGAGTTTAACTTTAACTTTAACTTAACATTTGCAAAAAGGTATTCGCATTTGCATTAAAGTAAAGCCTAACGGATAAACATGTGTGTATATGTATCTATTATATATATTATACATATCGATATATATAGGTATATGTATCGATTTCAATATTTATTACTATATAACCTTTTCTTAATGTAAAATCGATTGAAAATGTTCTACAATTAATTAAAATTAAATAACATTCGAATTAAAAGGCGTATTTATATATATACATTTAAATACTTAATAAAGTAAAGCTTCATACTTGTAGTTCAGTCAAAAAATGAAGGTCTTCTGCTGGGTTCAACTTTCTTAATTGACTGTAAAAACTCAGTTTAAATTAAGTGAGACTGTCTGATTCCCTTTCTTTCGCTAGGTTAGGGTATTTATTGGTTAGTTCGGTACTAGAAGACACGAGCAACGCTTTCGTATTTTGTGTATCGTATTCGAAACCGAATGCAAAATCGCCCATTAAAATGTGTCATAACTTTTGAAATGATATCAGCGCGAGTTCGTTGAAACCAGCTACCGAGAGAGAGAGATGCAGATAAAGACAGAGATAGAGACAGTGCTACAGTTACACATTCAGATACAGATACAGATAGAGATAGAGCGATTATGTAGGTAGCCCTGGTTCGGTCGCTGTCGACGTCGACGCTAGCAAAACGGAAATGCAACGCAATTGCGGCGCGTGTTGCTATTTGTGGCAACAACACACATCGTCATTACGATCCCCATTACGATCTTCATTACGATGTTCATTACGATTCCCATTACAATGCTCATTACGATGTTCATTACGATGCTCATTACGATCTTCATTACGATGCTCATTACGATCTTCATTACGTTTGCTGCTGACTAATGAGCATTGGCATCATTCATAAGTTCCCATCGGCAGCGACTGCCTGTCTATCTCTCTCCCTCACCCTTGCCCTCTCTCACTCTCTATTCCTGTCTCTCTCTTTCTGTGTGTGTGTATGCGAGCAAAGTTGAATGAATTCCGCGAACACGCAGACGACGGCACAATGCGCAGCCATCAGCCATCAACCAGGCGCTCTCGAATTACAGCAAAAAGGGGGAAAAAGAAACGAGACGAATGAAATAACGAAACGGAGAAGGAGGAGGAGGAGGAGAAGGCTAGCGGCAAGATGAGGTGAAGTGAAGTGAAACCCCAACAAAGGAGATCATTAAGGGAAGAGCACAAAAAGGAGATGCAAAAAACGTGGCAATTTCTCGCATGGCAACACACAACGACGAGCCCAAGCGACGCTCAACGATCATCATCATCATCAACATAATCATCATGATCATCATCACGATGATCGCGCATGTGCGCAGAGTCTTTGCTCCTTCCCACATCCCACATTCCCCCTTCCCACTCTTGTGCTTCCTTCCTCACAGAGCGACAGCTGCGATCGTCACATTGTTCTTACTGATCAAGGACAATGTTGAAGATTTCACAAGAGTTAGATCGATTGAAGGCGTACGATACAGTAGAACACTTTCCAATTTGTTATATTTCAGTCCAGGGGTGATATTGTAAAGTATAGTCAGTTCCAATAGGCTTAGTTCTTGATCGATCGACTCGACTTATCATTGAATTGTATACAAATTCCAGACCAAACTGATCTCTTTAAAGTCCTATTCAAACAGCCATTGATTTGACTTGGCATTGCTGTTGTATTGACACTGTGCTACTGTTATACTATGAAGGAAGCACGCTGTTTTCTGTTTACTTTGCTTGGTATGGGAATGTTCAATCAAGATTAAATGCATAGTCAACTTTTGTCTGTTATACTCAAATTTGGAATTGTGGAACATCTGTAGATCTTCTGTTGAACTGTTATACACATATCCAACAGCTTTACATCAAGTCTTCTTCTTCTATTATACCAAAGTAACTTAACTGTGCTACTCAAGAAGATCAAACCCTAAAGTTTACTTTCTAATCATCTGATCGTACACAAAACTGTTATACAGCATAAAAGCTACCCCTTTCATTAGGCAGATGCTCGTGAGATCTTTTGTTTAACTGTTATGCCCCAGCACGGGTTAATGGCATGCTCTAACATTAGTCCGTACATTAGTTTCATAAGCTGACGCTGACTTGCGAATTCTTTGGCTTTGGACTCCGAACTTGTCTTTGCTCCCTCCCTCTCCCCCTAACACCTACCACCTGTCGCCGCCTGTCTCCATCGTCCAACGTGCGTTGTTGAAATTTTTGAGATTCTGTCGCGCACATTTTGGCCGATGTCTTGGACCCTAAACGAGTTTTACGACTAGCCGAAATGGGTTTAATGCTTCCCCCCCCCTCTCTCTCTCTACTCGTGGAGCCGATGACCAAACTTGTTTGTGGGGGGAGGGAGGGGGAAACTACACGTGGAGTTCGAATTGCGCGAGGTGAGATGCAATGCAACTCAGCCAGAGTTGAACCTTAGCCAAAGTAATTGAACTGATTGTGGGTAGGGGCCAGGTCGATTCGACCGGGGCTGTGACTGAGACTGGGGCTGTGACTGCGGCTGTGACTGTGTAGCTTGGGGTTTGCCGCCATTAGAACCGGAAATTTAAATGACGCTTTAATGTATTGTATAATTGCGGCCAGGCCGTAAAACTAAATCCACTGTAAATTAAGCCATTCGCATTCAATTACGTGCCCCAGAGTCATAGTCCGACAGGCAGACAAGCAGAAAGACAGACAGACAGACAGACAGACTGACAGACAGTCAGACAGCTGGCTTTGTATGGTAGCCACATAACACACACGAAGCTCGACTCATGTAAGACAAAATACAGGAAGAGTTTCTCTCTACCAGCTACGTGCAATGTCTTGAGACGCGATTTCCTCTGGACACGCTAGGAGGGGGGCAACGTGCTGCTGGTAGTGCTGCTGCTGTTAGTGCTGCTTCTGACGTGCTTAACCGGGCCAAGCAGCTGCTAATCAGCATTTTAAGCGAAGAAGCTCACACACGCAACTCTCGCAACTGGCAACTCACGCTGCTGCCTGCTGATGACGTTAGTCGGCCAATTATTTATTTAATGCTCGACTGGTTGCCCGGCCCCATAGCGCCAGTGTCTCCCTCCACCCTCCAACCACTCCCCCTCCTACTCTTTCCACTAGCGTAGCGTTGATAGACATGCATATTCTGATTTCACGTACAATTTGCTGATTAAAATAGGAAAAAGAGCATGGATTAAGTATGTTTCGTTTGTTGTTGTTACTGGGGAGGGGCAACATCTAGAGAGCGCGGGAGGTGGGAGGTGCGCATCGTCAATCAAGCGCGCTTGAGTAAAACGCTTCGCAGCAAATCGATAAACAAATTACTTCCGATGACGACATTGAGCACATGGCGTATGCGCAATGTGCGATAGCGCGACTCGCTGCTACTTTGTCACCATGTTCAACCTCCCCCCCTCTCCTTCTTCGTGTGCCACGTCTATGTGCGGAAGTTGTGCTAGGTTGCCCAGTGCAATGGTGCGTGGGAATTGTCGCTTATCGCCAGTTATTGCCAATAACGACAAGAAGAGGAAGAAAGCAACAAAAGGGAGAATCAAAGAATCAGCAGAAGACAGCAAAGAGAAGACGAAAGCAGGAACAGAGTTAGCGTAAAGTAAAAGATCAGCAGATTCTAACAGTTCTCCTACAAAACACTGTTTTGCAACACTGAAACACTTAAAAAGTATACCAAGAAAAGATAAAATCCCCCTTTGAATTCCAATAAACTTGCGAGTATTGTAGTTCCACTTAAATCGAGTACAGCAAACTACGCACTTTGTCAGATGAGGAGTATACCTACGTACATGTGGTAACTATGTGCCAACGTATGTATGTGTAAGTTACTCCGCACACACACACCATAGTTCCCATGGGGACACACGAATCAATAGCCTCAACATTATTATATATATTATTGATGCAGTATATTGATAAACTACGCTCGATATGATTGCTCTGCGTCATTTGTACTGCATGTGGGCGCTCAACGTGGGCTTGCCGAGGGAGAAGTGGCAAATATTCGGCATATCATTCACAATTGTTATTAATTGGAAACATTATGGCACATTGTGTTTACACAACAATAGATCAGAATAGAACAGAACAGAACAGAACAGAACAGAACAGAACAGAACAGAAAAAGTAAAAGTGCCTTCTCTGCAAGTGCTGGGAGATCTTCGACTGGCAGATACTCTGTGGAAACGGAAGGGGGGGGTGGAGGTGGGTTAGCAATGCAGCACATACCACGTTTGATGACTTGAAAGCGATACGTCCTCGAGGTCCAAGCGAAGCTATAGACAAAGATACCCATTCTGCTCTTGAGTATATAATGTGAGGCAACTCATAGATATAAATACAGTTGGGATCGATGATTTGGATGGATGGAAGACCAATTGAAGTGATGTCGTCTGCCTTATTTTACTTAATTCGTACGTATTTTTCGATTTATATTTTTAGGTTTGTTTTTTTTGTTTATTTACCTTCCTATTTTACGTTTTTTTTTTTTCGTTTACGTTTTGATTGTTTACAAAAATTTGACCGATATCGAGTTGTATTTTCTAAACACTTTCGGCCGTTTTCTGTTGGCGTGAACTACCCAAACGAGTCGAGTAGGCCGAGACCGAGACCGATGCCGGTGCCGATGACGATGATGACGATGATGTTGATGATGACATTTCCCTTTTGACAACAACAAACAAGATATTAAAACTCAAAATAGATCTATATGTGAAAATAAAAATGCAAAACTATTTTCGACTGCGCCGACAAAGCGACGAAGAAAATCAGCAAATACTTTGCAGATGTTTCACCATCCGGAAGAGTTGGCCTCTTTCCCCCGAGTAGGAAGGCAGGCAGGCAGGAAGTCAAGGAGGAAGGTGGAAGATGGGAGGGCGAGTCGACCACAGGGACCCAGGCACAGTTATTAGATTTGCGCTCAATCGGAGCGTTAAATTGACTCGGGGAAAAGATGTCGAAGAAGTTGCAAAATTAGCGCAGTAAACTTAATTACAGACTTGCAAGTACTGCCAACAGGCGAGAAGGAATGCGAAGAGAGAAAAGGGGAGAGAGAGAGGTAAGCAGAATACTTATTCATCTGCGTCTTCTGCTTTTTTCGTCTTGGGGGCCTGCTCCATTTGCAGGCCAGTGAGTGCACACACGATTTGTAACAGGTAACGGGTAACCGCGCATAATTCGACCTATTTTCAATTGTCTTTTGCTTGATTCACCATTCGCAGCGTTCAACGTTCGTTCTCGATCCAGATCTGAATCGCAATTGAGACGCCCACGGCGATTCTCACTCAGTTGGCGTCAGGTGGGACACGTAAGAAATGTTGTTTTGATTTGTGCTCATGACAAAATGATTTCATGCTTTGCCTTTTTGTCCGTCTTCTTCTTCTTCTTGATGTTTCTTGTTCTCTTGTTGTTTATCAACGTTGTTTGTTTTGGTACGCTTTGCTATTTCGATTGCGAGTGCCAAAATTTCATATTCATTCATACGAAATATACGCGAAAACTCTTATGATATATGGCATAGAGACAGCGTGATATACCATACATCTGATCTATATGTGTACAGGCATAAGGCCTCCCCTTCCCCTATGCCTTATTATTATAATAAAAACACATAAAGTGTATTTAATACATGCATAAATAATGGCATTAAATGTGTTTGACGTGCGGCTGCTGTCACACCCTACAATACCCTGCAATACCCTGCAAAATACACTCAAGCAACTTAGCTGTAGAGCAAAGTCGAGTATTCTGTAGAGATGCCACAGCCAGCAGGTGTTACTGTTACAGTTACAAAATTTACTCTGCAGACTGGTCACACTTCGTATACTTAATACGTAATAGAGTTCACCTACCGTCACTCGCTTTTTATGGCAGCCAGAGTTGTGAAATTTAGCATATAGACTGGAGAAGTCATTTAGTTGCGATCACAGTGCAGTGCGAGTCGGGACGCGAAGCATACGCAGAGTACTTGGGGCCACTTTGAAGTGGTATTTGTCAGCGACATGGGGGCATATTATTTCAAGCACACATAATACAAACCGCAGCCGCAATGATTTATTTGCGCGCAACGGGCAAGCGACAAATGTCGAGCGACTGCCGGACGGAGAGATGGACGGACAGACGGACAAACGGCAAAAGTAATCAAAGTAATACAAATGAGCGCACAATTTATAAAAATAAACAACAAACAAAAGGAACAGGCAAACAGACGAACGGGGGCATAGTTAAAGGGGGGAAAGTATCTGTATCTGTATCTGTAGGTGTGGCTGTATCTGCAACAATTGCCGTATCTACTGTATCTGTATCTGCAGTAGCAATATCTCTACACGTATCTGTATCTGTATCTGTTTCTGTAGTTGTATCTGTAGCTTCAATAAGTATCTACAGCGACTAGTTGGATGCTTAGCACAAGGGCAACTTGGCTAGAAAAATTGATGGCAAATTTTGATGCATGCCGGCAGCTGTGTGAAAAATAAAACCAGCGCCAGCGACAAAAACAACAACAGCAACAACAACCAAAACATTAACGGGCTGAGAAGGGGAGGGGAAAAAATAAATAAATAAACTTTGCCTTTATTTGAATGCGGCGACTTATTTATTTATTTTTAAATAGAAAGTAACCTCAATTGCACTTGTGAAAAACATAAGTAAATAGCATGAAAATACATAAGAAAAGAGATGGTAGATGATGGCCGTAAACTGGTTGTAGGGGGAGAGGGGAGGTAGGAACAGAGCCAAAACGAAGCCAAACGAAACGAAACGTAAACTTGCCCCGTTAGAGCTGCCGAGCAGCAAGAAGAAGAGACCGAAACAGAAGCCCAAACAGCTAGCTCCCCCTTGCCATTATCCACTTGCCCCTTCCCTAACTGCCCGCCCTGCGATGAGGCGAGTGAAAGGCCAAAAGAAAGAAAGAAGTGCCAGCAGAAGAGGAAGAGCGACAAATTACATGAGCATTGAGAAAGTACCGCAACTCAATCGAGGTCTCTATAAAAAAGAAAGAGAAAGAGAGAGAGTGAGGGAGAGGGAGAGAGGAAAAGGAAGAGAGCGAGACTTGAATTCAACATCAGCTTGAGCTTTTCTTCTGGCAATTCGACCCTTCTTTTGGCGGAAGGAAGAGTGAGCCGCGCAAGTTCAGGAAACGCATATACAGCACAATTAAAAG
This sequence comes from Zaprionus capensis, assembly GCA_018903675.1. Classification (NCBI taxonomy): domain Eukaryota; kingdom Metazoa; phylum Arthropoda; class Insecta; order Diptera; family Drosophilidae; genus Zaprionus; species Zaprionus capensis. Next base: position 2,063,046 of record JAEIFN010001074.1, on the reverse strand, counting down.
CGAAATTAAAATTAAAATAAAAAAACACAATAAAAACACAATAAAAATAAAAAAACTCAAGGAAATCCACACAGTGGGAACGGTTCGCTGCGAAGTGCAAATACTCTGTTGCCAAAATTAAAAATAATATTTCATTTTTCGCAATTTCATGATAAGTAAGTAGCCATAAAAGTAAACAGCATTTGAAGATACTGTGCAAATAGATATTAATACAAACAAACAGATACTCTACTACGAGTCCCATAACTTATTAATACTGTAAGTAATCTTGGAGTTGCAACAACTGTTACTACTCATTAGGTTAGAGTTATCTACTGTAACTCTGATGCCCAATGGAATCAAGGATAAAGAAATGAAGGGAAACTGTGCAAGTTTACTGAAATACCCAGTTCTTTGCTTTTGCGGCAAAGGGCATACACACTGCAACAACAACAATAATGAGCACAACAATGTTTTGCGGTGTTCGTTGAATGTCACTTTTATTGTGCTGCTTGTCACACGACGCGACGCGACGCGGCGACGCGATAAGTGTGCGAATCAACAAGTTGGCGAAGAAAACCACACATGGGGAGAGAGGGGAGAGGGAAGAGTAAGTCGAAAAGAAACCAAACGAAAGCAGGCAGCATACATAATAAGTACACAGTCCCACACACACACACAGTTTGTATCTACAGACAACAATAAAAACTGCATAGAACGGCGAGGAAAGCAAACTATACGCTACTTGTACAAATGCCTGTCACTTCACACACACACAGACAGATAATGTACAGATTTGTGCGTACATATGTACTATATCTTTCTCAATTTCACTGAATGAACGAACGAATGTCATCAAAACAAAAACAAACGAAATATGACGAAAATAGAAATACTTAAGAGTCTACCCCAAAAACGTTTCTTTCGCTCACACATCGATTTACTTTGGCCGAGATTACGTCAAACCGCATCCGAATCTGAAATTCGGCGTCAACAAGAATCTTAAAGTGAAAACAGGCCACAACAACATCCCCTTAACAGGCAGAATGGACGGGGGAGGGGGGAGGGGAGCCATCATCATTAACAGGCTAACCCAAAATGACAAAAAATTATTATGTGCAAAGATCAATATCGCATAGAATTGCAGATAAGTTGGGAATCAAAATATAGTTGGGTAGTTGTACATCTAATTACTTAAATAAATACATCTTTTTTATATTTAATTACTGCACTGCCTCTCTATATATGTACATATGTGCAAAGATCGTGACTACCTTTAAAAATTTAACACCTTTTTTTTTGTATCCTGTTTGAGTTGATTTAATATTAACTTAGTATTTTTAAAGAATAATAACAATTTTTTTTTCCTAAATCAACTAAATTTGAAAATAAATAAATTTTACAAATTTAAAATTTAAATTAATTATATCAAATTATTAAATTTTATTCTTTGCTAAAGTTTGTTAATCCAATTTCAGTTGATTTTATATTTGCTTAGGATTTAAAAAATTATAAATTATTTTTTGTTCCTAATCAATTAAATTTAGTGGACAAACTAAAAATATTGCAATTTTTTATTTTTTTTTTTGTTTTGTGTACTGTTTGAGTTGAATTAATATAAACTTAGTATTTTTAAATAATAATTATGTATTATTTTTATACCCTTCGACCATTGAAAATGTTCAAAAAGGGTATACTAACTTTGTGCAAATGTATGTAACAGGCAGAAGGAGACGTGGGAGACCCCATAAAGTATATATGTATATTCTTGCTCAGGATCACAAGCCGAGTCGATTGAGCCATGTCTGTCTGTCTGTGTGAACGCACAGATCTCAGTTATTATAAAAGCTAGAGTTACCAAATTTGGCAAGAAGACTCCTGTGTACTATAAGCAGATCAAGTTTATTTTAAATGTTAGGTGCCACGCTCATCGCCCCCGTAAATCAAAAATGTAATTTTTGAACTCAATTTGTAAGCGCTGTATAAAAGCTACAACTTTCTGATCGAACAATAAACACAGAAGTTATTTAAGAAAGTATGAGCATATATGCATATGTGTATGAATTTAACAAATTAAACTACACGGGAACATAGGTCGAAGGGTATCCCACTGTCGCGTTTTGCGCGACTGTTGCTCTCGTTATACATACATATATGTATTATTTTTCTAAATTATAAATTTTACGAATTTGTATTATTTATTTATTTTTTTTAGATGTTTTAGTTTTTTAATTCAGTTTTAGTTGATTTAATATCAGCTTAGTATTTTTAAAGAATAATTATATATAGTTTTTATTCTAAATCAACAAAATTGTAAATTTTACTAATTATTATTAATTTTGTTTTTTTTTAAATGTTTAAGTTTTTTAAGTCAGTTTCAGGTAATTTAATATAAGCTTAGTATTTTTCGAAGAATAATAAATTATTTTTTTTCTTAATCAATTAAATTTAGTGGACAAATTAAAAATATTGCAATTTTTTTTACTTTTATTTTTTTCTTTGTAGGATTGCTGAGTTTTCAATAAGTTCTATGTTTGTAATACTAATATATTAATATGCGACTATTTTATACTCTGGTGATATAATTAAAACAAAAGAAACAATGCAAATAAAATTCTAAGTCCCAAAAATGTTAGACTTTATAGTAAAAGGCTTGTATCATATTTACATGTGAATATTTAAACATACTATACACATACAGTACTTATAGTATAGTCAACGGGTTGTAACATCTGCTTCGAGTGGTGTTAACAAGTTGCGTCTGTCGCTGTCGCCGTCGCTCTTGCAACATGTTGCGCCCGAGAGTAAAAGTGCCTTCAATTAGCCTCAATTTTGTTTATGGTTTTCACACTCGCAAAATGTGACGCTGCACTAACAGCAAAAATAAATACAACAGACAATACGATAGTGTGTGTGTCAGTGTGTTGCAATTATGTGCGCGTGAAAACGTGTTAACAACTCACAAAAACACACAGAGCACACTCTGAGTTATTACTTGGGCGAACGAGTCGAGTCGAGTCGATTCTAGTTTGGGCCTGCATATTGCACACTTGTTTGCTTGACTGATTGACAGATTGACTAATTGACTGATTGACTAGACTGACCCTTGACAAATGTCTGCATACGAATCTGGTTACCTAACGACGCCATTGCAGTTGCCACTGCTGCTGCTGCTGCTGCTTGGCCAAATTGATCACACTTAATTTGGGGCATGCTGCTTCTTGTATAACACTTGGCAAAGGCGCAGCAGGCGGCAGAAGCGACCAAAGCGATCGAAGCAATGCGGGTCGAGTCGAGTTTCGTTTTCATTTTCGTTTCGCACTCAAATGAAAGTCCCCAAAAACAATAACAACAGCAACAACAGAAGCAACGCAAACAAAACTCATATGAGTAGAAGAAAGTGACAGCGTGCAGAGTTGCCAACATTGCTGCAGCTGCTTGCCAATTTCCGTCAGGCAGTCACTTACTCACTCAGTCAGTCAGGCAGCCACTCAGTCATTCAGTCAGTGAGTCAGTTGATTCAAGAGTGTCAACAACAACAACGAAGCGTTAAAAGTTGCTAAACAATTTCACTGTCTGCTCTCTTTGCGGCTCTCCCTCTACCTCTCTGCCTCTCTCTTTATCTCTCCCAATTGCCGTTTCTATATATTGCTGTCTCATTTCCTGTCACTCACTTCCTAATTAAATCGTTTATAAAAAAGAAATAAAAACCATTTTTGAAATTTCATTTTTCAACAAACATTTCCATTTTTACTAAATCTAAACTAGATTTGTATACCCTCTATCACCATGGGGTAGAAGGGTATTCTCACTTTGTGCCAATCCAATATGATTGTAACAGACAGAAGGAGATGTGGCAGATCCCACAAAGTGTATATATTCCTGATCAGCATCAACATCAATTGCATTACAAGCGTTTAATTTTAATCTTTAAGCCTGTTTATCATTTAAAAGAGGAACTGATTTCAAAGCGTCCTGCAAAGTATGCAATAAAATACACTAGTTAAATATACAAACAATCGGGTATATTACAGTTGAGCACGCTCATGCTTGTTATTTCTTATTTTTGTGTATTTATTTTTCTATCGATTTTCGAAATATTTCATTTTACATTTCCAGCTAAAGCCAAAATGAATTTCATTGGTTTGTCTAAGCAAACCAATGTGTTTCAGTTCGATAAAGAATCTCAATTAATAGCCTGAAATTTGAAGGAGTAGCTCTATAAAGCTTTATAATTCTCCCTCTCCCTCTATCTTTTGCTGGACATTCGCCTAGTCCAGCTCATTCATCAAGACATTTATGATTTATGGACGATCGCATAAGAGAAATGTGCGAAAAGATATATCATCCTAACTATATATAACTATATATATTCATATTAAATGATATATATACATATACACTATATATATATATATGTATATAAGGTTTATTTTTAAGCATGTTGCTCGGTTTTGAATTGCGACACGTTCAACAACAAAAACATTGAATAAGAAGAAGAAGCGCACGAAGACAAAGTGAAAACGAAGCCATGTTAAATAAGAAGTTCGGGAAAAAAACAAAAAAACTTTCGCTTTGGCTTTGGACTTGGCTATCAGAGCAGCAGAGAAGAAACCTCAACAAAACGACAATATCAACACAAAAAGCAACAACAACAACAACGAGGAGAAGGAAAAAAGATGATAAAGTCGACTCTATGGGTAGATGCGCGTCGTCTGCATGTCGGGTTAGCAGAAACAGAGCCAAAGTTAGCTGGAAATTGAAATGAATGACGACGACGACGAGAGAAGCTCGAGAAGAATGAACGGAAGACCTCGCCAGGGGGATAGGGCCGTCTCTTCGGGGTCTCTTGCCATGACAATGATGTGGCGTGACCTTTCTTATGTCACGTATCTCTCTCTGTCTCGCACTTCTACACACATATTATGCATACGCAGATCGTGGCATGTTTATGTTTATGTAGATTGCTCTTACCTTTCTCAGCGAATTTCGGAATTTCATTGACTTTTCACTTTTGCCCAGAGATAGCGCTTTTTTTCTTCTCTTTTTTTGCTGATTTTTTGTTGTTTTGCCCTCGTCTCTTTTGCTGTTTTGCCCCTCTTTTTCTTTGGCTTTAATGCTAATTTATTGTCTTAATCGCATGGTCGATTATGTCACGACATACGACTAGCACCGCACACGAGGTACGACCCGGCCCGGTAACCCGCCACCTCTCCCCTCCTCGTCCTTCCTTCTCGAGCAAGCTGCGATCTCTCGCTGTTTATCGGGCCAACTGAAGCGCGCTAAGGCCACAATAGATGCGTGATCTGCAGATTATATAGGCCAGTTGATATATGTATTCCTCTCCCTCTCCCTCTCTCTCTTTCTCTCTCTGTGAGTGCCTTAGTTTACTTAGGCACCTTTTGAGGAGGCGGTTGCGACGCACGAGATACCCTGTAGGCCGTAGAGCAGGCAGCATTATAGAGTGGCAAATGGGATTACGACAAAAGCTAATACCCTCGTTTGCCACACACACACATGGGGTATGCTATTTGTACACACACTATACACATGTGTGCGTGTGTGTGGGGCGTATAAATTGTGTTCTAATATCAACAAGAAATGCGACTAAATGCCAGCAAATTAGCATAAGAGTTCAAATAAATTAAATAAATAAACGCGCAATATGAATGAGCATAAACAACAAGAGCACAAGAAGAAGAGGAAGAGGAGCAGAGGGCAGATAGAAGAGAGAGAGAGGCAGGGGGAAGCAGAGTAGAACATGTTTTGCGCTGATATCAATAATCAAAATCATATGATGAGTGTCAGCCCAGCAAATTGTGTAATAAAATCTAAATGCCCAAAATATAAATAACAACAACTAAAGAATAAGAAGAAGATGAGGAAGGGGGGAGGAGGGAACTATGGTATCAGATAAATAACATTAATTACTGTGCTATTAGTATAACACCTTCTCAGTTTCCCAGGTAATGTCGATCAGGCCGATCGCAGTCGGTGAAGGTTTTCAAGGTTTTCTTTTTTTTTAATTTTTTACGATTGGGAAAGAGAATTGAGAGATTGTCGCGTAACACGCGTAGAACACGCCGTGATAAGAAAACGCGAAAGGGGAGCACGGTGAGGCTAATTGACAGTTATGTTGCGAGGTGTAAGAAATGTGTTATACATCGTGTAATAGCATGTGATTTGGGGCTGAAGCAACAATTGTGTCTATTGTGGAGTTATAAGAAACTGTTATACAGTTAATAAACGACTTGACACATTTTGGCGAGTTGGCTATAACAAATTGTTATACTGTTATACTGCTGTTACTTATGACTGGAACATCGAAACAGCGAAAATGAACGACTTTTACCTAGAGAGCTGGCTACCAGAAACTGTAATACTGGTATACTGCTATTACTTAAGACTTGAAACAATGTCAAGACTGTTACACAGTAAATAATGGACTAGAAACGATTTTTACCTTAAGATTTGATTACCAGAAACTGTTATAGTGTTGCTACTTAATACTGTCAACAAAGTCAAGAGTGTTATACAGTAAATAAAGGACTAGAAACGATTTTTCCATAAAGAGCTGGCTACCAGAAACTGTTATACTGTTATACCGCCCTTACTTAATACTGTGAATAAAAGTCAAGACTGTTATACAGATATTAGAGGACTACAAACGACTTTTAGCTAAAGAGCTGGCTATCAGAAACTATTATACTGTTATACTGCTGTTACTTAAGAGTTGAAACAATTTCAAGACTGTTATACAGTTAATAGAGAACAACAAACGACTTTTAGCTGGCTATCAGAAACTGTTATACTATTATACTGTTGTCACTTAAGACTAAAATCAATGTTGAGACTGTCGAAAAGGACTTCAAACGACTTTTAACTTAAAAGTCGGCTAAAAGTAACTGGTATACAAAGTTAAAACTGTTATATGGCTGAGTAAGCATTGCAATGAAGTGCCAACAAGTGATCTATCTATCCATAAGAAACAGTGACTACAAACAATTCCCAGCTGACAATCAAACAATTAGAAACTGTTATACGTAATTGAGACTTTAGACGCACCTCAAAGTCTCAAAATGCGACGAAAATAAACAAACTATCTATCTAAATATATACAATATATGTAAGTATGTGTGCGTGTGTGTATGTGTGTGCGACTAATCTGCCTTACTTATAGAGTAATCGATGTCTGCGTTGCTCGTCGGGCCAGCTGCGCGTTACACAGTGCGTATGATTAATATGCTCTGGCAGCAGGTCGTATACGCGATGCGCTTTCATGTTTCTGTTTGCGTTTGCTTTTGTTTTTGTTATTGTTATTGCTATTGTTATTTTCCAGCCGTAAATAGAGAACTACTCGATTTAAATGAAATTCCTACAATCGCACAAGGAATCACAGCTACAACAGCAGACCAAGGGGGAGGGGAAGAGAGAGGGAGAGGTAGAGAGAGAGAGCAATAATTATAATGCGCATTTAGCTAAATAGAAAAGTGTCCGTTGTCGAAGTGGCGACAGTAATTAGGGAGCGAGAGAATAAGTACAACAATTGATGGACCTCAAACATGCAACACTGTTGCCCATAGATAGCCACAGTACGACGCAAACATACCCTGTAAAGTGCAAACTGAGGCAGAGCTCGAAACATGAATTCTATATAGCATATAACAGTGCGGTAGGGCAGCAACTTTTTCTGTGCAATCAGCGAAAAACAGCACATGCACGTGGCCATAAAGAAGCCAAAGAAAAAAGCCAATTGTAATAAATAAAATCTAAACAAAGCGATAACCTGGAAATGGGAAAAAAACAAATTAACAAAAGGGGAAAATACGAAAAGAATATCTTGCATTCCTCGGCTAATTCACAAATTGTTGCGCCTTATTTACTTGTTTGGCCCACTGTCGCAGCACTTGTACAGCACCCATTGTACGTTGTCCAACACTGTTACTGTACCCCATTCGATCTTCGAATGTATTGTAGATCTGTGTTCATTAAAATAAATGAACTCAATTCGCCAAACAACAACACGAAAAGTCAACGAAAATAGTTTGCACAAAAGAAAACAAACTAAATAAAAAGTAAAATGTTAACTTAGCCTGCCACACTGTATGCGAGTGTGTGCAAGTGTGTGTGTGTGTAGTCCCAACTCTTGTTTACACACATAGAGAGTGTGGCACACTTGCGTACTACGCATGTGTTTAATTATAGATCAGCGATAGAGGCGCACACACAGACCTTTCTCAATCGAAAAGAAAGTAAGTCAGCCTCAGCCACGATCTCTGCCACAGTCGCTGCCTCAGTCATACGTGTACGTCGCAGTCGCAGCGTGTGCTAATTTCAAAGTGTCGTTCGTCTTTGGCTTTTTTTTCTTCTTATTTGGCGACATTTTGTGGGAATGAAAGTTGTCGAGATCGTGTGTGTCTATGTGTCTGTGTGTGTGTGTGTGTGTGTTTATATATGTGTGTTATTATGTAAACCCTCCGCCATCCGCCAAGTTGGGCGTCGTCGTAACTAAAACTTGATTTTATGTCGCGACAACTTATTGCCTAACTCCAAATCGAAACTCGAATTTAGATAGAGGAAGATCCCAAATGGAACTCAAGTTATCTATCTGAACCATTGTTCGATTGGCAGTTGTTGTTCTTCAGATAAAAAGAAATCATATATGATAGTTTTATATTTTGTATATATATAGACATATACAAAGATCGCAACGTTATCGTCTCTCAGATACTGCAGCGCCACAGCGCGAACAAAACAAAACACGAGGGATAGGTCAGGTACACCCCATACCATATATCATATGTCATCCATATACCTTATGCATATATACATTCACGTTCTGATTGCCAATCGACAAGATTTCGTATTGTATATAAAGAATATGCTGTGAACATCTTTTCATTTACCTTTCTTTTTTAGATCTTTTCGTAATCCCCCCCCCCCTACATTAAGTGGAGCCTTTACTGTCTCTCTTTCTCACTCTTTCTTCCTGCACCTTCCCTGGAGGTCTCTGCAGACGTCACATGCCGTGGGAAAGACCCAGTGCAACAAAGAAAAGTATTTCATTTCCATTTTCAGCTGTCCAAAGAGAGTTTTGGATGCCTGAGTCCGCGTATTACTTTTATAATTTGCTTAGACGGTAATTAAGGCTACGGCGTGAAATGGGAACGCAAAAGGTATGCGGGAAGAGCGAGACAAACTCACACAGCCAGACAATAAGGCAGAGAGAGAGAGGGAGAGAGAGAGAGAAAGAGAGAGAGACAGACTGAAACTAGACTAAAAGTAATGGTTAAACACACTTTTAGGGGCAACAAGCGGGTCGCATACTCTATTCAATTGCCAAACAGTGAAAGTGACAAAGGGAGAAAGAGATAGCGATATTCCTAATGTGATTTTAACTAAACTAATACTAACACTATTTTAATATAAATACGATATATAATTATAATAGCTTGCATGCTCCTTTCAGAGTTCACAATAGAATATAGAGGGTATTCCATTCAGAGTCGTGTCTTTATTTTATAAAACTGCCTATTCTTAATTACTTGACACTTCATTTTCCCAATTCTCTACAATTTATGTATATACATATAGTATCTAAAGTTAATATCAATATATAAAATAAAAATATTGGATGGGCAACATTTCATTCCATTTAAAATCAAATTAAACATAAAATACATTTATAATCGTAACTTTTAAACCTAAATTCCATTTAAAAAATATAAAATAATGTTTAATCAAATACGAGTATACGAGTATGCAAATTATTCTTTTTATTACAGAAATTCCCATTGCTGATCTTAATACGTCACTTAACCTGAATTGAAATTGAATCATAACAGATAGAAATACCAACGATGTAGTTGTGAATGGGGTAAAGGTGGATGGGGGAAGAGGAGGGAACTTACTTTTGCTTTTGGTTAATCCACTGGCCATCTGCAAGAAGCCATAGACGGCGATGATAATGCAGGGTAGCGCGATGACGCCAAAGGACACGTAATCCATGTGCTCGAAGTATTGCGTGATCTGCTCCATTGTTGCTTATCTTCTCGTTTCTCTGTTCTCTTATTTCGCTTTAGCGTTTGTTTCTTTTTCTCTTCACACACACTTGTACACAGGAAAATAATTTGGAAAATAATACGATACGCGAATTTCGGAAATTGTTTTTTGCGCTTTTCTTTTTACCGTTTTGTGGAATTTTCTTTATTTTTTTTTGAGAGCGCAGGCGCGCGCGTTTTACTCGCGTTTTCCTTTCTTTTGCTTATTTTCGTTTTGTTTCCTTCTAATTTTCTTTATTTGGCATTTGTTTTGTTTTTTTTTTATTCTTGTTGTTGTTGCTGTGCATATTTTCAGGCATTTTTCTTTTTGTTTGTATTTATTCCAATTGGTTTTTCTGCCTGAGCTGCGTGCAAATTTCGTTATTCACGTTTCGTAAGAGTTTCGCTTGCTTTTGTTGTTGTTACCGTTGTAACTGTTGTTGTTGTTGTTGTTGTTGTTGTTGTCGTTTTCTCACTTGCGTCGTGCTGCTCTGCTTGCTGTTGTTGTTGTTGTTGCTGTCTCTGGCACCGGCTGCTCCTTTGGCTTTGGGTTCACTTGCCTGTGTTGCTTTGTTGTTGTCGCTATTATTGTTGTTGTCTTTGTTGCTTGTCGCGTTGCTTCTGTTGTTGTTGTTCTCGTTGTTGTTGCTGCTGTCAGTTGTTGTAACGCCATGTTTTGATTTGCATGGACCCCCGAAATGACTGAGGCACCACACACAGACACAGACACTCACACACACACAAAGACTCACTGACACTGACACTAGCACAGATAGTCAGACAGTCAGACAAAGAGACAGCAGCGTTGTCCACTTGTCGCGCTTGTCGTGTGGACCAAAAAAGTGAAACAAAATATTAACTAAATTGCAGACAACAACAAAGAAACTGCATAAATATATTCGCGCAACGGATATGCTTTATTTACTTTTCTCTTCTCTTTTGTTTTTGTTGCTGTTTCTGTGTTCTTTTTGTTGTTTTGTTTTTGTTTTGTTAAATAAACAGCGCACAAAACCCGACCGGAATATAACGCACGCTCGCCTGTTCGCTTTTGTGCTCGTTTGCTTCTTCTTCTTCTTTGCATCGACCGCGCAGACACGACCGTCTCGTTCGGCGTAGGTTGTGCATCTGTTTCGGCGCCAGTCGTCGCTCAGTTGATGTTAAGTACAGGCAGCGCCGCTGCTGTTAATGTTAAGCTTAACAGCCACCGTTTATGTTAACTCTCTCGCTCTCGGTCTCTCCCTCTCTCTCTCTCTAAGGCTCGCTGACAACAGCGCCCCAACAGCACGGGAGAACACAGTGGAAAAGAAACATAGCATAGTGAACAGTTATGTTAGCTCTCTCAACCCCTCTCTCTGTCTATCTTTTTCACTATTGCGTCCCGCCTTCGCTAGAATTGCATTTTGCATTTGTTTAACTGCGCCTTGCATTTTTATACCCTTCTATGGGGTATATATGAATGTATGTACCTTATGTATAAACTATTGAAACAATGTATGGATATATAACTTTTGATGTATAAAGAACATTGACTTTAACATTTGCTTCAAGATGAACTTGTCATATTGGACTTTTTTGTGTATATAATCTATGACGCACCTTAGCTCCAATTAAAGTACCTTAGCAATTATACATACATACATACACTGTTGGAAGAAATAATAGAAACAACACTTGCACCTGGACGAAAAACTAAATTGCTCATTATGTACAAACACTATATGCATGAAATCGGCATCACATAGAAGGCTTATAACTGTACTTTAATATGCGACCTGTTTTGGGTCGATGTGACCTTTGATACTTTAGAAATCTTGCTCTGAAGGGAATTATCCCATGTTTGAGCTGGAAAAAATAATAGAAACAAGCCACAAATCTGCGAATATTTTGATTTTTTTTCAGTGAATACTAAAAAAAATGAATGCATTCAATACTTCCAGGTAAGTTTAGCTGAAAATAACTGAATTTGTGAAAAAATTCTGCTCAATAAACCTGTAACATAGAGAAAAGGTCACGGAGGTCACTGCCTACCTTTATAGCGAAATATTGTCAAAGTTCTTCCTTTTTTTTGATTTAATGCCTCCAATTCCATTCCTTCTAAGTGTTCTATTAGATTTAAGTCCGGGAATGGGTCAAACCGCTCCAATTTATTAAGTTTTTTATCTTTCACCCATTTCCTAGGCATATTTAACGCATGTTTGGGGTCATTTAAATGCATGAACCCCCGTTTTATCTCCACTTCTTCCTCGGCATATGATAGCATTAAGTTGTCCAGTATGTCAACGAAGTCAGGAGCACACATTTCTTCCTATATCCAGATTATCGGACCAACTACCGAAGCGGCAAAGCATCCCCATACCATAATATGCACACCACAAAGTTTTGCAGTGGGCTTAGGATCGAAATTAGTAGTTTTTGGACGTATAACATATAGTTTTCAATCAGATTTAAACAAATTTAAGCTAGTTTCATCAAACCACAGTATTATTATCCAATTTTGGCGCACTTTGTAGCGATTTGCAAAATTCAGCCATTCAACGATATATTGCTCACTTAACGGTGGAACCTCCCTAGCTGAGTACCTCTTTCAATTTTTTTCAATCGGTCTATTTCTTATTTTCCGACTATACACAGTTGCCTGAAAGGTATTCTTGAAGTCCATCGACGAAAAAAACCGGTTAAAAGTGAGTTCATACAGTGTTATGACCCCCAAACATGCCTCAAATATGCATAGGAAATGGGTGCAAGATCAAAAACTTTATAATTTGGAGCCGTTTGACCCAACCCTGGACTCAAATCTGATAGAGCACTAATGAGGAGTATTAAAACAATGGAATTGGAGGGACTAAATCCCAAAATAAGGATGAACTTTGACAATTTTTCGCTATAAAGGTGGGCAGTGACCTCCGTGACCTTTTCTCTATGTTACAGGTTTATTGAGCAGAATTTTTTCACAAATTCGGTTATTTTCAGCTAAACTTACCTGGAAGTATTGAATGCATTCATTTTTTTTAGTATTCATTGAAAAAAAATCAAAATATTCGCAGATTTGTGGCTTGTTTCTATTATTTTTTCCAGCTCAAACACGGGGTCACGCACATTATAGCAAGATTACCAAAGTATCAAAAGTCAAATCGACCCAAAACGAGTCGCATATCAAACTACACTTATCGGCCTTCAATTTGATGCCAATTTTAGGTATATAGTGCTTGTACATACTGAACAATTTAGCTTTTTCTCCAGGTGCAGGTGCTGTTTCTATTATTTTTTCCAACACTGTATATAGTAAACTATATTATAGTAAAATATTGTATATTACCATATATATACATATGTATATACGAGTATATGTATTTTATATTATATATAGTTATATAAATATATAGTAACCAGTATTACTTTTTCATTTCATCAGAATCATGGATAGAGATAAAAGTAGTATACGAGTATATGTATTTTATATTATATATAGTTATATTAATATATGGTAACCAGTATTACTTTTTCATTTCATCAGAATCATGGATAGAGATAAAAGTAGTTGTTAGATCACTATAAATGATATATCTACACCGACAAGAGTTCTTATAGCTGAACACTTAAAATAAGCAATGATATATGTATATGTATGTATATCCTAGAGGAATACTCCTTGAAGAAGAGTATAAAACATTCGACAGCCGTAGTACGAGTATAGCATTCTATCTTGTTGTTGTTGCACTTGATATAGTTGATGATTTTAAACCAAAGCGGAATTCGAAATTAAGGCCAACGCAGTGTAATGCAGTAATAGACGCCAAATTGTCTTTTAATGTGCTGTACCCACTGTACACACACTGTACACATACTGTTAACCGACGCGATGATTCAGCTGAATCTGCGTGCTAGCGCTCTCGCTCTCTTGCTCTCATGCTCTCACTGCCTCTCTCTCGCTCTGTCTCGCGCTCCCCCTCTCTGCCGCTGTTGCTCTCTGGGAAACGCACGCGGTCGCTGTGATCGCACGTGAGTCAAGTCGGCTTCCAAAAAAGTGTGCAAAAACGAGTCGAACAAGATACTAAAGCGATGAAAATATGCCTTAATCATCATCTCCTGCTGCTGCTGCCGGTGTCTCATTAAAGAAATGTGATGTGATCGCATACCCCAGGTGTATGTGAATGTATGTGTGTGTGTCTCTCTTAGTTTGTGTGCAGCTGGAAACCTTTTGCGCAGTTGGGGGTTGACTGCGATGCAAGCTGCACATGTGCATAGAGATGTGTGCGTGTCTATGCATGTGGTATCTGCATGTGTGTTTGTGTGCAAGTGTGTGCCACATATGCGCATCCTTGTGCCCAATTACAACACTCGCTCATTCATAAGAGTGCCCCAAGTGTCCTGCCTCAAGCACATCCCAACTAGCTCAAGTAGCAGTGCCACACACACACACACACCTACAGACACTTACGCACATCTGGACCGCAGAACTAGAGCATTGGCAATTAGTTTAAGTAGACGCAGAGAACCTAATCCTCCTCATCCGCCATCTGCGCTAATCAAAACCAATCAGTCCACACTCACACACAAGCACAAGCCACACTTACGCACTCTCAGCAGCTCAGCCTCCTCTCTTACGGCGAAAACACATTATCTACAAACTGAGTTTACAGCCAGGCCCGCAGCTAGGCGCCCGCGGCCTGCCCAGGGCCGCCTTCTGCCAAAAAATAAAACAAAAATGGAATAATTAGCCTACTCTAGGGAATATAGCAGGACTTATGTATGTCCAATTTGATGTCTCTAGTTTTTATTACAGCTGAGATTTCGACGGTCAAACGGACGTACATTAAAAAATCGACCGTAATTGATGCTGAGCAAGAATATACTGTATATACTGTATATACATATACATATACATATATGTATGTATACATATATGTATGTATACTTAGTGGGGAAATGGAAATGATTGCATGAATTGGCAATATTATATATCGTCAAACAGACGGACAATGTAAAATCGATCGTTATTGATACTGAGCAAGAATATATACAATATATATATGTATACTTAGTCAGGAAATGGGAATGATTGCATTTATCGGCAATCTTATCAATCGGGAAACTTTAGATGATGTTGGCAATACTAAATCGAATAAATATAGATGTAATTAGTATTAGGTTTGTTCATTTATTAAAATGTTTAAGATCGAAATACATATTGTACTATATCTTAAAGTAAGGCAATTATAATAGGGACCCCCGAAATGCGTTGCACAAGGGCTCCTAGCCCGTTGATGAACTACATTCTCCGTTATTCGCTCGAAAAAACAAACACACTTTAAGCTCAACCAATGTAAACGTATAAGCTGCACTATTTGATCGATGAACCATGTTTCTTAATATTTCATGGAACTGATGAGCTTTGTTTTATAATGCAGTTGAAGACAACGAGAGAGACAAGTAAGAAAGCAATATAACAGTGTGCTAGACTGCTAAATATCCGCTGTGCAATAGTTTAACATGTCGTCAGCAAATTTGATAGTCCTACCTCTTGTACTCTCTGAGATCGAGGTGTTCATAGAAACAGACACGGCTCTACACTGATAAAAACTACAAAACTTTAAAACTACTATACTTGGTGGAGTAGAAGAATCCTCCTTCTGTCTGTTAACTACAGTTTCCATTGACGGGTATAATCAGTCTCAGCATCAGCTTAAGTTATGTTATCTGCAGCCCACACAACCCCCCTCCCCCCCCACCGGGGTGCACGCGCCCTAACTGAGGAGGCTGCGCTCCTGCAACGTCCACTTGAAATCGAATTCGATCGCCGGCGGAAATCGTGTTCAAGGCCAAGGTGATTAGGAAGGAAGAAGAATGAAAGTGGAAAGTGAAAAGAGGAAGGATTCACTCACTTCCAGTGCGCTTTGATTTTGTTAGCGGGATTTTCTTTGCCTGTTATGGTTGTTGTTGTTGCTTTGCTTGACAAAAGCCGATGGCAAATAGACACGTACACAACATGCGCCATTGTTGACACCAGGCAAGGGGGTAGGGTAGGATATGTGCCGAGCAACGCCAGCAGCAGCAGCAGCTGAAGCACTCACACACACATACACTCGAAGAAGACACCTCAGCATTTTGCAGGGGGACGGGCTCAGTTGCCCATAGAAACCGAAACCTTGACGGCTTTTTTTCTTCATACATCGTCAACCCTTCATAGCTCCCCTTATAAACCCCTCTGCTATTACCCCACGTTCCACAATCGAAATACTTCTGCCTAACTGCGTCAGCGAGTTGCTGGCAATTAGAATACGTATTTACACACACACACAGACAGAGAGACAGACATATGTATTCACATACATATACCCTTCTCTGTCTATATGTCTCTCGTTGCCGACTTTAGCCACGTCAGCTGTAAAATTCTACGCCTTTGTTTTGCCTCGTCGACTCCGCGTTACGTTCCATGCGTGGGCGGTAGCGGTGGGAGAGCAGATGGAGGAGTGGTTGGAGGTAGGATTGGGGTTGAAAGTTTTTTTGGAAGACTGCATTAAATATTCATCCCAATTAAATTGATTTCTCTGTCTCTGCACTCAAATAGATTGGGAAAAGTTGAGGACCATCCGCAACATCATAAGGTAACACGTAGGGGGAGGGAGGGAGAGAGATGGAGGTAAAGTATGACAAGCAGAGAATGAGATATGAATGCCGAGAAAATTTCCAAAAATGTTTAGCTTGAATTATTCAAAAGTTCTTAGCTTCTAAACCTTGGGGTAGGTATAACAATGAAATAATAGTACTGCATATACATATATGTATACATATATATATATATATATATATTTTATATATATATATATATATATATATATATAGTTATATATGTATATGTAATACTCCATGTATAGTAATAATGTATGTAATAATGTCAAATCTGTTCAGCTGTTAAGGTTAAATAACTCTTTACAACATTTTTTATAAGCATTTTCTAACAGATTTCTTGGTATATATCTAATATATTTAATAATATGCAATATGTTATATTATATTTGAGTTTTCCCTCTTTTATATACTCTATAGAATAGAGACATATCATTATAATAATAATAATTATCTTAGTTTAGAATGACTATAAGAATATATGCAATTATATAAAGAAGTTTACTATTTTTGAAGTTTTCTATATAAAATAGCATTTTAAATTCATTTTATGTGATATGCAAACTTAAATTAGAGTTAATTGGAATATGTATAGCATTTGTATGTATTTTTTATGTTATTATTGTATACAGTATTTCTCTCTATTAAAGTATTATTATACACAGTTTATTATAGTATTTTGCTCTAGTGTTCACATATAACTAAAATATGCAGTATAAGCTTATATTGCTCCCACTGTGCCTGACCTTTGCCACCCACTGTCGCTGCAGGCTTTTCTCAGAGTCAACGCACGCATTGTTAGCTATATTATGGCTAAATATAGCTATAACTGTCTATATGAATACGTAAGTCGAAACTCGTATTCATTGTGCATATTGTGCAAGTGTCTTGGCCGCATCTTGCCGGTATCCAAGAAGGAGGGGGGCACATCATCATCTTGTAGCGTGCAACAACCCCGTGGGCAGATGTCTCCAGACAGCAGCTGAGGCAGCTGCGTCGGGGCAGAAGATGTGCGCAATGCGCGCACATGTCCTTGCACAATGCATGATCTGTTGGTCTGCCTATCTCCCTCTCTCTCTCTCTCTCTCTCTCTCTCTCTCTTTTACTTATCGCCTTGTTTGTTTGCATTGTGTAAACAGCAGATGGCGCAAGGCAAAGGCAAAGGCTGCAAAACATGTGTCGAAATCTGGCATCGTCGCGTCATTGACTGCGCCTGCTCTGCCCGCCTTGCTCTCTCTTGGGTCGCACTGCTTGCGCTCGCACTGCTTGCACTCACTGTCTTCGTAATGCTCTCTTCTTCCTGCCACTGCTTGCGGGTTCAACGATTCATTGCGGCCAAAATGTTAATGACTTCGCTGCAAGGCGAATTGCCACTCCCAAACTGGCCACGCTCTCACTCTCTCTACGCTCTCTCTCTCTCTCTCTGAGCTATCCGCTCTCCTAAGCTGCGCTCTTCACTGCAGTCCAGTTGTTGCTATTGTTATTGTTGTTGGTCGTTGAACTGTGCCGTGAAGGACTTTTACAACTCCTGCCCCCGCTCTTTCCCTCTATCTATCTCTCTCTCTCTGTCACCACACCCACGTTTCCTGCTTTCAATGCAGTATCTTTTTGTACAGTATCTCTTATTTCTTGTGTATTTTTTTATCGCTTTTACGCTTGATAAATCTGCTGAAATTTATGCGCTATTCGAAAATTATACAAAATGCAACAAGTTTCACATTACTTTGTTGTTGTTGCTACTTTTTAGTCTTTGCAAAGTGCGCAATTTCTAACGCGTTTGGCATCATAAATAATTGCACAAACATTTTTTATAGCAACTTTTTTGACAGATTTTTGTTTTGTTTTGTTTGTGATTCTTGTGACCCTCCGCCCCGCAAAACGTGTGTAGTTCAACGCCTCAGGTTCCTGGGGCGTGGCATATCATAAATTTGTGCCACACTTACCCGATAATTGTTGAAGTATTTTTGTTTTTCAAATTTATATCGAATTCTTTACTCACCTGCAAGAAAAATGGAGAGAAAAGACACGTATAGAGCAATCATTAATTATTCATGGCAAAATAAAAATAAAATGCAGAAGAATATAAAGAAAAAATAAACAATTTACCAATGGGAATTAATTATGGGGTGTATCGTATATCGTTTTATTGAGTGCACATTTGTTTATCTTGCTTACTGTTATCGGTTATACACTTATTATAATTTGCTCATATTTATACGTAGCAACTTTTTATGGCTAACAACGATAAACGAAAGTCTAATTTGATCACATTTATCATAATTTTGGTTGGGTAGTGTAGAGAATTAAAGGAAGCCAAGAAAGTATATATAAGGAATCTTCAAAGAAGTTAATTGTTAGAATCTTAAAAAAAGAAAATACTTTAATTGAATACCCTTTTCAATAGTTTTGATTCATGACGAGTTGAAACCACACACATAATACCTTCGGAATGCCGACTGTTTTATACCCTGCCCTCCTTTTGTTCCAATGCTAGTTACACATAATGGAACAGAATCTTATATCAATGTTTCTCTGTTTGTTAATCGTTATATAATAGCTAGACATATATTCATTTCTGACTGATTATTCATGTGAAATATATTGAATAAAGCTATCAGATTTTAATAAAATGTATAAAGTTTATTTACACATGTAGATTAGTGTCTCTGGTCAGCGCTATTTTAGCCCTTTGTACACTTATGGCCTCAATGCCTCAGTAATCATAATTCATAAAGTACCAAAACACAAAAAACATCGTTATTATAGGGTCCCAGCCGAACTCGACCCTACAGATAAGAAAGCAGCAGCACAAAAAATTTCCATTTGCCGATCCACTACACATTGCTTGTTATACCATATGGATCGATTATGTATCCACCATCAAAAAGTTCTTGCGGATAGATTGGAATATAAGCGCATTCAGTAACCGCACGTCTCTCAAGAAACGTGATTGAAACCGATAATTTAGGTTATTTCATAAAAGAATAAGAACTCACATTTCGACGGATTGATCCTACTTATGTTAGCTACCTATATATTTTATAGTGTTCCGATATTCACAAAATCACATAGAAAACTATAGATATAGTAATGTAATTTGGTCGCAATATCTTGAAGAATAAACAAAAAATCATTTGATAGGTTGTATGTTATGAGCAGCTATAATACACACTATAATATTGGGTTGACCGAAAAGAAACCGGTGATTTTGCATACAATTTTTTAACAATTTTTTCAGTTATCAGCTGGCACTTTTAGCCTGCTTTAGAAAAAAAGCGCGTGTTTATATTGGTTTGTTTGGCGGCAATTTTAATAATTATTTCCTTAAAGGAAAAATGCAGCTCAGGTTGCCAAAAAGTTACGTGATGTGTATGGTGACAAAGAAACACAGCCTTAAAAGTTGGTTTGTCAAATTCCGTTTGGGAGATTTTTTACTCAAAGACAACGTGAACGTTCACGTCGGCCAAGTGCAGTTGATGATGACGTTATCAAGGCTTTATTCGAATCGGATCGTCATGTAACTGAGCGTGAGATTGGAGAGAAATTAAATATACCACTATCAACCATACATGATCATATGATCATCGGTTTCTTTATGGTCAACCCAATACTATAATACTCGTACATACATACATACATACAATACATTAATTCGATCCGGCTTATTTTGTTTTGTCAATATTACAGAAAACGGTCAGTTTGATTCCGACCTTTCTTGAGAGACGTACAGTTACTGAATGCGGTTATATTTCACTCTATCCGCAAGACCTCATCGATAGCGGATACAGAGTCTAGCCATGTAACAAGCAAAGTGTAGTGGACCGGCAAATGGCAATTTTTTTGTGCTGTTGATTTGTGATTTTGGTTCTGTAAGCTGAGGGCATTACTACTTGGGCATTGAGGCCATAAGTGTACAAATGGATAAAATAGCGCTGATCAGACTTGTTTGGGATATTGTGTTTGGGCTTTATGAAAACCCATTTGTAAATTGTAAAATAAATAATAAAATGCCAGCATCAGATGAAGGTTGGCTGGTTGGTGGACGACACTAACTCAAAACGATGTCATTTGGTCATGTCATGTTGCTTTTTGGAGCACGACAGGATGTAAGGATATAAGCAACCTGATCTCGACAAAAACACAACATTGTTGAGTGAAAGCCGACCTGAGCCCTGAGCACTGTCGAGCTTAGCAGCCTTCTGAGGAGCATGTTTAAGGCTAGATTATGACCACCCCGTATGTTTTTTGTTTGAGTTTTTTGAGGTAAAGTCGAAACCCATACGTGCATTTAGACCGACAAATAAAGTTTAGAAATTGAAAATACATGTTGATGCCTCAATTCGAAATACAGACGAAATAAAGATTCGAATTCAGAGAGCCAAAATATATATAATATATGTAACTGCACCCTTTAGTTTTTGTGTGCCTGTATTATCATTGAATTAACAGCACAGGTTTGTTATACCCACTGCCCATAGGGTAGAAGGGTATTATAACTTTGTGGCAACTGTCTGTGCGACCTAGATCTTATAGACCTTAATATCTAAGGTCATCAAACTTGGTGTCACGATGTGTGATTATTGCATGCAGATCAGGTTAGTGTTAGAATTTTACCACGCCCCTTTCTTCCCCCACAAATCAATACAACCAAGTTCAAATTTGGTTGCAGTCTGATAATCAACATAGAAGTTATTTAATAAATAATTTTAAAGGTTACAGAATTCCAAACTGCACCCTGTGTAACGGGTATAACACAGTCGCATTTGCATTTGTAGCATTCGTGGTTGTTTCGAAATAATTCTAATTGTTTAATTTATCGCATTCCCAGTTATTTATTTTGTTGGCTTCTAAAAACATAAACAAACCACGAATTGTTGTCTGTAGCTTTTATATTAAGACATTGCATTTTATGGCGCCAAGAGTCGCATGGGGGTGGGGCGTAAACAAACCGAAGACTGTTGGGCGGTAAAGCAGCTTAAAGTTCATGCGGCCAACGAAATATAACTTTGAACTTTCGCCGTGTGTCCAGAACTCGCACCCCTAGCTAGAATAAAAAGCTCATCGATGAAACGAACCAGCCGCGAGTTCGTATCGATCTTGTGATAGAGGCAGAGAGGGAGAGAAAGAGGGAGACAGAGTGGTAGAGAGCTTGCGCGAGTGCAGTTAGAAAAGCTAAGCAGGTGTTTGAACTTTCCCCGACTGCAGGTTCCATTTGTGGCCGCTAACCGATGACAACCGAGAGCAGCGACGCCGGCAGCGCAGTCAGTTGTTGGGCAACAAAAGTTCGTTCAACTTTAACCGTGAGAGATTTCGACAATATTAGGCACAGGAAATGAGGCCAGGTTGATTGAACTAGCCTTCTGCCCTGGCTACACTCCTTGCTCCCTGCTCCGCAGACAGACAGGCGCGTCTGTCCTTGCCTTGCGACTACGACGCAAATTGTTGGGGTAGGCGACACTGCGTGTGAGCGAGAGAGGGCAATGCGCTAAATATAATTAATAAATTGTAGCTTATCATTGTGCATATGTATATTATGTATACACACACACATATATATATATGAATATATGTATATGTATATTTATATATTCGTGTACAGTCATTTGCATTGCGTTGCGTTCTTGTCTCATGGTCGTGCATGAAGCAAAAACAAGCAACGCGACGCGTGTTTCATTTAGCTCGCTTCCTGTCTACGTCTCTTTGCCTCTCCTCCTCTCTGTCTCTGTCTTCTTTCTCTCTCTCTCTCTCTCTCTCTTTGTTCATCTGCACAGGAAGTAACAGACAGACAGACGGACCTGAATTGATAAATTGTGGCGCCTCACTGTCGGCCGCGTCTGCCCCTCTCTCTCTCTCTCTTCCTCAACCATTTTGCAACTAAGTAACTCTCTATCTCCCTCTCTCTCACTCTCCCTTTCTCTCACTCTCCCTCACACCTGTTCCAAAAATACGTACACACATCGCACGTGGCATCGGCTGAACTCAAACTCAAAATCGAACTCGTTGCGGAAATGACATTCCACGATGAGCAGAAGTCGCAACACGAAAACATCAAGCTCACATTAAATGCAAACCCCCCCTCCCTCCGCACACCTTTCCCTCGCTCTCTTTTCCATATTAATTGCAACAATTTGTTGTATTTTTAAATTTTGTATTTCAGTTAACGCAATCCAAAATATTTCACTGAGGAAATGACTGTGAAAATGCCTGGTCTGTTGTACGTTGCGTATACGTAATAAATTCGAATGTTCATAAGATAATCGAATTGGAAGAGTCTTGTTTATTGGCCGATCGGATGGCATTTGGGAGTTGAGGAAGATATTATAGTCAGTTAAAATGTAAATCGAATTGAAGAAAGCAATTATTGGTTTGCAAAGGGCGGTGGGCGTGGCATTTGAAATTAAGTTGATCAGCGTATGGTATACAGGAAACTTCATTTAAAATTTGGTGTCTCTACGTTTTATAACAGCTGAGATATTGACATTCAAAGAGATAGACAGACAGGCAGACAGACATACAAACAGACAGACAGACAGACGGACAGACAGACGGAAAGACAATCAGACAGACTAACAGACAGACAGACAGACTGACATACAGACCGACAGGCAGACGGACAAACAGACAAACAGACAAACAGACAAACAAACAAACAGACAGACAAACAGACAGATGGAGAGACAGTGCGAATAGGTTTTAATTAGGTTTTTTTAAACCGAATGCTGTTCAATGTTCCTCGATGATATAGGAACATATTATTTGGGTACTTTTATAGTTTGTGTAGCTTAAGGGCTGTAAAACAATGAGAAGTAAGTCTATGTGTAAGTGAGGAAACAGTAAACTATGTACATAAATACATACATATGTACACCTATGTATAATGCAAAGCATGGTGCAATACACATTCAGGTTCTACACATGCGACTACGGTTCAATAGCCCCAAACACGATCTTGTAGTTATTATCGTTCAGAGCGCGTGATAAGCTTTAATTAAACTGAATGACACTAAAAAAGATTGACAACTTTTATGAGTGTTTTGTGTGCGATTCTTTTGGACAATACGCAGAAGAGGCAGATGTGGCCCAAAGGTTGAGGTAGCACAGCAGAGATGTGTGCATATATCAGTTTATAAAATACATATGGCATATATACCATATATCTATGTATATGTCTTTATAGTATGTGCTTAATATGCATAGTTAACATTTCCGAATGCAAGCACGTTGCAAATTTGGCAAAGCGCAAAGCTTTTGCAGCTTCTCTGCGAGCTTTACCGCGTGTGTCTGCTTGTTTGTGCATGTGTGCGCCTGTTTGTTTGTGTCTGTGACGCGCAAATTGAATTCTACTGCGTGTTAGGTGCATTGAACCTATTGTTTGTTTAAGCAAAAACTGCTGATACCGAGCGAGACGGCGCTACTTAGATAGGGCGAGAGAGAGATTGAGGTAGAGAGAGTGTGTGCGCCGGAGAGAGTAGAGCACTGTGCTCAATGCCAATGCCAATGCCACGGCCAATGCCACGGCCACGGCCACGTCCAATGCCAAAATACTAAAAAGCCCAACAACCCCCAAAGCAATACCCCCACCCCTTCTGCCGCAGCGCTACCCTCAAACTTTTGGCTTTCAAGTTCAATGCCGTCGTGCCTCGTGCCTCGTCGAGTGCGTTGCCTCTTTCTCTCTCGCACTTATTGCTGTCCCGCCTGCACTAATTTGCTTTATGATTATTATGTTGATTGTTCGAGAGAAATAGAACGATTTAGAACGATATTTGCACTTATCATTCTTGGCCAATTTGAATTCTTTCCTCGTTCCGGGAACATTGGCAATTAAAAAGCTCTTCTATCTCAACCCAGAAACAGAAAGAGTAAACAAACAAGTAAATTACTCTGCCAGAAAGTAAAGCCCCAATAAGATCATTCTGAATGAGGATTTCCAATGAAACTTCATTATCAAGCCAGCAAAAAAGAAATGGAAACATTATGCCATATATGTATGTATAAGGTGTGTTCAAAATGTAAGGTGACTTTGTATTTTTAAGAAAATATATTTATTAATTTATCAAAGTAATCCCCCTCAGATACAATACACATATGCCAACGGTTTTTCCAATCCTCAAAGCACTTCTCATAAGCACTTTTCGGG
The DNA here is from genome assembly GCA_018903675.1 of Zaprionus capensis. Lineage (NCBI taxonomy): Eukaryota > Metazoa > Arthropoda > Insecta > Diptera > Drosophilidae > Zaprionus > Zaprionus capensis. The sequence continues at coordinate 2,038,263 of JAEIFN010001074.1, read as the reverse complement.
ATAGCCTTGAGCAATCTCCTCAATCGTTGCACATCTCCGTCCTTTCATAGGTCTCTTTAGTTTTGGGAACAAGAAAAAGTCACAAAAGTCACCGGACCAAATCCGGTGAATATGGTGGCTGAGGCATTATTGTGGTGTTGTTTTTTGCCAAAAAATCTCTCACAAGCAAAGATGAGTAAGCAGGGGCTTTATCGTGATGCGAAAGCCATGAATTGTTTTTCCACAATTCTGGACGTTTTCTTCGTATTGCTTCTCGCAATTTTAGCAATTTTGGATCAAAAAATCGCCGAGCACGCAAAACTTGAAACTTGGTCCAGATGTTCGAGAAGAGTGTACCAACATAACAAAAAAATCGATAATCGAAAGTACATTGCCCGCGAAATTTGAAAAACCTCCTTATTTTTTAAACACACCTCGTAAATGGGGCTAATCTCGCCATTTTAATGATGCAATTCACAAGCTCATCATGATGATTAAATGTTTAAACAGTTATTAGTCATATTGTCAATTTGTTCCAATGTACTAAGCACTGAGACCGTGCAAACTACAGTCAGTTTGCAGCAAATATTTAGCAGGATTATTAACATTTTTTTTTTTTGATTTGCCACACTGTACCCCATTATTATTGGGAGATATGAGTGATTTGATATATAAACTTGAATTACTTATTATATTTTTATATTAACTCTTCATTTTAATGATGCTATTGGCAAGCTTATCAAGATGATTAAAGCTTCAAACAGTTGTTCGTCATATAGTCAACATGTTCCACTGTACTAAGCACTAACTACAAAATGTTTTTTTTGTCATTTTTTTCGATTTGCCCCACTGTACCACTATTATTATTCATAATGCAAAATACATAATAAATTTTATCCATGAGTCGCTGACACGAAAAACAATTAGGTTCTTCTCGCCCAAAACTAGCAATTTGCTCCACTGTAGTCAGCTGTTTGCAATTACAGGCGCGCAGATGTTTGCTTTGTTTTGCGTTTGCTGCTGCGCAACTCGATAAACGAAAGCTCAAGAGAAAACCAGTAAGAAAAGCAACAGTCGCGTAGCACGCGACAGTGGGATACCCTTCGACCTATTTATGTATGTTCCTATGTATTATATGTACACATATATGTACATATGCACATGCTTTGAAATAAAATCCCGACAGATGGCTCTTCGCCCTCGCCTGCCTCCCTTGTTAGCTGACAGAAGCACTTGGTTTTATGCTCATACTTTCTTAAATAACTTCTGTGTTTATTGTCCGTTCGGATTGTAATTTGGAGGCTACGTAGATATTTCATCCAGCTTAGTATATGTTAAAGTCAGAAAGTTGTATCTTTTATACAGCGCTTACAAATTGAGCTCAAAAATTAGATTATTGATTTGCAGGGGCGGTGGGCGTGGCACCTAAAATTTGAAATAAACTTGATCTGCGCCGAGTACATAGGAACCTTCATTCCAAATTTGGTGGCTCTAGCTTCTATAATAGCTGAGATCTGTGTGTTCATCTGGTCATCCGGACATCCAGACAGACAGACATGGCTCAATCGACTCGGCTAGTGATTCTGAGCAAGAATATGGTATATATACTTTGTGGGATCTGCCACGCCTCCTTCTGCCTGTTACTTACATTTGCACAAAGTAAGTATACCCTTTTTTGACCATTTTCAATGGTCGAAGGGTATAAACAACAACAAATAACAAGAGACTCACATGGTGCTGCTGTGACTGCGACAGCGACTTCTGCTGCTGCTAGCTGCGCTCTGTGGCCATTGAGAAATGGCGCAGTTGTTGCTATTGTTGTTGTTGTCGTTGTCGTTAGATTTGTTTTTTGCGAGAGAGGCGCTCTGTAATGCAGCCAGAACGTGCGCGCGTTGCTGTTGTAATACATCTTCGCCTGCTGCCTGCTGTTGTAGTTGTAGTTAATGCAGTTGCTGCTGTTGTTGCTGTAGTTGCAGCCTGCGTCGAGCATGCGTCTGTGCTGCTTGCGTCGCAGCTCCTGTTCCTGCTCCGTTTTGCGTTTGTAACCTGTGAGGGACATTGCAGTCAATGATGTTGACGCCGACGTTGGCGTCGTTGCGCTGTTATCCGCACTCAGTGGCATTGCTGCGTCGCTGCTGCTGCGGTGTTTCTGCTGTTTTCACTTTTATTTTGATTTAATTCGTGTCGTTGTTGATCTTGCAGTTGTTGTTGTTGTTGCACGCGCATAATTTACACGAAATGTCTTTCTGTCTGTCTGCTTCTTTCACTCTTTTGTACTGACGTCAAATTGCTGCGACGGCGCGCGCGCTTTTTACGCAGCAAAAACAAGATGAATTTGCGTGTTGTTGTTGTTGTTGCACTTGCACTCGGGAAAAAAGGTCACACTCTTTTGCCTCTGCCTGTGTGTACATACATACATATGTACATATGTGTGTTTGGTTGTACGATATGTTGTTGTTTACGTATTTTCGTGTGTTGTTTTGATATTTTTGACCACTGTGTATTGTCGCAGAACTAGTGCAGCTGCCTAACTTGTTGAACAGAAACAACAAAATAAATGTCTGCGCCGCCTCGGCTCGCGTGTTTGATTGAAGCTCAGCATGAACTGGCCGAGAGGCAGCGCCGCCAACGGCAGCGCTAGCAACTGCGCTGCGCCAATTCTCTCCCTCTCTCTCTCTCTCTCTCTCTGTTTCTCTGTGGGATGTGCGCCTGTGTGAGCGAATGAACTTGCCAGCTACTGTTGGCTGCGCTGCCTCGACCTCAGCCACAGCTTCTGTCGTCGGCTGCAGCAAGTGTTTTTGCTGTAATTGCGACGTCGACATCGCGCACGCTGCTTGTCGAACAAAGAAAAAGCCAAGCGCTGCTGCTGCGCTGCTACTGCTGCGCTGACGCATGTCTCCCTCTGTCCAATTGCGCCTAACCCAATTCGAATGTCGTCATTTATTCTGCCCCTGCTGCTACTTCTTCATCTTCTTCAATTTCTTATTCTTCTTCTTCTGTTGTGGTTGTGGTCATGGAGCAATCGCAGAAAAGCTCTCCACCTGCAGCAGACGAGAGAGTTAGCGGAAAGCTTTCGCTGCACCGTGTGAATCGCTCTCTGTTTCGCTCTGCTTGTACTTTGGCCCGCGGCTAACTTCCGCCAGAGACAATAGGCACCCCCCTCCTCTTCCTTCTCCTACTTCTCCCCCACCTACTACATATATAGCGTAGCACACATTTGTTGCTCGGCTGGGAAATGCTAATTTTAATGAACTATTTAGCGTTTTCTTATCACTCTCGCAACAGTGCTGCCGATTTAGCTATTTTCCCAGCAGAGTTATTGGTAAATGAGGGATAAATTGTCAAATAGCAGCTTGCGGGAACTAGCTATTTTACAAGAAAACTTTTCATTATTTTAGCTTTGAAACCGAAACAAATAAATAAATCAAGCTACCTTCCGAAGGTTTTATACCCTTGGCTTTTACCTCCACCGATGATTCCAAATAAACAATACTGATCTTCATAGAAAAACACTCAATTTGCAATATGTTATAGTGGTCCAATTTTGATGAAATTTTATATGCTACTTGATATTATTTTTTACAACAAGAAAAGTCTTATTTGGTAACAATATTATTAAAAATAACAAATATTGGTCGGCAGCTGAACGAATTATTGTCAATCTCGATCTTTTCGACTTTTTAACAGCGTGCAGTAATAAGAAAAATGTGTTCCAAGTTTCATCAAGCTATCTCAAAAACTTAGAGACATGTTTGCGTTGCAACAGAAGGACGGACGGACAGACATTGCTAGTTCAACTCGTCTGTTGATGCTGATTCTGAATATACATATATATGTATGTATGTAAATACTTTATAAGTATACATGGCGAAAATCTGATAACTTTATGTATTTTTATGATTTACGATGCCACACTTAAATAGTTTGTAGTATTTTCCAAATTTAAATGGCAAAATATCATAGATAGGTCGTAAGAACATTAAAGTGTATAATATTTAACTAACAAACTATGAAATCAATTGAATATATAGTTCACCAACGGAGTATTTCACAAATTATGAAGCGATCGCATGAGTATTATTTAACTTCTCTTAGACAGACAGACAGAACAAAACACTGCTGTATCTTTATACCCTTCGACCATTGAAAATGGTCAGAAAAGGGTATACTAACTTTGTGCAAATGTATGTAACAGGCAGAAGGTGGCGTGGCAGATCCCACAAAGTATATATATTCTTGCTCAGGAGCACTAGCCGAGTCGATTGAGCCATGTCTGTTCGTCTGGATGTCCGGATGACCAGATGAACACACAGATCTCAGCTATTATAAAAGCTAGAGACACCAAATTTGGGATAAAGGTTCCTATATAATCGGCACAGATCAAGTTTATTTCAAATGTTAGGTGCCACGCCCACCGCCCCACAAAACAATAATTTAATTTTTTAACTCAATTTGTAAGCGCTGTATAAAAGATACAACTACGTAGTCTCCAAATTACAATCCGATCGAACAATAATCGCAGAAGTTATTTAAGAAAGTATGAGCATAGAACCAAGTGTTTCTGTCAGCTAACAAGGGAGGCGCCATCTGTCGGGATTATAGTAATTTCAAAGCATGTGCATATGCATTTGTGTTTGAATTTAACAAATTAAACTACACGGGAACATAGGTCGAAGGGTATCCCACTGTCGCGTTTTGCGCGACTGTTGCTCTCGTTTTATATGTTTATATGTGTTTATATGTACGTATATATTACCACACATTGATCTTTCAGCCGAAGCACCCATTAGGGATTATTAAGAAGCAGTTTTTAAAAAATACTGGATTACATCAATAAAATATCGTTTTTTTAGCTAAATTATATGGCTATTTCTAGCTTATTTCCAAGAGTTTTTTAGAGTTTTTATTATCCCAAGAGTTGACAGCACTGTCGCGCACTTGGGTAAACAACGCGGAACACGCGTCTGGGCATATTCTGAGACAACAGGGGATTTTCGCCAATCTGTTGATGCACTATAGAATGTGGCCCAGCATACAAAAGCAGCTTTGGCGCATTGGGAATAGGTCAAAAAAATTTGCGTAAAAATTGAACAAAGTCCGCAGTATGTATTTTGTGGCATTTAGGGCCTTATCCGGCCTAACCTTATACAGAAGTGCTTTTGTTGCAGACAAATAAACTTTTTTATGACAATTAACATTGTGTCAAGCTCAGCCCGACCTAAACTTATGTATATATTTATGTTCAAATGCGTCTTATAAGCTGGCTCCTTTCTTAAAAGTACGTAATACTAGACTTAGTTTTATATACACAAATGTTTGTATACCTACATATGTAAGTATACGTGGAATTACTTTGATATAATTGTTTAAACTTACCAAAAACTGAATATCGCCTACGATAAAAGTATATTGTTGACTGCTTTGTATAATAAGTCGGGAGCATTTTATAATATTGATTGTACTCCATTTTTATGTATTAGTATTTGAATTTCAGTTTGGATTAATATTTTGCATAGGTATAGTTATTATATTAATTATATTGGTCTTTAAATATGTGTATAACACACTAAATGTATTAAAGAGTTTTAACGGTCAAACTTTCACACACGAACTGAACAAAATATGGTCATCTTTATGGTTTTTCCATACATAAAATATGTATGTTTTTTATTATTATTTTAATTATATTGGTCTTTTAACAAATGTATAACACACTAAGTTCATTTAAGAGTTTCCACGGTCACACAAGAACTGAACAAAATATTGTCACATTTATGGTTGCATATGTATGTGTGTATATTTATTATATTAAATATGTATATTGGTCTTTAAATTAATGCATAATACACTAATTTTATTAAAGAGTTTGACACAAGAACAGTTGGTTACTCGCAAAATACGGTCACCGTAATGCTCTTAGTAGTCTGGTTAAGCCAACCTTGTTCTCACAACTGAAACACACACAGTATTAAGGAAACATGTGTACTGTACCACAGAATCTCTATTAATTAGTAACATAATGGAATAAAACTTAAAAAAAAAACAATATTTTTAATTTTCTTTTTTCCACAGAAGCCAGCGAGCCAGGACCTAACGGTACGCGCGCGAGGAGGCAACTATTTCCGGTACATCCGCGGCTCAACGAATTTATATATTTGTAGGGGCTCAACAGGTAGCCTGGCCGCAGGTCGCAGCTCACACTGTGCTTAGAAACAGATTAAAAACACATCGCGGCGCTGGTCGTAATAAGCGTAAAGGAGGATCAGGTAGGACAAGGGCGACGCGAAGAGACGCGACATGCAGACGCATGTTAAGAAATTACCTGTTGACGCTGTTACCTGGTTTATGCGTTTATTGCGGCATCGCGGGACACTGTGCCAGGCCAGACGAGTGCGCGCGTGCTCTCGCTCTCATTACACACTCTCTCACACTCACTGTCTCTCTCTTGTCTAATGCTGCGAGCTTTGTTTTGCGCGTGCTTGCAGAGCGATAAGCAGCGCTGCTCGCCGTGCGCGGCATCTTTGTTTTTTGTTTTGTGCTCGCAATTCTAAACAGAAAGCCATGTGCAGGCGCACTGTGGAGTGTGCTCATGTGTGTGTGTGTGCGATTGGGCAGCCCAAGCCGCGCTCGAGGCAGCGCCAGGCACGTTCGATCTTTGAAGCCAACGTCGACGGCAACGACGACGCCGACGCTTACAACAGATACGAAATTTGCATGCGCATCGACAATGGATACGCAGCTGCTGAAGAGGAATAGAGACAGAGATAGAAGAGGCAGGCAGGCAGAGGAACAGAGAGAGAGAGAGAGAGACACTGCCTTTCCCAATGCCATTGCCAACTGCGTTTCAATTTCTGTCGTGGCGGGTTTATCTCTCCGAACAACATTCGAACATTGAACATCGACGACAATGCATGCCTGGTTGCTGAGTCATGCACCCCTGCCCACCCTCGACCTCGCCTGCCGCTGCCACATCCAGAATTGGAGCACACACAGAGGGAGAGAGGGAGAGCCGCACACCCACAGGCATGTGAATATATCAACTTTGCACAGAGTGCAGCTAATTGTGTCAGCGTGTCATGTTTGTCTGCCTGTTCGCAGCCCAAACAACTTCGCAAGCGAATGCAAATAACAAAAGGAAGCCAAGCAAATAAACAACAGCAGCAACAACAACAAGAACAGCAGCAACAGAAAGATACGACAATAAACTGGGCGTAAACATGGCACATAACTTGGCAACGTCTGCTCTCATGTTCACGGCAAAGTTCACGGCACCTGGCGGGCAGTTACTCGTAAATATCTGCCTTCTCTCACACCTCACACATCTCGTATCGATCCCCGTTTAGGTATGAGAGAGAGCGAGAACAAGAGAGAGAGAGTAACTCACCAAGATATTCCAGAGAATTTGGTGACTCTGAGCGAATTTCGTCGAATACATTTCAAAGAGATGTACAATATGTACATAAGTAGATCCCAAAAGGATATACATGCATACATATGCACATACATAGCACACATACACACATATTTGGGTAGTTCCATAATCTTAAATATTTCTAGCTCTTTGCTGCATCTCTTACTTTCTCTATTCTAGGATATACACAGTCTTACACGATCTACACTCCATTGATTTAATGTCCTCGACGTTTAATTAAAAATTGATTAGATCGAATTCCTTAAGTATATTTAGACTGTTTGATTTGTCTTACTAAGAGAAAACTATAACTATAAGCTAAGATTTTAAACCAATACAGGTTGTTCCTATAGTAGTAATATATGTATGTATATAATTGTACATAATTGTATGACATTGTTCATATTATTTTTATACAATAAAAAAAACATTATTTCTAACTAACTGTTCCTATAAAAGCCATAGAATATAACATAGTTGTCAGATTTTGATAAAATAATTTTTATTTAGTATATCATATCATACTATATACTAGTAGAATTTTAATTGGTACTGATGAGTTAAGTTATTTCAAAAAGAATACTGGTCTTGGTACAAAAACTCTCATTTAGCCAAATTGATCTATTGAATTGAGGCCTATGTAGTAAATTTGTTTATAATATTTTGAAAAATAACAATCTATAGGTTGTATGGCAGTTATACGATAGATCGGTCTTTTCCGGCTTGTTCCGACTTCATCTATGAAGCATCTATGCCAACAGAAGACAGACGGACAGACAGACATAGGTCGACTTCTCTATTAATGCTGATTCAGAATATATATACTTTATAGGGTCGGATATGTCTGCTAAGGTGCGTTGTATATAACAAAGAATATGTACAACTTCTCTGAATCAGCCTGCAATTGCAACTTAGTCAAGAGCTGAGACTAATGAAGTAACTCATTCAACACAAATCTGTCCAATGAAGCGCGCTTCTCTGCGATACTCCGATGATTTATAACACACGTAAGAATAACTCCTCGGGAACGTACTGAGAAGATCTGTATGTAATATCTGGCAATGTTTATGGCTTGCCATGATATCATTACTATATAAATTCTGATGACGTTCTGAGGGGACGGGCTTTTAGTTTTGTAATAGCCTGAAACTGCACACGATTCTAATCGGGAATTTCGTGTAATTAAACCTAAATTGGGATCTTTCGTTCTTGCCAAAATGCAGTTGACAATTTTGGATTTTAGAGGGGAATCCTTTGGAATTTCTTACCTGGTTATTGAGGTTGTAACGAATTTTTGAAATGTTTTCCAAATGATCTGTTGAGACGCGACTCTATGTCCGACGACTGAACTACACGACACGGTAGTCCGCTGCTTGCGATTGCCTTTTGTTTTGTTTTCTTGCTTCGCTTTGCTTCGTTTTGTTCTACGTTTCTTTTATTCTCTGTTTTGTGGTAGGTCCGCTCACAAGCGCGTTCGTTTATCAACTAAACGAAGCCGACGTGAGCTTTAAAGCTGCAAAAAAAATCCGAAAAAAACAAAGAAGCAGAAATTAATAATATATAAAAAATGGAAAAACATGCTGAAAAAGCGCACGCAAATGAGACGAAAGCCAGGAGGAGGAGAGATTGGAGTATTTATTTTTGCGGTAGGTCGAATGGTTGCTGCACCCTCTTCAGAGATAGCTACCAAATATCACATATATGTTAGATCTTCCCAGAACGTTCCCGAGAAGTTATTTATACACATGTTATAAATCATCGGAGTATCGCAGAGAAGCACGCTTTATTGGACGGATTTGTGTTGAATTAGTTACTCAATTAGTCTCCGTTCATCACTGCACATTGGGCTAAATTCCAAAAAAAGTGGCATAAAGTCTAATATTGGAGATATCGATCGAAATTTGGTATATATGATAAAAATACCACTCAAAATATGTAAACAAAATTTTAAGTTAATTGGACCACGCCTTCCCTGACCGCCCATATATACCGATATTGCGTATACGTATACAAATCTTCTTGTTTTTGACAAAATTTCCCCTTTTTTTTCTTCGCTCAGCATACTTTCACTAATTTTGCCAAATATCTAGCTAGCAAGGGCGGAATAGTTGCGACCGTTGTCGATCCAAGCATCCAGCAGAGTTGCATGGCAGAATTCAAGCCCATCTACATTTTCAATGTTTGGCCAAAGTCGCAAAAAGTCGCAAGCAAAATTATAAAATACTTTTAATATACGTTCTCTAGTTTATTTTGACATACATTACATGACGCGCACCCGCGCGCAGAGTTAGTTCTACTCCACAGAAGACAAGCAATTTTGTTTGGTTTCATCTATTTTTGGACAGTACAAAACAATACACATAAATAACAAACTACTAATTTAAACACAAAATGTTTTTACTTTATTAATTCTACATATCTTGGTTATCAAAATCCATATTTTGAAATGTTTTTTTGTTTAAGTTTGTAAAATTGCCAATCCCACAAAGTTTGTGAAACTTTCCCGCCTAATTTTATAGCACAAGTCAGCTGACTAATCACCTCACTTTGAAAGTCGATTAAAATGACAGGGCTGCATTTTTAGCAAACATATTTATTGATTCTTTTTATATAAATAATCTATTTTAAATATATTAAGTTAAAATTAAGATTTGAGACGACAAAAGTTTCGACTTTATGCCACTTTTTTTGGAATTTAGCCCAATGTGCAGTGATGAACGGAGACTAATTGAGTAACTAATTCAACACAAATCCAAAACATCCAAACAATGTGTACACATAATATATTTCTTTTACAATTCCTAATTTAAATTATAGTTTCATCAGTTGCCAACTTCAGTTTCTTCTGTAATGGGAGAGGAGAAAGAATCTGTTGTCGCATAATTGTTTTAGAAATTACAACAATTATTATGTATAATATGTATACTAAATAATTTTAAAACGAAATTTGTATATAGTAATTCATATAAAATAAAACATCGTATGAATGAAAAGATACTTATTAATATTACTGCTTAAAATACTGTTTTGGTTTTTCAACTTTCCACTCTGAAAATTATACATAAAATCTCTCTGTATACATATACAGTAAATCTCTCTGCAAAGTTCGACAAAAACCTTTCAAATCAAAGTAGACTTTGCTTTTCCAAGCACTTCCTTTGACAAGCACTTCAGAAATGTCAGATTCATCAAAAGTCTGTGCGATTCGAAGGGTGTCAAACATCTGTAGAAAAGAGAAAAAAGTTGAGAATGATGTTAAATCTGCGTGGCAAGGGGAATACATCGTTCGATGTTGAGGTTTGTATGTGAATCCAGATCTGAATGGAGTTATAATTGTTGTCTATATGTAGGGCCTTGTGTTGCCCTTTGTGGCACTGACTGTAACTGCAAAAGGTCACAAGCAGCTCGAGAAGACATCACAGATGTATTGGCCACCAAAGGATTCTCGAGAGATGCTCTGCGATATGGACGAGGATGAACCCTTCTTCGCAAGCAATGTGCTTTATTATCCCGAGTTACCCCAGCCGCAGAACTTCGGGCCCTACCAGACGTATCGCAATTGGCGGGTCATCAGCAAGCAGCAGCAGCAAAAGCAGCAGAAGGAACAGCAGAAACTGCATCGGAAGCAAGAAGACGATGCGCAGGTGAGTCGAGCCAGCTGCCAACTATACACTGTGCTTGCAAAACTGGAACAAGTAGAAGAACAAGACCGCTGGTAGATTCCCTGAAGAGGGTCACCTCTTTACATAAATGTGATCAATTTAAAGTTATCGTATGTTGGTAAATATTTAGCAGAAGCTTAATGTGCAGCCACAGATACTCGTATGTGCAGATTATGGCTCTCGACCAAATCGTCATACACAGTCAAATTGTACAACAATATGCACGGTTTATAGTACATTTCCTCTTACACTAATCGACTTTCCACACCACTGTCCCTCTCTCTGTCTCTCTCTCTCACCAAGGTCTCCCACGTCGGGCGCACGCAATGGCTTCAAGCCATGGATCAATGGAACCACAGATCCTCCAACAAGATACCGCATCAGGATGCGCCGCTGGCGCGTGAGTTTCCGCGCCCGCCGACCGCATGGTTGCAGGAACTGAAGCCGGAACTTGATTTGGAACCACAAGTGCAGCAGCATTTTAAGCTATCAAAGACACAGCAGCCGGCGCAAGAACAATCACACCCGATAACGTCTAAGCCAAGCCAATCGCTCAAATCGAAAGTATCTAACGGGGCCATCAAGAAGCGTCAGAACTTCTTCCAGAGCAATCTGTCGACCACCATGGAGTGTCCCAATCTGAATCTGAATTCGAATCCGAAGACTTACAGGGCAAAACGCTCTAACCGCAAGAATGCCCCACTAAAACGTTAGATCCTCGCCACAATAAAATGAGAATGAATGACGCGACTTTCGTATTATCAGATTTACTATATATGATATAGTACAAACTGTTCTTTAACTGAAATGGCACGACGTGGCGAAGGTACTTCTCGCTCTTATGCTGTATCTGATGTCGTAAATCGGCTTTATGATCGCAAGACGAGCCTCAGTTTGACATTGTGGCGGACCTCACGAGAGGTAGATCAGTATTCAGGAGATACATGCTGCAGAGAGAGAGAGAGAGAGAGAGAGAGAGAGAGAGAGAGAGGGGAGAATGAAAGCGAGGAGTGTAAGTGTAAAAGGGATAGCTGAGGCCTTTCCAGAGAGTGAGCGCCAGAGAGCAACAAAGATTGCTGACCCAGTTAAAAGAAACGTGAGAAAGGGAGAGAGAGACATATAGAGATATTATTTGGTGTGAAGAGTATTCAAAAGACGGTCCCATCCTTAGGTAAAGAGAGATAATTGAAAAGAAAACACAGTGTAATTGAGCTCACTATGAGAAAGTGAAAGCGAAAGGGAAATTGAACTTGGCATAAGGAGTGTAGAGGAGGGAAAGAGCAGAGAGCAAGAAAAAGAGATTCAGACAGAGAGAGAGACAGAGCGCTGTAGAGCAAATGTACTGGCGGGTTTTTCTTGGCATATCCCGAAAATACTCTATGCACATGGAAATCCCCCTGCTTCCTGCTTCCTCCACCCACTGCCCTCATCCAACCTCGCCCACCTCAGGCATCTGCGGAGGGTATCGAAGCGTCGACTACAAACCCAAAGGTGTTTCACAAATTAGTTCAAGTTTAATGCACTTTTTGCGCAGCAATTGCATTTTTATTGATGCTACCAATACCAGTACATATACTTTATACATACGTGTATAGGCGAATATAGTGCCCCTTGCTATAGGTATAGATAGCTCTATCGATTCACAATCTAGCCGCAATCTGGCGGCATGCCGCATGCCATATACTACGTAGATATAGTATATATGTATGTATGTAAACTTGTATTTAGTATATAGTATGTAGTATATATATATATATATATATATGCCTGATATGCTTGATATGCCTGTGGACTGGGCAAACAGGCTGCCTGATGCGATACTACTTGAGCTCTGACACACTTCGCACCGCTTCGAACTGCTAGAAGACGCCTTGGCTCGCCTCGACCAGAGTCAATAGAAATATAAATCGACGCCCGATCAAGTAGCTCAACTCGAAGCTACTTGACAATCAATCGGTTTAGATCGTTCACATTACTGACGATGTTTGCACAGTTCTGGATCGGCATCTATGCCAAGTGAAGGCGTTGCTTGAGTGCCCGAAGGCTGCGGGACTAGACATATTTATATAGATATGTATGTCTAGTATCAGATATAAGAGATATCATGAGGGCCTAGTGTTCCTTAGAACATGTTTAAAGAATCTGCCTGTGATCACTGCGATCTGGAAAGGTCTTGAGAGTATTTTCTATAGTTTCTAGAGCTGATCTTACTTTAAAACGCTAAATTGATTGTACTATAGTGCAGTGCTTTAAGGATACCAAAGTTAATACAAATGTTAAGATATTGAATGTATTTCTATTATTTTATTATATATTCCCCCAACTTATCTTTCTTAATTTCGACTATCTGAGCTCTAAACCTTTTTAAGGAAGTTTTAACAAGGGTCCACAGATTCCTCCGCGCGCAAAGATCGTTGGCTTTTTCAATTCTTCTCTATTTTATTACGCAACTTTCCCCGTCACGTAGCCACTTGGCATGAGAAGCGCAAAGAAAGGCGAGCACAACAGTCAAGAGAACTGGGATTGCGCATGCTTTATTCATAATATATATATATGTATATATACATATATATGTATATATAGTATATATACTTTATGTGCATATCTGATCTACATTGCGGCACGAACGGTTCACCCATTACGCGCCGGATGACGCAAGTTGCAATTGTTATTGCCAAAGAAAAGCAAAATTTCATTGGATAAACAACAACAATAAAAAATCGATATAAAACAAGGTCGTCAAAGGAATTAAAATCCGTCCCTATAGCGGGTTATCTGGTCTTGAGAGTAAGTAGATCGATGTGTATGAAATACTAAGTACCTTGTGGAAGTAAAGAGGATCCAGCTGCGTTTATGTCTGTGTAATAAGTTTGGCAAAGAAAAAGGGGAAAGTTGTTGTACCCGCTACTTATAGGGTAACATACTCGTAGAAGGGTATTATAACATTGTGACAATTGAAAATGTATGTAACATGCAGAAGAAGGCGTGGCAGACTCCACAAATAAGTCGATATAGGCATGTCCGTCTGTCTGTCCGCCTGTATGAAAATCTACATCTCAGATATTATAAGAGCTAGTACTACTAAAAAAATATATAAAACCTGTAAGAAAAGCAAAAGTCGCGCGACAGTGGGATACCCTTTCATATACTTTACAATTATTCCCGACAGATGGCGCTCGCGCTTCCCGCTCGCCCGCCTCCTTTGTTAGCTGACACAAACACTTGGTTTTATGCTCATACTTTCTAAAATAACTTCTGTTTTTATTGTCCGATCGGATTTGGAGAATACGTAGATATTTTATTCAGCTTAGTATATGTGAAAGTCAGAAAGTTGTATCTCTTATACAGCGCTTACAAATTCAAAAAATTTAATTATTGATTTGCGGCGAGCGGTGGGCGTGGGGCCCAACATTTGAAATAAACTTGATCTGCGGCTGGCACACAGAAACCTTCATGCCAAAATAATAGCTGAAATCTGTGTGTTCATCTGGTCAGACGGACATCCGGACAGACAGACATTGCTCAATCGACTCTAGTGATCCTAAGCAAGAATTTATATACTTTGAGGGGCTCCCACACCTCCTACATATGCACAAAGTTAGTATACCCTTTTTTGGCCATTTTCAATGGTCGAAGAGTATAAAAAGTAAAAATTCTGTGCGCAGATCAAGTTTGTTTTAGATTTTGCCCACGCCCCCTTCCGCTCCCGTAAATCGACAAAATGCTAATTCCAAACCAAATTCTCAAATTTAATGTAGAACAGTTCATTTTTGTTAAACACAATAACTATCAATGCTTCAATGTTTGTTGAAAAATTGATTGCAATCGGATAATTAACATATCAGTTATTAAAGAAATAATTTTTTTAAAGAGTTACTGATTCTCAAGCCGTTATCTGCAAGGTATATATGTATGTATATAAAATAGTTTCCTTTTAATCGAGGTTCCCCACTTGGCCTATCTTAGTCCTGAGTGTTACGTGCTCTCTTCTATTGCTATACTTGATATACCACGTGAAGAGCTCCTCGAGCAACAACGAGTAAACGTAATTTTGACACAACTGCAGGTAATCAAGGGATTATTATTATATATCAGTTAATCGGACAGTCAAAAAGTTCAAGGTGAAGGTGGAACTCATGCAGCGAATAAAGTTGCGCAGTGATAAGCCTAGATATACCTATGATAGACATACTGCAGACCCATATAAAAAATATTTCACCACTCATATCAGACTTGACTATACTCCCAACTACTATGTAGCTAGATCCTACGATTACAAAACTAACCACAGTCATATAAAGTGTTATTCATTAGTAGTAATTTGTTATACAAACCTGGTCTGCTCGATAGAAGATATAGCCAGTTATGCAAGAGACGTACAAAGTCGATATCTGAACGGATTGGGTGCGTCATTTACACTTATTAACGCGCACTTGAGCACACTATTGGACCGATTGGGTCCAGTGGGGGGGTTAGCATTCTAATTGAAGTGCGTCGCGCTAGACAAGTGCCAAGTTGTCAATCTAACTAACTGAATATGAGTACCTTTCTGTACATATGTAAGTAGAGCTGCAGATAAAGTTACAGCCACAGCTAGAGGGTAGCTATATAAGTATTTATTATGTGTAGTATAGTCCACTTAAGTTTATATAGTTGTCGCGAATCGTCGCCTATTAAGGTGATTTATATCAGTAGGAACCGCTGCGCCCGGCGACAGTATGCAAGGCGACGCTGCCCGGATAGGATATAGTATCCCCCTCATATAGATCGGCATGAAAGTGGAGCGTGGAGTGGAAGGCGTCGTGGAAAACGGCGTGGACAGGAGCGAGGAGAAACCTGCCAGGCGCGGCGGTCCGCCCAAGTACCTCAACGAGGACTTCTTCAAGGCCGCCCTCGAGGATGGACTACGTGACATGCGGATCGATATCAAGCGTATTGTCTTTGCCGAGTCCAACGGAGGTGGTGGCGAGAACTACTGCAGCAGCATCTATCGGGCCAAGGCACTGTACAGGAGCAGCAAGCGGCAACTAGACGAGGAGTTGGCACTGATCGTGAAGAGCATTGCCATCACGCCTGCCACACAATTCCTTCAGGAATTGGCCGTGTATTTGCGCGAGAAGATCTTCTATTTCGATGTGCTGGGCAGGCTGGAGGTGCTCATTGGTGACGGCAGCAAGTTCGGTGCCAAGTGCCTCTACACAACGCGCGAACCAATGCAGACGATCGTCTTCGATGATCTCACGCAGTACGGATACAAGTTGGCCAGCCGACAACATGGCCTCAACGAGGAACACTGTGTTGTCCTACTGCGCAAGCTGGGCAAGTTCCACGCCACCTCCATGGTGCTGTTAGAGAAGGTAAGTCGCACTAGGGAGTAGGAGAACTGTGGAGTGAGTTACGGCTTTGGTACTGATCTCACCGGGTATCGATTTTTGTTTTTGTGCTGGCAGAAAAAGACATCTCCGACTCCTCAATCCGACTCCTTAACCAGAGTCAGAAAGTTAGAAACAAACTAGATAAACTAGGCAGAGAGAGTAACCTAACTCTGAGATGAATAGCGGGGCATTTGAGATCGTTGCCGAAGGGGGTCGTAAGGAGAAGCACTACACTCAAAGAATTCTTGAAAGAGAAGATAAAAAGAACCACTGAACAGAGTTGGCTCGGATACTACATACTGTATTGCAATTGAAAGACCTTCTTGGTTTTACATAAACTTACAAAATAAAGGCAGGTAATCAAGCATAGTAAGAACTTTCTACGACAAGTCGTATGTGCTGAGTTTTGCAATACTGGGGAAGCACCTCTACGAAGTTGAAGAGAAAATCCGCGAAAACATTAGAAGAACTTCACTGACAATGGAGCTGTAAGCTCAGCTGAGGTACAATAGATGCTATAGATCGCATTACAGATCTCCTTACCTAGTAGTAATATTAATTATAATAATCGGAGTCGATAAAGACGTAAATACATATTGTTTAATAATTGAGCCACGCCTACTTCTGCTACCGTAAATCTATAAAAATTGAATTGTAAGCGTATCTTAAATGGAAACAACGTTAATTTGAATACACTAACTCCTACTACTAGCTATCACTAGTAAAGTTACTGTACAACTTGGCATTAGTGCTATATTGACACTATGCTACTGTTATACCCTGTAGGACGCACGCTGTTTTCAGTTGACTTTGGTTGGTATCGAATAATTCAATCAAGGTTAAATTCACTGTCAACTTGCCAGTTATACTGAAATGTAAAATTCTGGGACATCTGTAGATCTTCTGTTAAACTGTTATATACCTGTAAAACAGCTTTACATCAAAATGTACCACAAATTAAGTCTTCTTCTACTACTAAAGATGTAACCAATGAGATCCTTAGAAAAACTGTGCTACTCAAGAAGATCAAACATTAATGTAGTTTACTTTACTTTGTGATCATCTGATCGTACACATAATTGTTATACAGCGAATACATTAGGCAGATACTTGTGAGATCATTTGTTCAACTGTTCTACCTAATGAGATATCCTTAGAAAAACTGTGCTACTCAAGAAGATAATTAATTAATTAATGAAGTAATGATTGTACACAAAACTATTATACAACATAGAAACAACCCCTTTCAATAGGCAGATACACTTGAGATCTTTCAACTGTTATATCCAATGAGCTTATTAGAAAAACTGTGCTACTCAAGAAGATCAAACATTAATGTAATCTACTTTACTTCCCTATCATCTGATCGCACACAAAACTATTATACAACATAGAAACAACCCCTTTCATTAAGCAGACACTCGTGAGATCTTGGTTGTAGTCTGCTTTACTTTCCGATCATCTGATCATACACAAAACTGTTATAACTAACTTCTCCTCCGTCCTCCTCCCAGGATCCGAGCGTACGGGAGCACTTCACCAGTGGAATGCTCGACGAGAACTACATCAGGAAGAACGAGCGCTTCGTGAGCCTAATGAGCCTGCAGCTGGTCACGTTGGCGCAGCTGGTAGCCAAGTGGCCTGGCCACGAGCTGCTAGCGGGCAAACTGCAGCGTCATTGCGACAACATCGAGGAGAATCTGGTGCGCACCGGGCGACCCGATGAGGGGGAGATAACAGTACTCAACCATGGCGATCTGTGGGTGAACAATTTCATGTACAAATACGACGAACTGCAACCGAGTGCGCCCAGCGATGCGATCTTTGTAAGTGAGCAAGGCAGAAGGGGGAGATGCAAGTGCCAGGACTGATCAAAGTGAATCCTTATCTCTATCTCTCTTTGGCAGGTTGACTTCCAGCACAGCTTCTTCGGCAGTCCCGGCTGCGACATCAACTTCTTCCTCAACAGCTCTGTGCAGCTGGACGTGCTGAGGCATCGGCGCGAGTTCCTCATCCGCAGCTACTACGAGGCACTGCGTGCGAGTCTGGAGCGGATGCATGCGTCGCATGTGCCCAGCTGGGAGGATATACAGCGGGAGATTCGTGCCCGCGAACTGTATGGCTTCTTCTCCGCGTACGCCTTCCTGCCCATGGTCACCATGCGCAAGGAGGACTCGCATGACCTCAGCATGGAGGCGCTCAGTGATCGCAACTTTGCCGAGCGCAAGGTGCAACTGATGTTCACCTCAAATCCTCGCACCCTGCACATCCTGCGCTACGCGCTGCAACGCTTCGACGAAATGGGCATCTTCGACTGATCCCCCCCCCCCGCGGATCGAGCTGCAATATAAACTATATATCTGTATCTGTATCTGTATCTATATATTTGTTATGTACTTCCAACTTTTTTTTGCTATACATAAGTTTCTGTGCGTGTACTTAAGCTTGAGCGCAGCTGCCCGACTTGCGTATACCCTATAAAGGTTTGCCAACTGCACAACGGGTATACTCTATTCTTTCTCTGTTCAAAACTCCCACGTGGGCAGCCACTTCAAGCTGTGCAGGGTTGAGTTAGGCTCGTTCGCCAGCGGGCCACTCATGCCGTAGGCCAGTGGCGAGAACAGCACAAAGCTGTAGACGACGCCAGACAGCAACGACCCGAGCAGCACGTGCTGCAGCCAGCGGGGCAGGCCGCGGATGAGGTAGTCGAACATGATGCCTGTAGATGAGAAGAGAGAACAATCACATTATATTGTAGGTTTCCATATCAGCATCCTTATACACACATACATACGCGGGCGGTCTAAAAGGTTTCTAGCCCGCCGATGATTCATTAATTTTAACAATTTTCAATATTTCATTTATCATCACAGACATTTTCTAAGGCGATCACTGATTTCATTGTTGCTCTCACCCTTTTAGACCCCCTAAAAATTGGCGCAAGACTCCTCGATTGTTTTACGATAACTATAATAACGATGTGGCTGCTATTCTGGAGGGTACATACAAAAAAGGTGCCTAATTAAAATACCAACCACCTGGAAACTTATCAGACAGCCCTGGTATATATACAAGTATATTTGTACATATACACCCTGTAAATCCTATATGTGTATGTACATTCCCTGTATATACTATTAACATATACATATATGTGTCAATCAAATTGAACTCACAACAACAAACTGTTCCCACTGCCCTTTATTTAAATCGTTCCCAACAGTGTCACATTATTTACAAAAGCAAAGTGTTCCCAGTACTAAACATACTTGTTACTAACGGTTCCCAGGACAAGTTATTAACACCTATAAACTGTAACCAGTTGCAAGCCTAATTCAAACTTGCAAACTGTTCGCAGTAGCAAGATATTCGCACCAGTGTCAAATAATTTAAACACCAACTGTTCCCATTGTCAAATTGCTCATGCCTGAAAACTGTTCCCACTATCAAGTTGTGCTAACTTGCAACACAAACTGTTCCCAGTGTCAGTTGATCATACCTACACACTGTTCCCAGTGTCGATTCGTTCACACCTGCAAACTGTTCCCAGTGTTAAGTAAATCGAAGCTTGCCAGTGTTCCCACTGCCAAGCTATTCACACCAGCAAACTGTATCTCATGCCAAATAGTGCACTCCATCAAACTGTTCTCAGTACGAAGTCGTTCCCAGCAGCAAAGTGAGATCATTGCCCCCCAGCACCTCATCGACTTGCACTGCCAACTGTTCCCACTGCTCCCATTATACTGCTGCCACTTCTGCACTCACCCGTCAGCAGAGAATTAAATATCAGCGCCGGAAAGTAGTGATGGAAATAGAGCACGCGTCCCATGGCCCAGAAGGGAAGGTAGTGAAGCAGCCAACCCACAAAGAGCCACGCGGCAGCCTGCAGGGATTGGCGCTGTGCAGTGCAGGCAGAGGCAGAGGCAGATGCGTTGCTGCTGCTGGACTGCACCTTGGTGGCTGCTAAAGCAAGTGAGGTGGCCAAGTCGGGAAGTCGCTGCTCACAGTTGGCGGGGCAGCTGCAGCTGCAGAGATCTGTGGCCAGTGGCGATGCAGGCGGTGGCGGTGGCAGTGCTTGGCGAGCTGCAGCCAGACCGGCTCGGCGCTGCTGGAGAATGGCCTGGCAGAGAAAGACCACAACGAAGAGGGCCAGGAAGACGAGATTGCTCCACCAGATGACCGGATTGCCCAACAGGTAAATGCGGTAGCTGCTGCCCGAGAAGAACTGACCCTGCAAGGAACAGGAAGGGGTTAGCTGGCAGAGGGATGGAGCGAGAGCTGTTGCTTGACTCACCCGATAGTTGATGGGCCACTGCCAGGGTCGACTGGTGATCTCGCCTTCCTTGGGCTTCAGTCCGGCATTGCCCTGCAACATGACCGCGTGCGACTCAAGGAAGCGTGCAAAGAAACCGGGCGCGTAGACACTGAAGTTGACATTGGGCACTGCAGGCAGGTGAGGATTAGACGGGGGATTAGAGGGGGAGAGAATCGCCAGAGTTGCCTGCCTACTCACACAACTTGTGGCGATTGTCCTCGACATTCCACTGGGCGTGCTGGTCGCGCAGATTGAGATTGCAGGAGACCTCCTGCTGCTCGAATCCCCACTTGGGCAGCTGCTTGCCGCTGGAGGTGAGGGCGCAGTTCTGCAGGTAGTGGACCAACTGCAGCCGCGAGGTGACTGTGTGCACGGTGTCATTGACACGCCCACCCACAATCAGCACCCGCCACACATCATTGGCATCGCCCGCGCCAACCTGGAGAAGGCCACAAGTTAAAGCTAGAGAATTCAGGGTTAGCACACTCACCTCGCCGTAGCCCGTCACCTGCAGATGCTTCTTGGTCATGGGTGCCGGCTCGCCGTGCGAGTGCAGGTTGCGCCTGGTGGCCAAGTGCTCCAGACGACACAGATCCCCATGGCGGAGCAGCTGCAGCGGCGACTTGTCCGAGTGTGGCTTGTTGAACGGCTTAATCAACCAAATGTTGTTGTCGTCCTTGTGCGTGTACGTGGTCACCTGCAAACAATACGGGGGGATCCCTGATTACTTCCTCCTCCCCCTCAACCTGCTGCTGCCCCTGCACCGCTCACCTGCTGCTGCCTTGCTCCGTTGCCCTTGGGATAGAGATGCGCGTGCGAGTGCAGATAGCCCCCGCCAGTCTTGTGATTCTTGATGGTCACCAGGGCGCCGTAGGCCACATCCCGCGGCATGCTGGCATTGTAGAGCGAGTTGCCCACGAGGCGCGACTGGAAGGCGGAGCTG
This sequence comes from Zaprionus capensis, assembly GCA_018903675.1. Classification (NCBI taxonomy): domain Eukaryota; kingdom Metazoa; phylum Arthropoda; class Insecta; order Diptera; family Drosophilidae; genus Zaprionus; species Zaprionus capensis. The sequence goes on along the minus strand of JAEIFN010001074.1, from coordinate 2,016,578 downwards.
TAGAAGCCATCGCCATTGCCACTGCGATTGAGCACGCGCAGATGGATGTAGAAGAAGAGCGTGTAGAGCAACACGGGCCACAGGATCAGAGTGAGCGCACGGCACACGATCTGCTTCAGTGTCTCCACAATGGGCTGATCCAGATCCCCCAGAATGAACCACAATTCGCTCGCAGTGTGCAAACCCACCAGCAGCACCACAAACAGTCCGACAAACTTCACTGAGATCGTGCACGACAGCATTGTGCCGGTGAAGATCAGCCAGAGCCACCAGCGTGTGCTGTACGAGCCGCCGCCACAGGTCGCTTTCGATATCTTCACCATGCCCCACACGGAGGCCACCATGAAGAACAGCAGAATGGGATCGAGCAGGATGTACTGGTTCAGAGTCAGCATGCCCACATCTGGAGATAGAGAGAGAGAGGAAGAGGGAGTGGGAGTGGTTGAGAGATAGTAGAATGTCTTCAGCCTCGACTGCCTTCTTCGTCGACTTACCGAAGATCAGATATGCTGCAGACAGCAGCGCCGCCTCGTGGGAGCGCGTTAGATCGTAGACAGTATCGAAGCCCATTGGCATAATGAGTGCGCCCAGCGTCGTACAGAACTGCAGAGAGAGAGAGGGGAAGAGTGAGTGGGCAGTGGGAAGAAAGTGAAGTGATCCTGTTACTCACATAGCGCATGCCCTGGTAGCGCGTCTCGTTGTACTTGTCGCCGGGTTTCTCAAAGGGAAACGTTCCATTGTAACCCGTCAAGTAGCCCGACAGGCCAATTAGCATCTGCGGAAGGGAGGAAGAGAGACATAGACAGAGAGAGAGATAAATAATATGAATACTATATTATATAGAAATTGCATTAATAACTGTTTCTCTTTGGTTTTACAGTTATTTGATATATGAAATATACAAGTAAAATTGGCTTCTTTTTTAGATAAATGACAATTCCAAGGAATCACATTTTATTATTATAATTCAATCCATTAGTGATCACAATTCTGTAGTTCGAAAAGTTTTTTTTACAGTAAAACAAGTTGGGACAACAAGCCTCTATGTCCTTTTGCCTCATGTCAACAAACTAGAGCTATATCAATTATATATAGAGTTTCTGTATGATTAAACTTTATAAATTATCAGTGTCAATCAAAGTAAGGTACTATAGTAAGGCGGCAGCACGGAACCACTAGCACGGAACAATGTTTCATTGTTGAAATGCATGGATTCGAAAATGAATTGAATTGAACATAATGTGTATCAACATGAGTTCATATTGTAGTCAATTCATACAGCATGCTGTGAAATGTGCATAAAAAAATAAGATAAAAAGAGTTTTGAAACATGTGCTCGAGTTGATTTCATTCGAATTAACAAACTAGAGCTATATCAATATATATATATCTATATATACATATATAATATATTAGAGTTTCGTAATTTAATTTAATTTTATTTTTTTAATTTGTTTTTATTAAAATATAGCTAACAAAAATTAACAGAGACATTCTAGCCAAGGAGAATTTAAGCACCTCGCAATTTTGCATATTTTATTAAATTAATACCCTTGGCTATATAAACGTTAGTCAAGAGTTTGCAACGCACCTTAGGAGACATCTCCGGCTCTATAAAGTTTATACATATTTATTCTGAATCAGTATCAACTGTATCGATCTAGCCATGTCTGTCTGTCTGTCGTTTGCAATGAAAATTAGTGTAGTTTAAGAGGTAATCGCAGGAGATAAGAACTTGCAAGTGTATAAAATCTTCGGCATACCGTACGTAGCCTTTCGTTCTGGTTCTTATACCCTTGCAGAGGGTATATTAATATTTAATACATATAGGATACCAAGGCCGAAGTAAAGCCTAGAAAATTTTCTTTAATGCATACAGTGAAGTAAGACAATTGGTGCATATCGCCTACAAGATGTGATTTACTGTATTTAAATTGAAGTGCATCTTATCTTATTAAGCACAAATGTTATTTAGTTATCGCTACTAAATATCGCAAAAAATTTACATAATTCGTAGTTTCTTTAATTTTTTTGGGACTCGAATGCATTCAATCTAAAACTCAAATCCCCATACATTCAATTCAATTTTTAACGCGCTAATGTTGTGTGTGTAAATATTGTATGACAGCACAAACTCAATCAAACTCAGTAGGCTTGACTTTTTCCATTTCATTAGCTTTCATAGGAACAGTCAGTACGAAATAAAGACTTTGATTAACAAGTCTTATAGTCCAACAATTGGAGCTGTCAATGAATACATTCTGCACAATTATATGTAACTAGAATAGGAACAACTAGAATAGGAATAATTAAAAAAGAAAATACGAGCGCTACAGTCAGGTGCTGACTGTATAAGGCCATGGATTATCATAGTATACCGTACGCAATAGGTATAGGAATGCATTTCTAGCGCGTACCAAATTTCATTACATGTGCTTCTTCTTGATTTTTTGGCACGAGCTAAGAATGCATATTGCTCTGTCTAATGTCTCACCATTTCCCACGACCGCGCGAGTTGTTCAGTGGCTGAGTGGACTATGTCCCGGATTGTAAGACCAATGATGTGTTGAGCGTGTTCGAGGTTCGACTGCTGCCACCATCGACATGTGAAATTCTTTTATTTTTAAATATTTTTCATTAAATAAATTAAAAGTTCAAAAACATTAAAAAAGGGGCGGCGGCGATAGGCGATTTTTATGTTTTTGTTACGCAATATATGTAATTAGAACTTAATTTTTTTTCGTTGGTACACAACAGCAACACCAAATCGAATTGTACATATGTGTATGTACATACATGCGTGCAATAATGTGTGTTGAAGTGGGACGCCAATACATATATGTGGATATGCAGACATGTATGTGCGGGCATCCCACTCGCACATTCATAATTTTACAAGGGCTTATGATCGCTGTTATGTTCTAGCATTCTAATTTCAAAATATTGAGAGCAAAACAAAATAGGAAACATCCAATTGGAATCTTACTGAACTTGCAAAGTCATAACAGACAAAATACGGAAAGAGTGACGGCATTGAAGAACGCATTAGCTCGCGTTTTTTTGATGCGTGCTAAATAAAATAAAAATAGTAAACATCATTTATAAATAATTAATATTATTTATAACTATTAAAATTTGATTGTCTTTTATATTGCATAATAAATATGAAACCAAAATAATGAAAGTTTTTTATTTATATTGAAATTTAATTAAATAATTTAATTTGTTTGTAGCGGCTATATCACAGCCCGCTTGACTGTAACTTTTCTTTCAGTTTATTAGATTAAAATAAATAAACAAAATAAAATAAGAAGTAATTAATTAATAAATGAAAATTCGCACCCGCCTAAACCAAGAGAGTTGAACACACGCCTCACAGTCTTTTGAATTTGCCGTCCGCCACTCTAACCACTCGGCCATTGCCTCACCCCTTGGCCCATCGGCAAAGCTGCATTGTGAACCAATTCTGTTACCATACAATTCAAATAAAAAGTTTAAAATGCTGTGTGTCTGACGCTAGATTTGAACTTCGGTATGCTTGAGTAAATTAGGTCTGTTTAAGTATATACATATGTTTAAAGTGAGTTTAATTCGTATCATATCTCACTTATTTATAGTCCGATTTAAATGAAATTTTCACATAACGCCCGTGGCAAGGTATTTGCATTGTAAGATATACAACTTTGGTTGTTGAAGTAATATTGTAGTTTTTAAATAGTTATTACTCCTTTACAGAGGCGGGAAGGGGCGTGTCCAAATTTTAAAAAAACTTTGAGACACTGCAATATATACGTATGTCACTAAATGTCACTAAATTTGATGACTCTAGCTCTTATAGTTTCTGAGATCCAGGTGTTCATACAGACTGACAGTCTGTCAGACAGACAGACATGGCTCAATCGACTCGGCTACTGAGACTGATTCAGAATATATATAGTTTATGTGGTCGGAGATGCCTTCTTCTGCCTGTTAGGCACATTTCCGTTCCGACAAACACAATAGACAATGAATTTTTTTAAAATCCATGGCCTTACAAGAACCCGCATGGGTATAAAACCTTAGACATGTCGATTGTAGCCGTTTACTATTCTCATTACTCACTATACAATAATTCAGGAAACCCTTTTTGATATAAGTACACCCAAAAATGAATGATTATACTAAAAATATTTATGAAATGAGTTAATTTATGTGGGCAGAGAACGAAATGGAAGGATGGGAAATTCTTTGAACTTATTTTGTTAGTATTTTACAATCGTCCATTCGTCCGTCTTGTATTGGAAAAAACTTAAAAACAGAGTATGCTTTTGACCATATTAGGTCTATCACTGTACATATCGTACAGTACTAAAGTACTTTACTCAAAAATACTGTGCCCACTATCAAATGAATAAGTATACTAACTTACAAGGAAGGACAAAATACAACATTCACATGTACTCATTTTATACTCTCATATACTCAATTGTGCAGCAATGAGTACAACAAAAAGTTAACTCATATTTTCGATAAATGATTCATTTGGCGTTTTAAGTGCATTCATGTAGGAGTCTTTAACCTTCAAATTCGCTCAGAAAGGCTCTTAAAATCGAGTTTAATCAATGTTGAAATATAAAACCAAATACCTTAATATAAAATTAAGAGTGTTCCAATTGGAGATGGAAGTCAGGAAACCTTATCTTGAATACGACTAAAACTTACCTTGCCCAGCGGCGGATGCACATCGAAGAAGAACGTACGATTGATATACCAACTACCCATTTTGCCAAAGTGCGTCTCATCCCAGCTGTAAAGTGGAACAACAGTTATTATATCTCTCTCACTCTCACTCTGCCTTTCTTTCTCCCCTTGCCTGGAATCCTTTTGGACTTACCAAATATGATCCGGTTCGGTTACCTTGTAGAAACGCGTCGAAAAGGTGATGACAAAGACAGTGACCAGCAGAAGCCACCAACGCCTAACACAAGAAAAGGAAAACAAAACAAAGTTTGAGAAAAGTCTTTTGTCAAGTTCGTTGCCTGTTGAAGTCTCTCGTTTTACCAATTGGCATCGTTTGTCTGATTGGGCTCCGACTTAGCCACTTCCTTTGTTTTCCTCGTGCACTTGGGTGTCTTAACAACGCTTGCCGCCATTTTCCAGTTGAGTTTTCTCTGTATTTTCTAAGTGAAATATTTGAATTTCCTTCAAATGAAATCTTTTTCACATTTTAACTGTTGCACACGTCAACAGAGACAGACACGAAACGAAGCTCAGCTCGGCCAGAAGAATGCTTTCTCTTGTGGCATTCTTTCATTCTCCCGCAATCACAACAACCAACACTCTCGAGGTCTTGGCAAACCGGTCTTGGCCAACTCTTGCAAATCAGCTGCTGCTGCTTGGCCAACTTGTGCTAAGGCGTTGCAAGCTTGCGACTATCATCGATAACAACGAGATCATCGATAACAATCGCAACGATCGTTACACGACAATTGTGCAGCAATTGTCCAGTGTTGTCTACTTTTAAGCTGTCTGCTAAGAATGAAGAATTGTGCTGCATACTTTTGAGCGCACCTGATATATTCTACTCTCCCAGGCACAACAAGTAGGTTTTTTAAAATGCAACAAGGACCCCGTAATAATTTCATCCTTTTCAATTGATCCTTACTTAAAATTACTATATTACTTTGCCGTAAAATTTTTTTATCTGAAGTCTTAAGTGAATTATCTAAGACACTCCTTTTAATCTGAGATAGGCACTTTTGACATGATTTCATAATATAATATAATATTTATATATATTGAATATAATTCTTCTAGCACCAGAGTGTGATTAAGTGGCGGTTTTGTGTTTTCAATTCCATCATTACTCATTATATTAGTAAAAAAATGTATTCCATACAATCAACATACATTTGTCGATCTTATTTCTGAACTTAATGTGCGCTGAATGTGCACTGCCTTCTATAATGATGAAATAAACCAGATTTTCTAAGGCATGTAGAAAATATGAACCAAAGCTACTCAAGCTGTGGCATTAATGTGAGCTGCATATGTACCATACATAACGTATATATTTTATATATATACATATATCAATACATAATATAGATATATAAATTATACATACATGTAAATAAAAAAACCTTTTTGATTGCGGGAGAACTGGTCAAAATGCGTTTTTATTCCATGAATAACTTAAAGCAGCGTTCGGCAATGTGGTTACAAACTCGTTCCAGGAGTGGAAATTGAGCAGCAAGTGGGATTCTACTGCTGCGCAGTTGACTCGACTGCATTGGCCGCTGGTGTGCGATTGGCATCTTCCGGCTTCATGGCAGGGAACAGCAGCACTTCCTACAGGGGGGGAAAAGAAAAGAAGGATTAGCACTGCATCTAGAATATCGTCTGTTATCGAACTCACCTTAATGTTATTGGAGTCAGTGAGGAACATGGTCAGGCGATCAATGCCCATGCCCCAACCGCCGGTGGGTGGCAGTCCATACTCTAGCGCCGTGCAGAAGTTCTCGTCCACCATCTGGGCCTCATCGTCACCGGCTGCTTTGTCGCTGGCCTGCTGCTCGAAACGTTCGCGCTGCACCACAGGATCGTTCAGCTCGGTGTATGCGTTGCAAACCTCCTTCTTGGCCACAAACAGTTCAAAGCGCTCGGTAAGACCGGGCTCACTACGATGGTACTTGGCCAGCGGCGACATTATTTGCGGATGATCGCAAATGAAGGTTGGATTGATGCAGGTCTCCTCAATGAAGTCACCAACCAGTTTGTCCAGCAGACGCGCCGTGGTACGTGGTGCCGGGCACTCAACTTGATGCTTGGTGCAGAGCTGCGACAGAAATTCGTTGGTCTCGGGAGTGTAGAACTTGTCAGCAGCGGGGAACTTGACCTGCAACTTCTCCTCGAGAGTTTTGATCATCGAGACACGCTTGAAGGGTGGCGTGAAGTCTAACTCCTGCTCCACTCCCTCCGGTCCATCTGGATGATATTTGATCTTGTATGTGCCGTGAATGGCCTGCACCATGCCCGATACCATCTGTTCAGTAAGCTCGATCACATCGTGATAGTCGGCATACGCCATGTAGAACTCGCATGTGGTGAACTCGGGATTGTGCGTCAAATCGATGCCCTCGTTACGGAACTGACGCCCGATCTCATAGACACGATCCAGACCGCCCACGACAAGCATTTTGTGGTACAGCTCTGGCGCGATGCGCATGAACAGATCCATCTTGAGGTCGTTGTGATGGGTGACAAACGGCTTGGCCGTAGCACCGCCGGCAATCATATTCATCATGGGCGTCTCAATCTCCAGGAAGCCCAGACGATCCAGGAACTGTCGCACATACGATATGATCTGTGGGGGCAGAAAGGGGCTTATATCCTTACAGATTGAAGGCAATTCCATCTCAACTTACCTTGGCGCGTATCTGGAAGGTTTCGCGAACTTTGTTGTTGAGTATCAGATCGAGATAGCGCTGACGGAAGCGCGTCTCCTTGTCCTTGAGCCCAAAGTGCAGATGGGGCAGCATGTGCAGACACGGCGACAGTAGCTTCAGCTCTGTGGGCATAATGGACAGTTCGCCCTTCTTGGTCTTGCCGGGATGTCCCTTGACGCCGATTATGTCGCCACGACGCAGCTTAGCTGTGTCCGATTCGAAGGCCGCTTCGCTTTTGTATGACTTGGCGCTGGCCATGACCTGCAGCTTGACACCTTCGCCGCGCAGATCATAGAATATGAGCTTGGCCCCGGACTCGCGTATGGCATGGATGCGACCAGCCACACTCAGATCGACCTGGTCGAGAGTCTCGCCCTCCTTGAGGTCGGTATATTTGGTTATGAAGTTCTCCAGCGAGATGCTTACATTGAACTTGTGTGGGTACGGATCATTCTCGGGCGTTTGCTTCAACTCAGCGACTGCTGCAGAACGCAGCTTGAAATACTCATTGGGTGAGATCTCCTCCTCCTGTTCTGCGGCTGATTTTTTCTTCTGGCCTGCTTCGGGCACAGCAGCAGCTGCCGCCTGGCGGGTCGCATCCTTCTCGGCCTTCTCCTTTGCCTTCTGCTCGGCTTTCAGTCGGCGCTTCAGCTCACTGAAATAGGACAATAAGGTCAGGGAAGTGGGCAAATTATGTGAGTTTTCTCTTGGGGAGTACCAACACTTTTGTGCGTGTGCTTGGCGCCAGCTGCGCCGTGTTCACATGGTAAGAGCGAATCGCTGCCCCTGACGCTGCGGTTGACCGTTGGAACACAGCATGTGGTGACAGCAGAAGAAGTTGCTTTAATGCGCAACGTGCAAGCATTTTGCAAGCGATTTTTATTTTATCTAAGTGCAATTTCGGTGAACGCAGCTGATGACGAACAGCGAAACAATTCAACTTAACCTCACAGTTGGCGCCTGGTTGGCACCGCAGTCGCCAGACTCAACAAGTCACTGCAATTGTGGCACGGTACTTACTTCTTTGACAGTTCACCAGTTGCAGCAGCCATGCCGTTTGGCTTTCTTTGAATTCCGGCTTCGAGTTTAAAGCTGTTCAAGTAACACAAATAAAGATTGCGAATGCGCCACACAGGGAGCGAATTGAAATGAGAATAGTACACAAAATATATCGATAAGTGCGCAAATTGTGCGCTTTCTCAACACTGTTGGCCGTGCGCGCTGCCAACTTAACACACGTGTAAAAGTTGGGTCAGCTCTGCGCACCAATGGTTATCTGGCAACTCTATCCACAATAGAACTGAGATCGTGAACGACAATATCGCAATACCCCGTGAGCAAACGTGATCACTAAAGGTTGACATACTAACTTAACACACCATTAACGTCATTTGCTTGCCATTAATAAATGAACAGTTAACCAAATAAACTAAATACATAACTTGCGTATTGATTAATTAAAGAAAAGGGCTGCTTCGTGGTGAAATTGATGTTCAATGATCTTGCCTGTTCGTGACCACGCACACATTTTGTCACGCGTCCATCTCCAATCAGCAGGTGAAATTGTGCCGGGTTGCACAAAAGAAATAAAAAAAACCGAGTGTGTAAAAGTAGAACAGGAATCAAATAAAAAAAATACACAAGCAAACATTTCGTATACACTTATAACAACGTAATAACTGGCGAATTATTCAATTTGTCAAAATTAAAACCAAAAAAAATAGTTAAAATTATTGTTAACAGCTGAGCCACTAGGCACAAGAAGACAACGATACAGTAACTGCTTCACCAATAAGCCATGGTAACGGTTGGACTTCTATCGCGCCTGCTGGGCGGCACTGCCGGCGTGGGCGTTGGCGGTGGAATTGTTGCCGCTAGCAGTGCTTTGGGAAGCAACGGCGTTTGCATCACATTGTTAACGCGCATAGCCAGCCCGCGGGTGGCTCAGCGCCTGGGCAGCGTACTGAATCCACGTTGCCTCAGTTTTCTGGTCAGCAGTAGCAGCAGCATTGGTCAACGGCAGTCATCAGCAACATCGAATCCATCAGCAGCAGGAGTAACCGCACTGACAGCACACGCAGCAATTCTCTCGCCGCTGCTCGTCACAAAGTATCGCAGCTATGCCAGGATCAACACCAAATCAACAGCGACAGCCTGTCCCAGTGCCGCCTCCAAGACAGACACCAAATCCTCCTCGACCGCCACCGTTAGTAGCTCCAACGAACTATTCGGCGAGGCAGCCAACATGGGACTATTTGCCAAGTTCAAGCACATGTACAAACAGTATTGGTACGTCCTCATACCGGTGCATGTGATCACATCCGTCGGTTGGCTTGGCGGCTTCTACTACCTAGCGAAGAGGTAAGTCTAACGTGTGCTAATTCTTCGTCATATCACTATCAACATCATTCTCATTTCCAGTGGCGTCGATGTACCTGCCCTGCTGCAGCACTTGCACCTCAGCGAAACCATCATTGACAAGGTTCGGGGTTCCGAAATGGGTCACTATGCCATCGCGTATTTGTGCTACAAGGTGGCCACACCAATCCGTTATGCCGTCACACTGGGTGAGTATGATAAGCGCACATAATAGGCCAATTCTGACTCCCAAACCCAACTACTTGCAGGCGGCACAACTGTATCCATCAAGTATCTGGTGCAATGGGGCCACATCAAGCCGATGCCGAGCAAGAGCCAACTAATAAAGATGTACGAGAATACGAAGGACAAGCATAACAACTCTAAAAGCCGCAAGGATGAGAATCACAAATGATCGCTGGCCACGGGGGAGCGCGCATCCGTTAACACCTTCATCTGCTGCCGTTTCCGTCGTCGCTGGCCCAGCGGCTCTTCAGTTGGCCATTTAAATAGTTCATTATTTTAAATTGTTGCTGTTACCCTACATGGCGTGCCCCGTCTGGAATTTATCCTCTGTCCAGGCAAACGTTCGCCACTGCCCTGGCCTAGCCAAGGGAAGGGGCATTCTGAATCGCAGTTGAAATCGGTATCGGGAATGGAATCGTAATTTGATCACATTTTAGACAACTAAAATTGATGCAGCTGCCGTTGGATGTGCGATAGTGATAGATAGGTAGAAAGAGAGAGAGAGAGAGAGGGAAGCAAATACAAATTACAACTTTACAACTTTATATTTTGTAATAACTATTAAAATAGTTGTTCCTAGTTACGAAACCGCATACCGCATCCAAATGAGCAATGTTCCCATACAAACATACATACATACATACAAGCCCCAATTTCACACACACATGCAGGCAGCATCCGTTAAAAAAGCAGTGTAGTATATTTTGTAAATGTAATAAAAAAAATGTTATGAAAAGCGAAACACCCCAACTAACTGTGGAACAGAAGAACGAATCATATAAGCAAAAAACAACAACTGGTAAATGCTCTTCAAATGTTGATTATACAAAAATCTGGCTGATCGATCAGCTGGCACTCGAATTGAATTTGCAGATCAGCTGACCGAGTTGCTGTGAATGGTTTCTTTTTAGCTCGCACAACTCTAGCTGTCTCTGCTATCCCCCAAGAAGGTGTCCCTTTCTGCTACATATGGTATATATGTATGTACATGCATATAACAAAATATATGTACATATGTGCAACAAGGGCCTCCTAGTCAAATATTTGAGCAGACCAATTGTTAAAGATTATAAACAAATATTTCATGGTGTCTTAGCCTAAAAATTGTGTTTCTTTTTAATCCTGGTATTGAAAATACTGTTATCCATGATGTTATATATAGAGAATCCATTATGCAATAATAATAAATTAACTGAAAAACTTTTAAAGTTATACAAATTGTGCATTTTAAGGTCAAGGATCTGTTATGTTTTTCGAAACGTGCCTAAATGGCAGAAGTACAATATATAAGTAACATATATGTATATATGTACATATATTCTTAAGTAAAGGTTCTTTTTCTTATTTAATTTTTGCAGAAAATGAAAGCTACATATTAATTTGTGTGCAAATATTTCGATCCGATGCATAGTTTCCATTGTAAGAGTCTGGGAACGGGCTCCAATGCACAATTCACACTTTCATAGAGATTTATCTATAATTTTTAAGTAAGGTTGGTCAAAATCACTTTTTGTTTTCAAATTTAAATTACTATATATACAAATATTTTGTTACTGTATTATCATGCACCAATATTTTTTACTTCCAGGAATGAATTATTCTTATTAGTTCACTTCAAGAGGATGCAGAAGTATATTTTATAATGAAGTATATTTTTTATGTTTAAAAGAAGAAAAGTAAGCCTATTTACGGCCAAAAAGAAGTGATTCTTCCCTAATCAGCCACAATCATGCCTGCTTGTATAAACGCCTAGATGTTATAGACTAAACAAGCCAGAGCCACCGCCTCGACAGCATTCCTATATAAAGGGTGATTTTTGAAGAGCTATAGGAAAGTTTTTCAAAAAATAAACACTTAAAATTCAGAAAAAATGCGTAAATTATTTATTTTAATTTAATGTTTAAAGAATATTTCATGCAAATGTTGACCGTGACTGCGCTTTAAATTGTCCATCCGCATAGTCCAATTGTGGCATACATACTCTTTCCAACATTTCGGCCGCTATCTCACGTATAAATTCTTCAATGTTGTCTCCTCCAATGCGTCAATTGAAGCGGGCTTGTCTGAATAGACATTAGATTTAATGTAGCTCCACAGAAAATAGTCTCAAGACGTTAAATCGCACGATCTAGTCCCGAACGTGAAAAAATGTTCCCCAAACTCGCCTCTCAATAAGTTCATTGTTACACGTGCTATTTGGCATGTGGCACCGTCTTGTTGAAACCACATGTCATCCAAGTCAACCTCTGGCATTTTGGCAAAGCAAAAGTTGGATATCATCACACGGTAGCGCTCACCATTCACAGTTACGTTACGATTCGTATCATCTTTGAATGAGTACGGTCCAATGATGGTCATCATCAACATTAACACTGTCCGATACAGCTGCGATATTTTTTTCCGTTCGCACTCTACGTAAGCGCGTTAGTAGTTTAATATCCAACAATTTGGTGCGAAATTTAGTCACAATAGCCCTAATAGCCGCTTCAGTGAGTCGATTAAACTGACCATAAAATGGAAGAACCGCGCGATGAACTTTCTTAACAGAGCATGCATTTTGATAATAAAATGCAATAATTTGCAAGCGTTGTTCGTTTGTAAGACGATTCATGGTTAAATTATAGACCAAACTGAAGATGTTTGACAGTGACAGTTGCGGTTATCGTTATAGATTACATATAGTATGTGTACATTGAAAGTCCCTGTAGTTAACTGTAGCTCTTTCTTACTTGTTATAAAAAGTATTTCTGGTTAAAAAGTTGTACTTCTTTATGTTGCCTGCCACAATTGAAACTCATATTCTTTTGACTTTGTTTTTGCATTTTATATTTCGTTATCATTTTTTTTTGTTTTTTTTTGTCATTTTTTTGTTGTTGTTTTTGTTTGTAACGTTAGTAAAATATCCAACAATTATAATTGTAACTAATAGTTAAGCCAGAAAAAATATATATAGTAGTAGTTGTTGTTGTTGTTTCTTTTACAAATAAATAAATAATGTGTCTTGTTTTCCTTCATTTTTAGTTCTTCTGTTGTGTTTAAGTGTGTTTGTGTGTGTGTTTGTTTAGTAATAGTAGTAAGTAGTATGTAGGTAGGTAAGGTGTATCATTGTTGTTGTTTTTGCTGCTGTTGTTGTTACATTATGTACACATTTTACATATTTACTGTCGGTCTCTCTCTATAAATGGGGGGCGTTTGCTTGCGTTGTATAATCATTTACATAAATACAATACAATAAATAAATAAATAAATTATATAAAATTAAATAGGCAACAAAATATTTAGCAATTATGTGTAGGTGCGTATGAGGAACGGGGAAAGGTTGGAACAATTTTAACTAAAGTACACAAGTATAAAAAACAAACATAAAAAAAAACACATATACATATATATATAGATGCATATTACACATACACAAATATATGTATATATATATAGAGTATGTGGTAATTGTATATAAATATAAATATTAAACAATGTTCTCTCTCTCTCTTCATTAAGTAAATCGCACTCGACCGACACGAGTTGTAAATTTGAGACTAGTTTTGGTTGGTTGTTTGATTGATTGATTGAATTAGATTGAATTGGATTGAAACGAACTTAAAATCGAAGCCTAAAAACATGCAAGGTGTTCCACTTCATCTTCTACATTATCTAGTTGTTGTTTTGTTGTTGTTTTTGGTGTTCTCGTGGTACGCGCTCTCTCTCTCTTTCTCTTTTCTCCTTTCTAAATGTTGTATTTATTAGCTAGCATCATCATCATCATCTATCATAAGTACGTTTCACAATGCAGCTTCAGTTTGTTGTTTCTTTCATTTGTTTGTTTTTTGTTTTCTCGTTTCTCTTAGTTCTTCCACATTGTTTTTATTCTCTTTAGTTTATGTTTTGTTAAATGTTTCGTTTCCTTTTATTTATTAACTATATATATTCATTTGCTAAAAGCTTCTTCTCTTCCCCTTTTGCTAGTCATTTCTTGTCTCTTTCACTTTGCATGAGTGAGTGAGAGGGTGTTGCGTGAGTGGTGTGTTTGGTGTTTATAGGAGTGTGAGTGTGGTGTGTTCATTTTGCTCTTGTTGGTGTTCATGTTTATTATATTTATGGAGAAGCGCCCCTTAATTTACACCCATTGTAATTATTATATATATATTTTTATTTTTCTGTTTTTATTATTATTTTTGTTTGTTTTCCTTCTTTTTATATTCAATAATCCGTTCGTCTTTATTTATTTTAGTTGTTGCATTGTGTTTTCATGTATTGCACAATTGATGGTGAATTCTCTTTGTGGTCCTTCCTCCTTTAATTTGCGTCTTCCTCTCTCTCTGTCTCTCAGTATTTGTATTTATTTTAGCATTTGCTTAACTTTAGCTTCACATTTGTTTGTTATCTTTTTCTAATTTAGTTTCTTTTTACACACAACCACTTGACACGCGCTTTCGGCAAACCAAACTGGGATCGGCTCAGCATTCTTTATTACAATACAAGAACAAGATTAAGATTAAGATCAAGATCAAGATCAACCTCAATACATATCTATATGTCGGGGTTTTAAAGTTTATGTGTATGCACATGATATATATTAAAATGGGTATTCCTACAATGCGGACGGGTCAAAATTTCGGTTCAAGACACTAAGAGAACAAACTATAAAAATATACTCATATATATATATATATACATACATGCATATATATCAATTAATATGTATATATATATATATATATATATATATATTGGGATATATGCCAGAGAAATGCAAGAAATAATTTAGTAAAAATAACAATTTTTTTGACTTTGTTGACTGTAATTGTTGTTTTTAGCAGAGCTGTAGAAAATTTCGTTTGATTACCAGCAACTAATGATGATTTCTTTCTCAGCTCCTTCCTATGTGGTCGCTCTTCCAATTGAAAATATATATATAATCTTTGGCCTGCCGAAAGCTCTGTTTCACAAATTGTTTGTTTTCCTATCTTTAAAGGTATTTATTAGCTGTAGATTCTCTCTCATCCTTTGCTTCCTCTTTTCCAGTTTTACGTCCTTATTGGTTTTCGCTTCTCATCATCATTTCTTTCTTATATACATCATTAGAATTAGCCGTCCAACCTTCGTCTCGTTTTACCATATATATATATACATATATATATATATATATATATATATAGCTCTTGCTGTTCTCTCTTGTATTGTTTTTTTTTGTGTTTTGAAGTTTTATGTTTTTGTTTTTTCATTTGGTTGGAACTTGTGTTAATAGTTTACGTTTAAATTTAAATTTACGCACGTTGCACAATTGCAAAATTCTACGAAACATTTACTAGGGTTGTGTTCTTGCTGTTTGTTGTAGTTTCTGCTGTTTCTGCTTCTGTTGTTGTTGTTGTTGCTGCTACTGCTGATGTTGCTGTTGTTGTTGCTGCTAATGCTGCTACTGTTGCAGATGATGTTGCTCTTGCTGTTGCTGATGTTGTGGCTGATTTAATAGCTGAATCCAGCGTTGCGAAGGGTGGTGATCCTTACGCTCGTTCGTAGAATAATATATAGGCACTGGCTGAAACAAGACAGTTCTCAGGTATAGCATCGCTGACGCTGCAATAGAAGAAGCATTAATACATTATAGACTATATATATAGTATAATATAGTGAGTATGCTACCTATTATCATTGAACTCATGCCACTTGTGTGAGTTTGGATGCTTACAGAGCGCCACATAGTGTCCACCAGCTGTTGAGCCTGCAAATGGAAAGAGAATGAGAGTTTACAGCTGGTTCTATAAGGGGTGCCCAGTGTCGGTACTTACCCATATGATTGGAGATCGCATAGAGCGAATAATGCACATTCGAATTGGCATTGGCGCCATATGATGCCATGTTTAGCTCACGATCCCCTGTGGGGAACTCAACGATATTCGATAGTTTGCTCCAGCGTGTCTCTGAGAAGCGTTTTAGATCTGCAAAACCAGAAAATATATACATAATGTTGTTGTTTGTAAGCAGGGAGGAGGGGAGAGTAGGGACTTACGTATCACCAAATATTTGGGGAATCGCTGTATGGTAAAACTCTTGGTGCATTTTCGTCGTGTCTTGCATTTGGAGCATGTGGGCATCTCATCACCATCGAGCACCTCCTCGCGTATAAACAGATCCAAGCAGGACTCCAACTTGCAGCGGGATGACGAAGGCAGCGGCACACTCAGATCCCAGAAGGGATCAAATGTGACACTCGTGTTACCGCACGTCGTGCACTTTAATGTGCTCTTCAACTGCCCAACGAATAGATCGCGTATCAAGGAGTTCTCATGCCGCGCATACCACTCCCAGGTTAGATCGGCTTTCTTATTGTCACTGCAATGAAAGTCGTGATCAATATTTCATTATCTTTAAGGCGGGGGGTGCAACTCACCTGAGATTATCATCAATGTTAAGTGTTTCACCCTTGACGCCCGAGTTGAGCGCCGAGTGCAGCGAGTCAAGAAAGAAACGAAGAAACTCTTGCGCATCCTGTTGATTGTAATCGCTGTACATGCGATGTTTCGTCGAGAAGGCTCGCTTCAGTTCCATCGGGGTCACACTGTGCACATTTGTCGTCCACATTTCCTGTATGAGCTTGGAGAATTCTATCGCCAAGACCGCAATTAAACACCAAAGTAAATCGATTAATAACAACACTTGCACTTGTTTTGAGGTCTGGTCTGACTAGGCTTACCGTGCAAGATCTGCTGATCCTTTGAGTTCGCCGTGCGTGTGCTGCCATGATGGGTGCGCAGGAAGCGCGTCAGCTCAGTCGTGTGGCTCAGGCATTGGATGACCGAGTTCATAAAGCACGTGTTCCCAATGTTTCTCAGACCGCATAGACCTGTGGGTGAGTGCACAGAAAATAAACTTGATTAATAATAATAATAATAATAATATATGAAAATCTATTAATTATAGCTAACTGGGCGTGGCCCAAAAGGCACTCCCCAATTCGGATGGCGTATCGTGAATTTGCCTTCGGCGAGTCCGATTCACAGCCGGCATTATTAAATCCTCTTCCGATCTAGAGGGTTGATGTGTTTGAATGTTAATTGTTCACACATATGTGGCTGACTATGTCATCTAGCTTACTATATATACAACAACTAATATATACAACAGTCTATGCAAAGCCTACTGAGTTATTCCCTCAACTAAACTGTTGTGGTAATTATTATCATCGAAAACCTATATTTATTTTCATTTAATTTCCTTCAATGCAGTATCCATAATATCAAGCTACTTATTTAAACAATTTCCATTTTCCCACAACTGTTGTATAATTTGGATTCAAATTAACTGCCCACTTACCACTGTGCACAGTCTAACTGTCTGGCAGCCCTCTTTCAGTAATCTATCATCGCCATCTTTGTTTACAATTTGAAATTGCAATTTCAAACTTCAACTTAACCTTCACTTACCCTCGAACTTCTCGTCGCGCGAACTCTTGTAGCCATCGTCAAGGCTATTATGCTTGTTGATCAACGACGATGAGCCAATGGAAGAAGATGTGGCGTTAGTGCTGCTCCTGATGCTGGTGTCCCGATCACGGTCCCAATAGCGGCTGGACGTTGGCGAAACAGGTGGCAGCACCGAGCGGCCGCTGCTTGTGGTGGCATTGCGTGTTGCCTGAGCAAAATATGAAGTATCGATTAGTATCGCCAATATCGATGATTAGCACATATTAGAGAAACGCAAATCGATTTACACGATTAGTATTCAAAAGCAGCGAGCAATCGAGCGTTAGAAAAGGATGCACGTATTCAATTGACTAATTGGTGTGAGTAATTTCGTGTTGGTGAGAGTGAGTGGGCAACTGTGATGGCAGGTTAAAAACAACAAAACAAAACATGCTGGCAATAATCAAAGCGGACAACATAAGCAAATACACATGTACATGTTTAATGTATATATGTATGGTATGTACATATGTATGTACATATCTATATAACGAAATACGTAACAAAACTTAACGAAACGCAACGAGAACAAAAAAGACAACAAAAACAATGAACAATGATAATATTTACAAAGTAAAATTAAAATCACAGTTCGGAAAACAGTTCGAACCAGAGGTGGAGCTGGACATGGGGGGAGGGGTTGGGTTTTGGTGGGTACGCAATGAAGCTAAATGAAAGGCGCGAGAAGAGTAGTCGATAAACAGCAGCAGTGGCATAACCAATTAACCAAAGGCAAACCAAAAGACGCGGTCTCCTGCGAGAGGAAAGAAGAAACGGAAAAGGAACAGAAAACGGAAGACGGAAGAACTAAGAATCGACTACAACAAACAACAACGAGATAAACACAAAACGATAAGCGAGAACGATATAATTATTTACAAAATACTGTGCAACGACTGGTGCTGATGACGATTATTTCTGTTAGTTGATGATAACGATGATGATGATGATAATCGATGAGCAATCAATCGGCTATTGGAGCTACTACTTAACGAAAGAGAGACCGCAACTACTTAACGAAAGAGAGCGCTTGTTGTCTAGCGAAGAGAGATCAAAGTATAAAACGCAAATAGACAATGAGAGCAAAAGAGTAAGAGAAACTTAAACTGAGAACTGAGAGAGAGAGAGACAAAGAGAAAGAGACAGAGAGAGGAAAGAGCGCAAAGTGCACCCCAATGAAGTTGGGCGCCACTTACGCTGTCGCTAGTCGCTGCTACGCTGACCGTGGCAGAGGCTGGGGCAGAACTCGAACCCGACGTTGACGTTGACGACGCTGCGACGACGGCAGTAGTGTAAGCAGCGCCCGTTGTGCCGTTGTCAGTGTGCTGTTGTTGTTGTTGTTGTTGTAGTTGTTGGTGCTGCTGCTGCTGATGATGATGGTGATGATGATGATGATTTACCTTATGGCCACCGCTGCCGCTGCTACTACCGCTTGCTGCTGCAGTTGTTGCCACACTCGCTGCCACCGCTGCCGACGTTGACGTTGACGCTGCTGCACACTCTAAATTGCTGCCGCTGCCACTTGCCGCCTTCGCTAGCAGACCGTGTGCAATGCGATTCGCCGACTTGTTGAGCGCCGGCAGCGCAGCAATGTTGCTGCCTCCAGTTGCTGCCGCCGCTGTCGACGCCGCTGTGGACATGTTGTTGCTGTGATTGTTGCCACTGCTGCGATAACCAGCGCGTGTCAGCGAGCTGCTGTAGCCGGCAGCAATGCGTGCGTTCTCCATTGCCTCGCTGCCGTAGCGCTGCTGCTGCAGGTTGCCCGAGGAGCCGCCGCTGCCAGCTGCAGTTCCAGTTGCAGCAGTTGATGATGATGAGCCGGCTGCTGCTGCTGCACTCGCTGCTGTTGCACTGTTGCGCAGCGCTGCTGCTGCCGACGTCGGCTGTCGATGCTTCTGCTCACTGAGATTGTTAAACTTTTCAATGGACGCCTTAATGCTCAGCGAATCGAT
This sequence comes from Zaprionus capensis, assembly GCA_018903675.1. Taxonomy (NCBI): domain Eukaryota; kingdom Metazoa; phylum Arthropoda; class Insecta; order Diptera; family Drosophilidae; genus Zaprionus; species Zaprionus capensis. The sequence goes on along the minus strand of JAEIFN010001074.1, from coordinate 1,997,135 downwards.
GCCATAACGACGCGCTGCACTGCCACTGCCGCTGCCGCTGCCGACGCCACCGTTCTCCCGCTCACGCTCACGCGACGAACGCTGCTCAGAGCCAACGCTGAGGCCGCCGTTAGTGTGTTTGTAGTTGTTGAACTTCTCGTAGCTGGCAGCAAAGTTGCTGGCGCCAATGCCCGATGCAATGATCGTCGACTTGGGACGCACTGAACGCGGCTTCTCTGCGCTGCTGCTCAGCTGCTGCTGCTGTTGATGCTGACGTAGTTGCAGCGGCGGTGTAATAGGCTTGAAGTAGCAGATGTTGCTGCTTACCTTCTGCGCTGCTGGCGTTGCAGTTGCTGTTGGCGTTTCGTCGCTGTCAATGTAACTGATGTCGTCGTGTTGCTGTTGTTGCTGTCGCTGCATGCTGCTGCTGTTGTTGTTGTGGCTGTTGTTGCTGTTGTTGTTGTGGCTGCTGTTGCTATTGTTGTTGTTGTTGCTTGCACAACTGTTCATAGCGCCGTTGCTGTTACCGTAGTTGTTGTTGGTGGACTGCAGCAAGAGCGGTTTCAGTTTGCCGCCCGCCAAACGTGCCGCTGCAACAGCCGCTGCCGACGTCGACAACTGTTGCTGCTGTGTCGCCTTGGCCTGGCCGTGATAATACTTGATATCGATTCTGTGGACGGTTGCGTTGTTTGTTATTGCTGCCGCTGCTGCTGCTGCTCTGCTGCCGCTGGCGCTGACTGCGCTGTCGCTGCCGAGGCTGCTGTTGTTGGTACCGTTGCTGCCGCCAGCCGTTTGATTGCCATTGAGCGTCGTCGGTCGACGCATGTCATGCACTGCTCCAACTCCGCTGCCGCTGCTGCTGCCGCTAACGCCTCCTGCTCCTCCTCCTCCTGCTGCTGCCACTGCCGCTGCAAGTAGCTTGGTGTTGCTGCTGTTGTTGTTGTTGTTGTTGTTGTCGCCCGTTTTATTGCGCCTGTGCGCCTTGCCAACGGCCAGCGACGCGTTCTGCTTGCTATGGCGGGGATTAAAGGTCACCTGAGCATGCGCCAGCTCGCACTCGGCCTTGAGGAAAGTCGGATCTTTATAGCTGGAGACAAGAAAGTAACGTTGATTGGCAGCACGCACCGGATTGACCACGCCTCCTCCACCACCACCTCCTCCAACTGCGCCTCCGCCGACGCCTGCTGCTGCTGCGCCGGCCGTACGTAGCGCTGTTGTACGTCTGCCGTGGCCAGTAGCGGCACCACCACCGCTGCTGTTGCTACTGCTGCTGGCGCCGTATTTATTGTTGCCGGCAGCACTCGCTTGCTTGAGGTAACCAGAAACGGCGCCGCTGCTCGACTTCAAGGATTTGCCGTGGCGCAGCGAACTGGCAGCGCCGTTGCTGCTTCTCTGCTGTGGATGTTGATGCTGCTGCTGTTGTAGTTGGTGCTGTTGGTGTTGTAGTTGCTGCTGCTGTTGTTCGTCTGTTGTCGCCTCGCGTTGCAGTTTCGACGCTGGAATCTTAAGGAATCCTCTGGTCTTCTTGATGTCTAACATCATTCAACAGCTCACTGGATAATGGTGGCTGTTGCTCACACTGCGCTGCGCTGCCTGCCTTCCACTTCTATTCAGCTTGATATATATATGTATATATATATATATATCGAGGTATATATATATATATTTATATATATATATGTATTATATGTAGAGGGAGATTTTGTATTTATTTCTTAATGTTTCTTCTGTTTTCGTTGCTCTTTGCTTTGCTTGTTCGTGGTGTTGCTGCTGCTGCTTACTGTTGTTGTTGTTACTCTTGTTGTTGTTGTTGTTACTCTTGTTATTGCACTTGTCTCTGTTGCTTGACCGAGAGAGTAAGTTTATCGACGGTGCAACTGAGAGTTGGGGGGTGTTTTGGGGGATAAATTAGGGGCGTGTGTGTGCTGGAGCTGCGCTTACCCAAATTGCAATTGATCACATGCTCTCTCGGAGAGCACACACACAGAGAGCTCCTCTACACACACACACACGGAGAGAGAGTGAGAGTCGGGGGAGAGAGTTTGCAAATACAACAAACTACTAAGTTCAACTGAAATTTGATACGAATTGTTGCGTTGCGATTGTTTGGAAGTTGATTCTCTTTAGTCGCAGCGCCTGCCTAAATCATAATCTCAATTCTCACAAATACATCATCATTATCATCGATAAATATATATGAATGACGAATCAGTTATCAATTATCGATTGCGCCCGCGCGCCTCGTTACGTTTGTTTATCGATTTCTTTGCTTCTTTCTGTCTTGGCTTAGTTTTGGTTTCGGGTTTTCGGGTTTTGCTTTGGTTTCTCTCTTGGGTTTGCTATACGTATTTGTTATTTGGTTATCGTTATCGCTATTGCCTATTTAAAAGGGTTACTGCGATCTGCAAGAGTTTAGCTAAAAGTATATAGAAAGTACATACACATACAATATAGAAATGTAAATCGACATTAAATGAATTTTGCGATTGTCTGTGTATGTGTCTATGTGTATGTATGTGAGTGTGTGTGTATGTATGTATGTGTCTATGTATGTGTGAGTGTATGTATGTATGTGTGTGTGTATGTGTGTATGTATGTATGTGTGTGTAACAGTTTAGCTACAAATAACAAACAGAAAATACACAATAACAACAAGAAGTTTAACTGAAATTGAAATCGATAGACACAAAGCCAAATTCGACAGAGACGGCGAGAAAAACAGAGAGAGAGCGAGAGGAGAGAGAGAGAGAGAGAACAGTGGAGATTGGAGAGAGCGAACGAAACAGAGAGAGAGAGAGGGAGTGGAAGTTTTATAAATTATATTATAAATACGATTTGAGATGCGATGATTAAGCTATGCGATGAATAATTCGTAGAGAACTTCTATGAGGGCGGCGGGGGGGCATGGTAAGGCCTCGTAATGCATGTACTATTCACTCACACACACATACATACACACACTCCAGCTCCCTTACACACACACATGCATGCATTGTCGTCGTGCATATCGATAATTAGTTAACATTGATATCGCACACACACACATCGTGCTTTCTCAACTGCCAACTGCAAAACTGGGTGGCAACCCTGCGATCATGCGATTAGTATTTTTGGCATATTTGCTTAGTATTTTTTTTGCATTTGCATTTGCTTTTAGTTGCTTTTGATTCGCTTGCGCTGCTGCTGCTTCTTCTGCTTTACCTTGCTGCGCGCAGCGGCGCTCTCTGCCAGCGTCAACGTCGCTGTGGCGCTAACATCGCCCTCGCCATCACCATCAGCATCTCTGTCGACTGCGCCGTTCATGTTGCTGCTGCTGCTGCCATTGCTCACAGCTGATCCAGCAGCAGCACCGTCGTCTGTGGTATCGATTGGTCTTGTTGTTGTTGAACTATCATAGATGGCATTGCGCTTGGGCGACGTTGACAGCGACGTCGACAGCGATAATCCATTGAGCTTGGCATCCACATCCAGCGTGCTGCTGCCATTGCTGCTTGCCGTCGCTGTCGCCGTCGTGTCGTGTCCATTGGCAGCGTCCTGCTGCTGCTGCTGACTGCGTCGCGTGCGATTGCTGCGCAGCGTAAACGTTGCTGTCGGCACATCGCCGCTGCTGTTGCTGCCGCTTAGCGTGTATCTGCCTGAGCCGCTGCGCTGTCGCGACAATGAGTTGGCCGACGCTTCGCTAGCTTCGCCAGCGTCGCTGCTTGTGCTATAGAGGCGACTGTAGCGACTGCTGCGCGGTCTGTCCAGGGTAACGGTGCAGCTGGTGCTGTTGCTGTCCTTTTCGGTGTCCTTGTTGTTGTTGTAGTTGTAGTTGCTGTTAATGCTGCTGCGACTGTTGCGCAGATTGCCGCTGCTGCTGCTGCTGCGCAAAGTGCTGCTGCCGTTGCTGATGCTGCTGCTGTTGTTGATGTCGCCTGCGCTTGCTTCAGCGTCGGCTTCATTGAGCGCCGATCTGGAACGTGACAGTTCACAGTTGGGTTTATAGTTGGCGGGACTGTACTTGCTGTACATGTCCAGGGCGGATGTGGCAACGAAATGTTCAAGGGTTTGTGACGATGACGATGATAAACGTTTCGATAATGCGCCACTCCCACTGTCATTGCTTGCCCCTTCCGAGGCGCCACTGGGTGGCAGCTTTTTGGCAGCCAAAGCATCGCGACGCGTTGATGCTGTCGATGCGCTGCTGCTGCTGCCGGCGCGACTTGTTGTTGTCAATGAGTTTCTTAGGTCACCATTGGAGGAGCCTTTGGAACGGCGCGACGACTGTGTGTTGTTGTTTGTTGTTGTTGTGATCGATTGTTGTTGTTTGATACATTTATACAGATGTTGTTGGTGCAGTTTAAAGGCGATGTTGTTTGGTTGATCGATTGATTGGTCGATGATTGATATCGATAACGATTACGATGACAATTGTTTGTTTTATGTGTGAGCGCAGCAACAAACAAACCAAAAATGGAAATTGTTCAAAACAAAAACACAAAAAAAGAACGAAAATGAATGTAGAAATGTAATACAAAGAGAACAAAGAACAGAGAGATAAAACAAAAACAGCAAAAGTAGAAGACAAAACAAAATGATAGTCGGAAAAGGGCAACTGAAAATACAGGGAACAGCTCAAGGGAGTAGGGAAACACATACACACAGTGGCAGTGGATGCGCCTGAAAGTGTGCAACAGAAAACGGGAAAAGTGCGTGTGTATGAGACTGGGAGAGTTGGCTAAGGGGCGGGGCAGGGCGGAGAGGGTTCTTCAAACTTTCCGTTTGCAATTTGAAAATAAAATCACAGCACAATTTTATGCCAAGCAAGAAGAAATTGCAAAAATGTTCATTAAATCTTTCAATACGCAGTTTCTCCATTCAATTTCTGGCGCAAATCAAATGCGAAAAATTTCTCAAAAAACGTGTGTGTATGCAAGCAAGTTGCTATGCAAATCTTTTATCGATAACGATAAATGTGATTGGGTTCTCGACAATGATTAAACAGAATTAAACTTGAGCGACAGTCTCAATACAAAATGTTCGAATGAAGTTTTACTGTGAGCAAAGTGCTGCATACAATCGTTATCGATAACAATAGCATAGCAGTAGAGCTGGAGAAACATCAATGTTTGCTAGGGTTCTTCATATAGAACATCGATGTTATCAGTAACAATTGCTTAACAGTTGAAGTGGTGCATACAGTCGTTATCGATAACAATGACTCAACAATTGATGTACTTCATACATTTACTATCAAATACAATAGCACAACAGTTGATTTATTTCATAAATGTATTATCGATAACAATTGCTGAACAGTTTAAGTGCTGCACACATCGATATCGATAACAATAACGCAACAATTGATGTACTTCATACATTTATTATCTATAAGGATACTTAATACATTTGTTATCGATAACAATAGCTCAACAGTAGATGTAACAGTTCTTTTTTCGATAATTAGCGCATGCTTCAAATGGACAATGATAAATGCATAAATTAAATACACACAGAGAGTGGGAAGGAGGCGAAGACAGAGAGAGGGACAGACACATACACACATCCATACCCAAACACACACACCCACACCAACACACACATTTAACTTATTGCAAATTTGAATTTGAATTTGAATTTTGATGCCAAAAGAACAAGAATAACAACTTTTTATATGAAGATAGCGCACAAGGGCGAGCCACAATTTTGCACTCTGTTTGTCAGGCTTGTTGTTGTTGTTCTTGTTGTTGTAGTCACAGTTGTTGTTGCTGCTGATGTTGTTGTTGTTGGAGCTGTGCCAACAAGTGGTTCGGCTTGGCCAAAACATTCCATTGCCGTGTCGCTGTGGCCGCGCCGGGCGTGTCTATGTTTGAGGTAATGACGCATCCACATTGCCATTGCGCCTTATCGCAATGCAACATACACACACACGCACACATACACACACACACACACACACTTGCTGACAAGTGGGCAAAGTGAGAAAATGTGCAACTTGAATTGTGCCGCCAACTGCCAAAGTTGAGTGTCAAGAACAACGTTAAATGACAAAGGGAGAGAGAGAGAGAGAGAGGGGGACGGGGGTCGCTCTGGCTAATAAAAAGAGTGTGTTTGGTGTGTGTTTGTGGGAGGGGTAGGCGTGGTCTTTTCGCATGCTAATAAACAGATAAACCAACTGAGGCGTGCCTGGATGAGGCTATCAAGCAAACACACACACACACGCAGGCACAGCAGTGGCTTACGCAGGGGGGCGGGGGGTTGGATGACCAGGTGAGTTGTGACTCTCGTAAAATGCACAACATGAGCACGCGGTCAGCAAAAGCTGATTAAAAATAGTTTATATGCTCAGATACAGATACAGCTGCACACACACAACTACAGACACAGACACATACACAGACGCGCGGAGGCCACGCACAACACACAATATATAAAAAGACATTAACATATAGTAACATATGTACATAAAGTGGGCTGTTCCGAACTCTCTTCCAAATGGATGCCCAGGGAATACAAAACAAAACAAAAACATACAGAAAGAAAGGGACATCACAAGGGAGAACTTGTTAAAGTTGAAACGAAAGTAATTGCACATGTTACTGTACAAGAACATATATAATACATAAACATATATGTACGATATATACATACATATATGTACGATATATACACATGTACGATATATATATACATATGTACGATATATACATATATATACCATATAATACAATAGTATGCAAAACAGCAAGAAAGTCAACTCGGGTATGTTTGAAGAGAGGCATACACTGAGAACATTTATACATTGATATGTCTGTACATATACAGTTATGTACATACAGTTATGCTGTGAATGGGCGATATATGTATGCATGTGTCGGAAACATCAGACATTTATCGATATTCGCTTCTTTGCTCTATTTGCCAAATATGCTTTGACGAGCGACGTAGGTGTGGCTGTATATGTGCGTGTGTGTATGTAAATGGAGTGTGTGTGTGCGTGTGTGTGAAGGGGTATGTGTTTCAAGCCCAACTCAATTTATCGAATGTGAAGAGAGAGAGGGGGAGCGAGAGGTCTCTTATCTAAGGTCTCATGCCCAGCGCATTACAAGAATAAGGAGAGAGCACTATGTAATCAGCCGATAATTATGCAGTAGTCGTAATCGATAGTCCGGCTATCGATAGTTGCAGCCAATCATGAATTATAATGTTATCAAGCTGCGAAACTATCGAACACAGAGCAACTAATAGTACAACTAATAATCTATAGTCCGGCTATCGATAGTTGCAGCCAATCATGAATAATGTCAGCAAACGGTGAAAATATCGATATAATAGATAAACTGATCGTATCGGATAATTTCACAGCTTAAAATTATCGTATTGCTAGTCTAGTTTATCGATCATTTCACATACGAACTTATCGTATTGCCAGTCTAGTTTGTCGATAATTTCACAGACAATCTTATCGTATTGCTAGTCTAGTTTATCGATAATTGCACAGTTTAAACTTATCGTATTGCTAGTCTAGTTGATCGATAATTTCATAGCTCTGCAGTCAGGGCAGGGGAGGTAAATCAACAAATTAAGGAAAGAATTGGTGAGGGGCGCGGGGAGGTTTCTGACTTGGGCTCCAAAAGAGGAAAACGGGGGTCGGGCAGGGGGTTTCAAGTGATCCAAGTGTGGCTAAAGCGAATTAAATCATCATTTGTAAGACTTACTCCGTATCGGCTGAAGGATGATGTATCATAGCTGGAACCGCTTGAATACGGCACTGTACTCCGATATGCAGAGGTGCTCGTGATGCCGCTGGGATAGGATGCTGATCCGATGCTATTGCGCTGACTGCTGCTGATCCGTGGCGAAGATGCCGTATATGAGCTCGGGTATAGGCTACTGCTGTGATGATGGCTGTACGCGGATGAGGACGATGATGATGCGGACGAGGATGAGGGCAGGTATTTGGATAGACTGCTGCCGCGATGATCGTAGTACGTGTTCGTGCTTGAGTAGCGCGAATAACCGTTGCTGCTGCTGCTGGTGCCGGCGGAGCCGCCTATGCCGCTATTGCTGACGCTGCCGCTGCTGGACGCGCTGCCAGCGCCACTGGCCACTGATGATGTGCCGTAGAGACTGCCACTGCCCGCTGCTGACGTTGACGGTCTACGCGGCGAAATCACACGCATATTAGTGGCAGGCAGCAGCGTTCTACCGCTTCAGTCGGACCAGTTTGCCGTTTTGCTCAACAGTTTATCGGTTATCGTTAATCGTTGAATTGACACACGTTACTCCTGTTACTTCTGTTACTCCTGTTGTTCCTCTTGTTATCAGTGTTGTCACTGTTACTGTTGCTGTTGCTGTTGTTGTCTAGTCTGTTTTGACTCTTCTCTCTCGTTGTTGTTGCTGTGTTTGCCCTGCAATAGTGAGAGTGAAAGTACGCACACGTATGAGAACTGATGGCCAGAGAGAGGAGCTTTTAAAATGGCGACGCAAGATGCATGACATGCACTTACTCACTCACTCACTCACCTTGGCTTGGCTTTGGGGGACGCGGCTTGCACTCTGCTCCCGCTGTTCTCTCTTCGTCTCTCCTCGATGCTCTGCTTTCTCACTCTGCTCTGTTGGGTTCTTGCTCTGCGTTATGCTGCTTTATAATTTGTTACTGTTGCTGTTTTTTGTTGCTTATACTATATGTAAGACCCGTTATTGTTGCAGCGGATAGTAGGCAAACTGTAATGAGAATTGTGAGCGACCTTCGGGTTACAAACATGTACATACATGTCGACATAACGATGAATAACACGACGTCGCACACTACGTCCAACACACACACACACAGACAGACAGATGTCACTTGTTTACGAAATAACAAGAACAATCGGCGAAAAAAAAGTCACAATTGACGCCAAAAGTTGCGCTGGCACTGCAGCTGGAGAAAAACAACATCAACAACAACTCACTATGACTGCTGCCGGGTTGATGTATACGTGCGCGCGCCAGTGAGGTAACTATGCGGTAACACTGGAGTTGTATATGTATGTGCCTGATTCTGCGTGCGTGTGTGTGTGTGTGTGCGCGTATGCATGTGCGTATAAGACGCCGCCAGGCTGTCTACGGCACTATACGGCGCGCAATGTCATTGTAACCGAGGAAACCATTGCTCGTGCTTAGTTCGTGTCCATGTGAGTGAGGTAGGGCAAACACAAACTCTCTCTCACACACACACACACATTGGCACGAACACACGTAAACAAACAGACAGGCAGAGGGACAGACACATGGTCACTATCATATCGATCTCTCGTTCATAAATACAAATACTACTGCAGAGGCACTACCACATACATACATACAACTCATTCAGCTTCACACACATTCCAATGCGCCTATGCGAGGCAACGATGCCGAAAATCGCGTCAAAAATCGAAATAATTAGAATAAAAGCAACAAAATAAAAAAAAAAGAAAAAGGCGAATCTATTTATAAAAGCGCTTAAAAGCACACACACATACACACACAGCTGGCTGGCGCTGGCGGTCGCCACGTTCCCGTTCCTTCGGCGGTGGCGGCGGCAGTAGTAAAACTGCGCTGCTGGTGCCTGGCCTGTAAACGGCATGTGCACAACTGAGATAGCAACATTGATATTGGCGACAGCGACACACTAACACACACACACAGGCAGAGGCACGCACACATACGAGCACACGATGAACACAACACACACATATGTGTGTAAATACGTATCAATGTACATACATATACGCGGCCAAGCAACGTACGAATTACGCAAAGTGAAATATCTTTCTAAAAAATGGAAAGTGGAAAAGTGATGGACTACGATTGTGAATTTTATTTCAGAACGCGAACTAATTAACATTTGATTTTTAAAAAAGTCCAATGCCATTGAAAAATTTGCAGGCAGTACAAGCATATTTATTTATAATATTCATCATCAGAGGCAACACCACAACCCACTCACTCACGGCGCTCGAGGAAAAAAAAGAAATTGAAAAGCACTTAATTGGATATCACCGTAACGAACGCACAAACAAAAAGAGATATTTATTACACTACTGGGGCTGCTTTACATGGTAATAACTTATATATTATTGGCTTTTTAATATTCAATTTTTCAGCCCACAGCACGCAGACAAACGAACGAGTACAACAAATACTGTTAGTCTCTAACTAACTTTAACATGTATTAATTCTGTTATAATTGCCGCTGTGTTGCGTTTAACAGCTGTTAACCGAACTGTTAAATATTGCTACAGACCACTAGTTGGAGCTATTTGGATGCTGTTAAATTCAAATTTTACCACCAACCGTCTCTTATCTGCACTCGTTTGTTCGTAATTGGAGAATGTTTTTTATTGTACTTTTTATGCTCGTTAAAAATGAAATGTAAAAGACATAATTAAAATTATTAGTTAAAATTGCGAAATCGAAAACAAATGCTAAATCTTTTTCAATACCATGACGTCACGCTAACATTAACAGCAATGTTTCAGCATACAGTATGTAGAGTTGCTTCGGAAAAAAAATGCAATTGTATATCGATATTCATTGATTTTTAATACAATTTAACATCGTATCGTAGCATATGCGTTGTAATGATATTTTGAAATTTTTTGTTCTGAAATAAATAAAACGTACATCAAATAAAACATTTTATGAAATTATGTTTTCAGATATTCATCGATATATCGATTCAAGTGTAATCTTATGAAAAACATACATTGTGTTAGTTCACGATGATTTTTCAATATACATCGATGGTTTTGTTTCCCCCATATTTATCGCAACTGCAGGCTCATTTGAACGAGTCATTGTGAACAATTCCGCCGTCAGAACTTGATTCAAATACCAGCTCAGTTCATGTATATGAGTAGATGTTTCACTTACGCATTGTCATTCCTGTCACCTTGTGAAATAATTGACAATCAAATAAACTAAATGACTAGATTAAATTCCAAATATACACTATTTGGCCAACAACGAAAATAACCTAGTCAATTCCATCGCTTCAGAAGAACTCAGAACTAATGAATGAACCATCAAAGTGAAGAACAGAACTTGTTCGTTCATATCGCTTATATATACATTTCGTGAGAAAATTGTGTTCAGGTGTGAAAAATTTGTATATTTTAAACTAGTATAGAACCAAGGCATATTAAAACACCGAAGAGTTATTAACATCCACTAATAGATGCTATTGCATTTGGTGTTAGGTGTGCAGTGCCTTAACCCGTATTTATTCCTTTGTATAAACAAATCGCATCAGCCGCAAATTGTCGCGTCGCATTACATTCAGTGTTGCCAACTTTTGGATATGAGAAAAACGGCCAAGTCGCTTGAATTACCTTGTTTTATGTATGCAACTGCTTATTATTTTATCAGACGTGAACTGTCAGCGCCGCAAGGAAGAACCATGTAACGAGACTTCAATATTTTAACTATTTCAGAGGAGACCGAGGAGAATCAAAGCCGTGCTTGAATTATTTATAAATATCGAAGCCGAAGGACTCGCGGACATAAAATAGCTAAATCTGACCGGAAAAGGCTGAGTGGGCAACACTTTAGCTTGCGCCGCCGCCGCCAACGTCGTCATACAAAATGAAGTAAGCAGAGCGCAGCAAAGGCAACAACAATAACTAAATAACGAATACAAACTAAACTAGACGAATCATTTAAATGAATTCTCCGCTCACTCTCTCTCTCTTTCCCTCCTTCTCTCTTTCTGTTTGCTTGCAGTAAACCAAAGAACACAGCGATTTTTTGTTAATTTTCCGATATTTAAGTCGTCATCATCTGCATCCGCATTCACATCCGCATTGTCGTAGACGCCGCCAACACCGACATCAACATATCCATTGCCCGCCCAGGAACTTTGGATAGAGAAGCTCAAAGTTCCGGATTTGATTTTGACTGCAATTAGAAAGCTTCGCTGCCTTTTTCACAGTCTTCATTACCCCCAGCACACACACAACTGCAGGTAAGTGTTGTTGTTGTTGTTTAAGTTGCAGTAATCGACACACACACACACTCCTTGACACGTTCACACCTTGACGTCTTCACAGTTATGTCATCGACCGCCGGCAAACGCAAGGAGATCTACAAATACCTGGCACCATGGCCTTTGTACTCCATGAACTGGAGCGTGCGGCCGGACAAGCGGTTCCGCCTTGCGTTGGGCAGCTTCATCGAGGAATACAATAACAAAGTGCAAATCATTAGCCTGGACGAGGATACCAGCGAATTTAGTGCTAAAAGGTAAGCACCAGTCCACGCCAGAGATCTCTCCATTTAACTCTTTCCCCCCCTTTGCACCCTCTCCAATCTCGCAGCACCTTTGACCATCCATATCCGACAACGAAAATCATGTGGATACCAGATTCCAAGGGCATATATCCCGATCTTTTGGCCACCAGTGGTGATTACCTACGCGTGTGGCGTGCCGGCGAACCAGACACACGTCTCGAATGCGTCCTGAACAACAACAAGAACAGTGACTTCTGTGCGCCACTCACATCGTTCGACTGGAACGAGGTGGATCCCAATCTGGTGGGCACATCATCGATAGACACCACATGCACAATATGGGGCCTGGAGACGGGGCAGCCGCACGCACGGGTCTATGTCGCCGGTCATGTAAAGACGCAGCTCATTGCCCACGACAAGGAGGTCTACGACATTGCCTTCTCTCGCGCCGGCGGCGGACGCGATATGTTTGCCTCCGTGGGTGCTGATGGCTCAGTGCGCATGTTTGACTTGCGTCATCTGGAGCACTCGACCATTATCTATGAGGTGAGTGGAGTACGGGGTAGAGGGAAGAAGGAAGCCTCCACCTAGTGAGTCATTTCGTACTAATCACACTTCTTACTCTGCAGGATCCTGCCCATACAGCCCTGCTGCGCTTGGCCTGGAACAAGCAGGATCCGAATTACTTAGCCACAGTTGCCATGGACTCATGCGAAGTTATTATTTTAGATGTTCGTGTTCCTTGTACACCTGTTGCAAGACTGAGCAATCACAGAGCGTGCGTCAACGGTATTGCGTGGGCGCCGCATAGGTAAGGCACCCCCTCCAAACTCCTATTACAGATACCTATATACCTTTACCTATGAAATTAGTCAGGTCAGAGATAATCTGAGTAAGAACCCAGTGAGAATCCTCAGCACTACCTACAGAGCACTGTAGGCATAAAGCACACACCCTAACAAACTGGGAATAGTTAGTAATGAGCTGTGCAGATTCTGCCAGTTAGAGCCCCAGACACAGCAGCATGTACCTACAGTATACTCGGTAGTGTCTCTTTAAATTGATGTATCGCTAGGCAAGCACCTTCTCGGAGTAAAGGAGATAAGGTAGTCCAGTGCAGGCAGAATTATGGACTTATAGTGAACTAGATAGGGAGCTCAAGGCTCAGCAAGACGTACAAAAAGACGTTCGAGGTTGCAGTACATCTTCTCAAACAATTTATAATAATTATTGCTCTCTCATTGATGTTTTGCGCAATCTATGTATATAATTGCCAAAGTAATACCCTGGAATTAAGGCACTGCTTAATAAATGCGTTGCCCATTCATGCATATAAGTTATAATCGTAAGAAGCCATTAATAGTTGCCACTTAAGCAACTTCGCGATTTCACGTAAACTAGCATAATAACTTGGTGCATATATATGTAACAGGCAGAAGGAGTGGCAGACATATATATACACACATACATATATATATATATTCCTGATCAATTGAGACAGGTTCGTCTGCTGTCTGTCTGGATAAACGCAGCGATCTCAGCTATTATAGAACATCAAGTCACCAAGTGTGGCATAGACTTTCTTACGCAGGTCAAGTTTATTTCGAGTTACCGCGACTATTAAGCAAACTATTCTAGCTGCTTCGTCATATATATAGATCAATACTACTGTATACACTTAACCCATCAATTCGATCGGTTAAATAAACACAGGAGCTATTGGGAACTACAAGTTCTTTTAAACTTGGGCGTAGAATATCTTACTGTCGACAGTAGCGTTCGTCTAGCTTAAATTCAGGACCTTCAGCAGCAAATCAGAATAAAATTTGATCAATTTGTATCTATAGAGTTTACTGGTATCAGTTTTGCTTAGGTTTGATAAGGTTTTTGCCAGATTATTGCACCACCTTTGAACTTTTGAAGCCACTTAAAAGACAGTGAGTTGCCAAGGAAGTCCCTATGCACATTCATTCCCAATGCACAGTGATTTGCCAAGGAAATCTCTATGCACATTGAAAAGGATTCTGAAGAGGTTTCTTTCAATTTTATGCTGTAAAATAAGAGATGTCTAGGAATCACAAAGTTCGATATTTTTTAAACAAATATAAATGATGTAGCTCTTTGGGAATTGACATGATGCACAGTGAACTTCTTCTTCTTGGGTGGCCATTACAACCCGTCATCGGGTTGCGGCCGACCTCAACATCTCGCGCCAGAAAGCCACTGCTTCTTCTGCGCCTCCTGCAATTGGTTACATCAAGCGCATCCAGGTTCTCCTCCACTTGATCCACCTTCTTCGCTGGAGGTTCGTCGTCAATACGTACGACATTTCCAAGCCAGCGCATACCTTGTATTGTAATGCGCCGGAGTACATCAATGTCGTCATAAAGCTCAGACAGTTCGTGGTTCATTCGAATGGGAAAGATGTACAGTAAACAGTGTTGGGAAATGTCAAAATAATATTTGAATGTGAATGGCGTATTTAATAGGTATATATTAAAGTAGAGTAATTGAAGATAAACAAATGATTTGATAGGTATACACCTTATAATATTGATGATCTCTTACTAATATTGTCTCTCTGTCTCTTTGTCTGACAGTTCCTGTCACATTTGCACTGCCGGTGATGATCACCAAGCACTGATCTGGGATATACAACAAATGCCACGCGCAATCGAGGATCCAATTTTAGCCTATACAGCTGCTGAAGGCGAAGTCAATCAAATACAATGGGGAGCCACGCAACCCGATTGGATAGCCATATGCTATAACAAAGCGTGCGAGATCCTGCGGGTCTAAGAGTCAATTTATCTTGCCTCCCCTCCAATTCCCCATCCCCACCACACATACACAGACACACGTGGACACACACACACTGGTCAGCCTGCGATACACACACACACAGAAGAAGATGAAAAACGCAATGTAGTTGTAGGTTTTGTAGGCGCGTTTTACACATATGTACTTATATATATATATACACTATGTATATATGGTATATATGACTTTGCGTTGCTCGGATATCGATCTGGACACACGCAACGCCCCGCCGTTGCCCCCCCGCATCCGCTTCCTATCGCAGGAGGACTTTTAGTTTTTAGTTGTGCTTAGCTTAGTTGGACCGATCTTCTATATCTATATATATATATATATATATATATAAATATGTATATGTGTATATATATATAGTATACATAGAGTAACGGCATTACGACATAAGTCTCAAGGTATAACCAAAACATGTATTGCTATTTGTAATTTATTTTTTTATACTTTATTCTGACTCGTTTCGCACGCTGTCGCGCCTTAGTTGTATTTATTAAAAACTCTGCATATTTTACATACATATATATTTCACTTTCTTAATTCGTAAGAGGAGACAGCAGAACAGACAGAGAGAGAGAGAACAAGAAAAAACAATGTCCTACCTCGTTTTCCAAAATGAAACTGTTGCAAGAACAACAACAACAAGAACAACAACAAATTGTAAAATGCTTCTTTGAAAATGTTTTTTTTTATTATTATATTTTGTTTTTTCATTTCGTTTCAAATCTATCATTAACGAACCAAAAGCAAAAAAGATAAAACCAAAAGCAAGCAAATTAATAAGCAAAAACAAAAACATTTGTATTAAGAAAACGATAAACAAAAAAAAAAAAAAAAAAGTAAAGCAAATGAAGAAGAAGAAACAAAAGAAACTGCACAACCACAGCTAAATACAATACATACTATTTAAAATACGACTAAAGCAAATGCAAATGCAAAAACAAAATACCGAAATATTATATGAGCGAGAGAGAATACAAGATTGTTGCTATCCATTTAAAGAAAAACAAAAACAAAACACAAAAATAAAAAAAACAAAATAAAATAAAAGACAACAGAAAACAGAAGAAGATAAAAACCAAAAAGAAACATTTAAATAACGACTGCATACGATACCATACTTTCATGTAATAAGATGATCTTCACATCTTCAGATGAGGATGATGATGATATTAAACAAAGCAAGCCCAATACAATCGATCCCAATACAAGATCGATCCTTACTCCCGCAGAACAAACTGTAAGCACTGAGAAACGAAAATATTGTACTGTTCCCATATAAAGAAAAACAAAAGCATAAGCAAAAACAAATCCAAAAACAAAAGCAATTAAGAAATAACATTTTTTACGGCTGCTCTGAGACTGAGACAAAAAAAAACCGAGAATCTAAAATCCCCTAGAAATTGATGCTAGAGAGAGAGCGACAGACAGAGAGAGAAAGAGGGACAGATGCCTTTGCTGTTTGCTCACACACACACACACAATGTCTGTTTATGTGTGCGTGTGTGTGTTTTATAGACATATCTTTTTGATGTCCTTCGTTGCGTTCTTTATAGTACAGTCGGGTCTCTTTGTTTATCTCCGTTTGAAGAACAACAACAATCAGAATCTGTAAAAACTCGACAAGACTTATCGCTGAACTGAAAACAAAACTGCAAAACCAAAACATAACTGATAACTGAGAAACAAAAGCAAATACCGCAAAACCCGAAAACCCAAATACCGATTACCGATACAACTGAAATTAGATGCAAACTCAATCGAATCGAATCCTTTTTGATATACATATGTATGTACTGTATAGCTATGAGCAAGCTTTATTTGGCTAACGGTTTCCGTAACACAAGATATACTTTATACCATAACTCACACACACACACACACTCGAACTTTTTGTATACCCTTGAAATTGTTGTTCCCTATTTGTGTTCTTTCCATTTGTTTTGCATTCTACTTCGATTCCTAAATTAAAACTTAAATTGTAACTACAAGATCTATATCTATGATATGGTATACATCATATGGTATATGTAGCAAATGGTATATATAGAATATGGTGTATATACGGTATGGGGTATATACAATATGGTATACATAGGATATAGTCCGTATAGGACATGGTATAGGACATGCTTATACGTATATATACCATATATTGTATAAGATATAGTTAATGTACGATATGGTGTATATACGGTATGGTATATATAGGATATAGTCCGTATAGGACATGGTATAGGACATGCTTATACGTATATATACCATTTATTGTATAAGATATAGTTAATGTACGATATAGTATATGCTTGGTATATATAGTATATAGTTTATATACGATATGGTATACACATATATATGTATATGATATGGTGTATGCACGATATTGTATATACATATGCAATATGGTATATATAGAATATAAGTCCAGACACGATATGATGTAAAATATTTATATCGTATATAATATGGTATATATAGGATATACTGACAATGTGGTATATACAATATGGTATATATAGGATACAGTCTGAATAGGACTATACCATGTCCTTATACGATGCTTATACGATATGGTATAAATAAGATATGGTTTATATACGATATGGTATACACATCTATATTTACTATGGTTTATGTACGATATGGTACATATATATGTATATGGTGTATACACAATATGGCTAATGTACGATATGGTATATAAAAGATATCTATGCAATGTGGTATATATACGATATGATATATATACGTTATGGTATATATACGTTATGGTATATATACGATATGGTATCGGGCTGGGCCAGTAGCGCGACGTAAATATGAACTAGGAGGTAGTAGGAGACAAAAAGAGACAGAGAGGAAAATCAGCAAAGCGTGAGCGGCAGAAGAAGAGAAAGAGAATCCCAAAAGAAAAAAACAAATACAAAAAACCAGAAATTATTTAAATAAACCATTTTTAAATGAACATCAATTGTGCGACTTGTCTAACATATTTATGTATGTATGTCAAATCAAATCGGGCAGATCGTCTGGCAGGCAAATGTTGTTAATGTCGACAGTGCCGCGGAGCTCCTGCTCCTTGTCGTCCTCCTTCTTGGGTTTTATATTGTTATTGCCGCTGCAAAAGAGAACATGGTGTGGGAGACTGGTTTAATCTACTCCTGATCTATTCTCACCTCTTGCTGGGACTCTGGGCCTTTGCTTTGATGGTGAGCAGCTCGTTGGGCTTGAGCTTCTTGAGCTGTATCAGCAGATGTCCAGTGATCTGGGAGCGCTGCACCACGGACTCATCCGGCTGCAGCTCCTCGTTGAAGGCAATCTGAAAGATCTTTCCCTTCACTGTGACCCGCACGTAGATTGTCTGCACGTCCACATCGATAAGGGATGTGTCCAGATGTCTGTGGCGAAATGAAAAAATCTGTTTGTATATGAGGATTGGCAGGGGAGGGGAGTGGAGAGCTGACGCACTTGTAGATCTCCAGCTGCAGGGCATAGTGTCCTGATTCGTCCTGAATGTGGAACGGCAGCTTGGCCTGGTTAATGTTGTAGGGTCTGCCACAGGGCGCAAACAGTTTAGGATTCTTTTTGATCTTCTCTGTCAGCGGATTCGGCTTGGATTCGGCCTTTGCACGCCCCGCCTTGTGACGCCGCGCAATCTCTGTGCGTATCTCGGGGCAGTGCTCGCATTTGGAATTCCAGAAGGCCTTGGTGCGCTCATCCTCGTCCTCAAACCCCGCGCACTGCTCCGCCAGGGCCGCCTGCTGCTCGGCCACGCGAATGCGCTGCTCATCCCTTGCAATTGCCTGCGCAGTCTGGTGCTGCACGATGAGAACACGATGCTGGGCCAGCTGGCGCTTTGACTGCAGTCGCTCCGAGGGTAGAATCTCCTTGCAATCCAGCCGCTCCAATTGCGGCAAGGTTCCGACCACGTAGTCCCGATAATGTGGGTAATCCACACACGGATTGCCGATGAGCACCAGCTCGCGCAGGTTATAGTTGCCCCGCAGGGACTCCACGCTGGTTAGCTCGCCCACAAAGTTCAGCGTCAGATCGAGTTTGTTGAGTGACTCCAATCCCTCGAGGTTCTCGATGCGCTCGATATTATTGACGGCAACGTTTAGATACTCCAGGCGCTTCATCTTGTGCAGGTTCTCGAGGCGAGCGATCAGATTCGATTGCAACAACAGAATCTTGAGATTGCGGCACCAATTGCCAACATGCTCGATCCGCTCCACATCCTCCTGGTGCAGCGACAACTCCTCCAGAGTGCTGATCAGTCGCTCATTGTGCTCCGACTTCTTGCGCACCAGATCCTCCGTGACTGCAAGAATATCGCACATCAATTGAAAACTCATGCAAAATTTTATCGATTGACGCTTACTTAGTACCATTTTGAGTCGGGCAATTTAAATTGCCGTATAAATTCATATATTTGTATGTATATTTATGCTCGTATTCGAAAATACTTTCGAATTGCGAATCAACAAAACAAACACTGACTGCCTGCTGCTGTGTTGCTAGGTTACTGTTGTTGTTGTTTGAATTTGAATTGCATGTCACACACTTGCCGGGCGATTATCGTCGTTAACATATTGATTTGCATTGCGTACGCGTGTCACCCTGTGTGTCTCTGTGTATGTGTGTGTTGGACACCGCTCGATAGTGCTTTGAACTAATTTCGAGAACTTTAATCGATTGCAAAAAAGAAGGCGCCAAATATGAATATGCATGCACGACTTCTAAAATTGGATCTATTCCAAAATATGTTAATTTATTCTTGTTGATGTTGTCATTGTTGTTATTTGTGCTTCGCATTCGCTGGGCTTCGAAACGAAAACTTATCGCAATTAACATACAGTATGTCAAGAAACACTTTACACATATGTTCATAACATTAACATGTACATACAGTGTAAAGAGTTACTTGACTCACTGTTTGTGTAAAGAATTACTTGATAGACTGTATATCGATTTACATGACGGCAACGACATCGCGGCAAATGCCAGCCCTGTTCCTTGTCAGACATAGTAAATTGTAGGCAATCTAATCAATTGAATAGTTAGCTGGTCAATTAAGTGCGCAGCGATCTCAGCTATTATAGAACATCAAGTCACCAAGTGTGGCATAGACTTTCTTACGCAGGTCAAGTTTATTTCGAGTTACCGCGACTATTAAGCAAACTATTCTAGCTGCTTCGTCATATATATAGATCAATACTACTGTATACACTTAACCCATCAATTCGATCGGTTAAATAAACACAGGAGCTATTGGGAACTACAAGTTCTTTTAAACTTGGGCGTAGAATATCTTACTGTCGACAGTAGCGTTCGTCTAGCTTAAATTCAGGACCTTCAGCAGCAAATCAGAATAAAATTTGATCAATTTGTATCTATAGAGTTTACTGGTATCAGTTTTGCTTAGGTTTGATAAGGTTTTTGCCAGATTATTGCACCACCTTTGAACTTTTGAAGCCACTTAAAAGACAGTGAGTTGCCAAGGAAGTCCCTATGCACATTCATTCCCAATGCACAGTGATTTGCCAAGGAAATCTCTATGCACATTGAAAAGGATTCTGAAGAGGTTTCTTTCAATTTTATGCTGTAAAATAAGAGATGTCTAGGAATCACAAAGTTCGATATTTTTTAAACAAATATAAATGATGTAGCTCTTTGGGAATTGACATGATGCACAGTGAACTTCTTCTTCTTGGGTGGCCATTACAACCCGTCATCGGGTTGCGGCCGACCTCAACATCTCGCGCCAGAAAGCCACTGCTTCTTCTGCGCCTCCTGCAGTTGGTTACATCAAGCGCATCCAGGTTCTCCTCCACTTGATCCACCTTCTTCGTTGGAGGTTCGTCGTCAATACGTACGACATTTCCAAGCCAGCGCATACCTTGTATTGTAATGCGCCGGAGTACATCAATGTCGTCATAAAGCTCAGATAGTTCGTGGTTCATTCGAATGGGAAAGATGTACAGTAAACAGTGTTGGGAAATGTCAAAATAATATTTGAATGTGAATGGCGTATTTAATAGGTATATATTAAAGTAGAGTAATTGAAGATAAACAAATGATTTGATAGGTATACACCTTATAATATTGATGATCTCTTACTAATATTGTCTCTCTGTCTCTTTGTCTGACAGTTCCTGTCACATTTGCACTGCCGGTGATGATCACCAAGCACTGATCTGGGATATACAACAAATGCCACGCGCAATCGAGGATCCAATTTTAGCCTATACAGCTGCTGAAGGCGAAGTCAATCAAATACAATGGGGAGCCACGCAACCCGATTGGATAGCCATATGCTATAACAAAGCGTGCGAGATCCTGCGGGTCTAAGAGTCAATTTATCTTGCCTCCCCTCCAATTCCCCATCCCCACCACACATACACAGACACACGTGGACACACACACACTGGTCAGCCTGCGATACACACACACAGAGAAGAAGATGAAGAACGCAATGTAGTTGTAGGTTTTGTAGGCGCGTTTTACACATATGTACTTATATATATATATACACTATGTATATATGGTATATATGACTTTGCGTTGCTCGGATATCGATCTGGACACACGCAACGCCCCGCCGTTGCCCCCCGCATCCGCTTCCTATCGCAGGAGGACTTTTAGTTTTTAGTTGTGCTTAGCTTAGTTGGACCGATCTTCTATATCTATATATATATATATATATATATAAATATGTATATGTGTATATATATATAGTATACATAGAGTAACGGCATTACGACATAAGTCTCAAGGTATAACCAAAACATGTATTGCTATTTGTAATTTATTTTTTTATACTTTATTCTGACTCGTTTCGCACGCTGTCGCGCCTTAGTTGTATTTATTAAAAACTCTGCATATTTTACATACATATATATTTCACTTTCTTAATTCGTAAGAGGAGACAGCAGAACAGACAGAGAGAGAGAGAACAAGAAAAAACAATGTCCTACCTCGTTTTCCAAAATGAAACTGTTGCAAGAACAACAACAACAAGAACAACAACAAATTGTAAAATGCTTCTTTGAAAATGTTTTTTTTTATTATTATATTTTGTTTTTTCATTTCGTTTCAAATCTATCATTAACGAACCAAAAGCAAAAAAGATAAAACCAAAAGCAAGCAAATTAATAAGCAAAAACAAAAACATTTGTATTAAGAAAACGATAAACAAAAAAAAAAAACAAAAAGTAAAGCAAATGAAGAAGAAGAAACAAAAGAAACTGCACAACCACAGCTAAATACAATACATACTATTTAAAATACGACTAAAGCAAATGCAAATGCAAAAAACAAAATACCGAAATATTATATGAGCGAGAGAGAATACAAGATTGTTGCTATCCATTTAAAGAAAAACAAAAACAAAACACAAAAATAAAAAAAACAAAATAAAATAAAAGACAACAGAAAACAGAAGAAGATAAAAACCAAAAAGAAACATTTAAATAACGACTGCATACGATACCATACTTTCATGTAATAAGATGATCTTCACATCTTCAGATGAGGATGATGATGATATTAAACAAAGCAAGCCCAATACAATCGATCCCAATACAAGATCGATCCTTACTCCCGCAGAACAAACTGTAAGCACTGAGAAACGAAAATATTGTACTGTTCCCATATAAAGAAAAACAAAAGCATAAGCAAAAACAAATCCAAAAACAAAAGCAATTAAGAAATAACATTTTTTACGGCTGCTCTGAGACTGAGACAAAAAAAAACCGAGAATCTAAAATCCCCTAGAAATTGATGCTAGAGAGAGAGCGACAGACAGAGAGAGAAAGAGGGACAGATGCCTTTGCTGTTTGCTCACACACACACACACAATGTCTGTTTATGTGTGCGTGTGTGTGTTTTATAGACATATCTTTTTGATGTCCTTCGTTGCGTTCTTTATAGTACAGTCGGGTCTCTTTGTTTATCTCCGTTTGAAGAACAACAACAATCAGAATCTGTAAAAACTCGACAAGACTTATCGCTGAACTGAAAACAAAACTGCAAAACCAAAACATAACTGATAACTGAGAAACAAAAGCAAATACCGCAAAACCCGAAAACCCAAATACCGATTACCGATACAACTGAAATTAGATGCAAACTCAATCGAATCGAATCCTTTTTGATATACATATGTATGTACTGTATAGCTATGAGCAAGCTTTATTTGGCTAACGGTTTCCGTAACACATGATATACTTTATACCATAACTCACACACACACACACACTCGAACTTTTTGTATACCCTTGAAATTGTTGTTCCCTATTTGTGTTCTTTCCATTTGTTTTGCATTCTACTTCGATTCCTAAATTAAAACTTAAATTGTAACTACAAGATCTATATCTATGATATGGTATACATCATATGGTATATGTAGCAAATGGTATATATAGAATATGGTGTATATACGGTATGGGGTATATACAATATGGTATACATAGGATATAGTCCGTATAGGACATGGTATAGGACATGCTTATACGTATATATACCATATATTGTATAAGATATAGTTAATGTACGATATGGTGTATATACGGTATGGTATATATAGGATATAGTCCGTATAGGACATGGTATAGGACATGCTTATACGTATATATACCATTTATTGTATAAGATATAGTTAATGTACGATATAGTATATGCTTGGTATATATAGTATATGGTTTATATACGATATGGTATACACATATATATGTATATGATATGATATGTATGCACGATATTGTATATACATATGCAATATGGTATATATAGAATATAGTCCAGACACGATATGATGTAAAATATTTATATCGTATATAATATGGTATATATAGGATATACTGACAATGTGGTATATACAATATGGTATATATAGGATACAGTCTGAATAGGACTATACCATGTCCTTATACGATGCTTATACGATATGGTATAAATAAGATATGGTTTATATACGATATGGTATACACATCTATATTTACTATGGTTTATGTACGATATGGTACATATATATATGTATATGGTGTATACACAATATGGCTAATGTACGATATGGTATATAAAAGATATCTATGCAATGTGGTATATATACGATATGATATATATACGTTATGGTATATATACGTTATGGTATATATACGATATGGTATCGGGCTGGGCCAGTAGCGCGACGTAAATATGAACTAGGAGGTAGTAGGAGACAAAAAGAGACAGAGAGGAAAATCAGCAAAGCGTGAGCGGCAGAAGAGAAAGAGAATCCCAAAAGAAAAAAACAAATACAAAAAACCAGAAATTATTTAAATAAACCATTTTTAAATGAACATCAATTGTGCGACTTGTCTAACATATTTATGTATGTATGTCAAATCAAATCGGGCAGATCGTCTGGCAGGCAAATGTTGTTAATGTCGACAGTGCCGCGGAGCTCCTGCTCCTTGTCGTCCTCCTTCTTGGGTTTTATATTGTTATTGCCGCTGCAAAAGAGAACATGGTGTGGGAGACTGGTTTAATCTACTCCTGATCTATTCTCACCTCTTGCTGGGACTCTGGGCCTTTGCTTTGATGGTGAGCAGCTCGTTGGGCTTGAGCTTCTTGAGCTGTATCAGCAGATGTCCAGTGATCTGGGAGCGCTGCACCACGGACTCATCCGGCTGCAGCTCCTCGTTGAAGGCAATCTGAAAGATCTTTCCCTTCACTGTGACCCGCACGTAGATTGTCTGCACGTCCACATCGATAAGGGATGTGTCCAGATGTCTGTGGCGAAATGAAAAAATCTGTTTGTATATGAGGATTGGCAGGGGAGGGGAGTGGAGAGCTGACGCACTTGTAGATCTCCAGCTGCAGGGCATAGTGTCCTGATTCGTCCTGAATGTGGAACGGCAGCTTGGCCTGGTTAATGTTGTAGGGTCTGCCACAGGGCGCAAACAGTTTAGGATTCTTTTTGATCTTCTCTGTCAGCGGATTCGGCTTGGATTCGGCCTTTGCACGCCCCGCCTTGTGACGCCGCGCAATCTCTGTGCGTATCTCGGGGCAGTGCTCGCATTTGGAATTCCAGAAGGCCTTGGTGCGCTCATCCTCGTCCTCAAACCCCGCGCACTGCTCCGCCAGGGCCGCCTGCTGCTCGGCCACGCGAATGCGCTGCTCATCCCTTGCAATTGCCTGCGCAGTCTGGTGCTGCACGATGAGAACACGATGCTGGGCCAGCTGGCGCTTTGACTGCAGTCGCTCCGAGGGTAGAATCTCCTTGCAATCCAGCCGCTCCAATTGCGGCAAGGTTCCGACCACGTAGTCCCGATAATGTGGGTAATCCACACACGGATTGCCGATGAGCACCAGCTCGCGCAGGTTATAGTTGCCCCGCAGGGACTCCACGCTGGTTAGCTCGCCCACAAAGTTCAGCGTCAGATCGAGTTTGTTGAGTGACTCCAATCCCTCGAGGTTCTCGATGCGCTCGATATTATTGACGGCAACGTTTAGATACTCCAGGCGCTTCATCTTGTGCAGGTTCTCGAGGCGAGCGATCAGATTCGATTGCAACAACAGAATCTTGAGATTGCGGCACCAATTGCCAACATGCTCGATCCGCTCCACATCCTCCTGGTGCAGCGACAACTCCTCCAGAGTGCTGATCAGTCGCTCATTGTGCTCCGACTTCTTGCGCACCAGATCCTCCGTGACTGCAAGAATATCGCACATCAATTGAAAACTCATGCAAAATTTTATCGATTGACGCTTACTTAGTACCATTTTGAGTCGGGCAATTTAAATTGCCGTATAAATTCATATATTTGTATGTATATTTATGCTCGTATTCGAAAATACTTTCGAATTGCGAATCAACAAAACAAACACTGACTGCCTGCTGCTGTGTTGCTAGGTTACTGTTGTTGTTGTTTGAATTTGAATTGCATGTCACACACTTGCCGGGCGATTATCGTCGTTAACATATTGATTTGCATTGCGTACGCGTGTCACCCTGTGTGTCTCTGTGTATGTGTGTGTTGGACACCGCTCGATAGTGCTTTGAACTAATTTCGAGAACTTTAATCGATTGCAAAAAAAGAAGGCGCCAAATATGAATATGCATGCACGACTTCTAAAATTGGATCTATTCCAAAATATGTTAATTTATTCTTGTTGATGTTGTCATTGTTGTTATTTGTGCTTCGCATTCGCTGGGCTTCGAAACGAAAACTTATCGCAATTAACATACAGTATGTCAAGAAACACTTTACACATATGTTCATAACATTAACATGTACATACAGTGTAATGAGTTACTTGACTCACTGTTTGTGTAAAGAGTTACTTGATAGACTGTATATCGATTTACATGACGGCAACGACATCGCGGCAAATGCCAGCCCTGTTCCTTGTCAGACATAGTAAATTGTAGGCAATCTAATCAATTGAATAGTTAGCTGGTCAATTAAGTGCGCAATTCCAGGGCCGCATCGAAGGGGATTAACATTAACGTGGCTACAATTCAAATTGGGCCAAATAAAAATATGTTGATATGTATTATATTTTATAACAGGGAGATTTGGTAAAAGATCTGGATTTCACTGAACATGTATGTGTATAAATATATAAAACAATATTAATATAAATAAATAAAAAATAAAATAAAAAAAAGTAATAATAAAAGTATATATAAAACAAATGAATATATAAAAAACAAATATATAAAGAACAAATAAATAAAAATTACATACTTGTTTATCAACACTGATCGTTGTTGAAGAACTTTGCAGCTTATCAAAAATACCCCGTGAGTCCGCTCCTGTGCAGCAGTTTTTCGAGACATAGTAAAGTTCGCCAAAATCAAGCGCCGCCAGACAGATTCAGACCCTGTAAGTGTAATCAGGTGGTGTTATCGAAATGGCTGATAAGGATGTCGATATACTGCGCCCACTAGCCGATAGCGAAGTCGAAGAGTTGATGCAGCTCTATGTCGACAAATACGGTCCAGAGAACTTCCACTATCTGCTGTTCTACAACCAGCGTAAATGGGATCGCCACCTGGCAGAGGCGGGAATTGCGCCGGACGATGAGGCTCATATTTCGCTGCGCAAGCAATTCTACACACATCGCCAAAGCGACTTCCGACGCTTTGGCACCTACGTCAGCCTGCATCGCGACATTGTGCAGAGTGTGGCGTTCTTCAGCTGGCAACCCGAGGAGCCGGCGGAGCTGTACGCCTGCCTGGAACAGACGCAGCGCATCGAGTGGGGCAGCGGAGCATTGCTGACCAATGTGGATCCAGGCTTCAGCGCACATGTCAAGGCGCTGGCCATGCAACGGGGCGCTGGCGGGATCCAGCCGAGAACTTGTTTCGGGATGGTGCTGGACCACGAGACGGCGCTGAATCGGGTGCAGGTGCCTGAGTTGCTGTCGGACTTTGAGCTGCGCACGCTGAACGTCGAGGATGCCGAGATGGTGCATGCCATTTGGCCCAACAAAGGCGAGGGATCGCTGACCTACATTCGTGCCCTGATCCGGCACAATAAAACGCTGGGCGCCTGTCGCAGCGACACCGGCGAGCTGCTCGCCTGGATCTTTCAGAACGATTTCTCCGGACTGGGGTAGGTTAGATCTCAGTGGGATCTCCTGCGATCTATTACTGATCGATCTTTTTTGCAGCATGTTGCAGGTGCTGCCCAAGGCGGAGCGACGTGGCCTGGGCCACCTGCTAGCTGCTACGATGACCAGGAGGATTGCCAAGTCGGAGCAGGTGACACTCACCGCGTGGATTGTGTCCACCAACTTTCGCTCCGAGGCGCTGCTCACCAAAATTGGCTATCACCAGACGGTGGCCAACGAGTGGATCAAACTGTTGCCCGCCTAACAGGGATGCGCATTTTTGTATATCGTGTATTCCTTAGACCGCAGTGTAGGCACAATGTGGTAGCACAATAAATTAAATAAATATCGATTTGTGTCATTTAATTAATAAGTATATCGATAGTTGCCTCTGCATCGCAGTCCTGCTGCAGCATGACTAATTTTTGAGCGGCCACTGTATGCACTGCAAAGCGCACAGTGCCGTCCGGGTTAGAGACACCACAAGTAGATGCGAGTCTGTTATTCTTATTGGAAACCACTTCAACTTGATATGCGATTTTTATTTGTTTATATACACTCATGTTTATATTATATTAATACCATTGATATTCTTGGGAATAATACTGAACACAACGAATGATTACTTACGTTCAATTCCATGAATATCAGTGGTAATTTTATCGTTCTATTAAATTGTTTACTCCGGTAAATCCTACTCAATCTTTGCAAAGGTCTATAGCAAAAGATTTGCCATCCGTATATTGCTTTGGATAATAGGTAGAACTTTTTTTAGTATTCTCCCAGTAAGCTGATATATTAAAGCCATCTACAGATTATGGGAACCATAGTTCCATGCTCAATGTTCGCGGAAATAGTTTTTGAAGACTGGAGCGAGCCAATTTCCCATAAGATTCCAAGTAATTGCTATCAGGCATCTTTTTTACTTAATCATATTGCTCCGGCGTTTTTTATAACCTTGCAGAGGGTATATAGGAGTCATCTCCGACTCCATAAAGCATATATATATTCTGAATCGGTATCATTAGGTGAGTCGATCTAGCCATGTGTGTCTGTCCTTCTGTCCGTCCAGAGATTCGTCTGTCCGTCTGTCTGTTTCAACGCAAACTAGTCTCTCAGTTTTTCTCCCAGTTTTGAAGCTATCTTTATAAGACATGGCACACATGGATCGTACCCATATATCGTATAGCTGCCATACAAACTATCGGTTGATTTTTGTTATTTGTCAAGATATTGCAACGAAATTGAGTATATCGAAGTTTATCTTTATATATAATATTCATATTCAATTTTATAAAAATCGGACTACTATAACATATAGCTACCATAGGAACAATCGCTCGAAATGAAGGTTTTTGTATGAAGGCCAGATTTGACTATCGAATACCTTATCACTGTCAATCTAAGTGAGACATATCGTATTATTGAACACAAACAATACTCTTCAATTCTGCACCAATATATATAACTAGTATTGGAACGATCGGAAGAGATCAGAACCTACAAGGCTATAAAACATTCGTTATGCCGAAGGTAGCATTTTAGCTCGTTATACCCTTCAACCATCGAAAATGGTCAAAAAAGGGTATAGTAATTTTGTACAAATGTATGTAACAGGCAGAAGGAAGCGTGGGAGACCCTATAAAGTATATATATTCTTGCTCAGGATTACTAGCCGAGTCGATTGAGCCATGTCTGTCTGTCTGTCTGTGTGAACGCACAGATCTCAGCTATTCTAAAAGCTAGAATTACCAAATTTGGCAAGAAGACTCTTGTGTACTATACGCTGATCAGATGATTTCAAATGTTAGGCGCCACGCCCACCGCCCCCGCAAATCAATAATGTAATTTTTAAAGTCGATTTGTAAGCGCTGTATAAAAGATACAACTTTCAGACTTTAACAAATACTAAGCTGAATAAAATATCTACGTATTCTCCAAATTGTAATCTGATCGGACAATAAGCGCAGAAGTTATTTAAGAAAGTATGAGCATAAAACCAAGTGCTTGTGTCAGCTAACGAGAGAGGCGGGCGAGCGCGAACACCATCTGTCTGGAATAATTTGAAAGCATGTGCATATGTATAAGTGTACATATATAGGAACATAGGTCGAACGGTATCCCACTGACGCGTACCGCGCGACTGTTGCTTTTCTTACTAGTTATTAATAATAACTTTATGATAAGGAGTTTCCCATGTTTAATTTTTATGCCATGCTGTGACAACATATTCCAAATACAAAATATGAAAAGTCAATTTATTTTAAACACTCGAAGTACGGTAAAATTGACTCTGTACTCATTATTTTAATCAGGCGAATATTACATAAGTTGTGTATACTCGTATATTAGATGTGGGTTATTTTCCCGAAATAAAGAAACCACTGAAGTACTCAGTGTTATTTTCACACATACACATGTATCTATGTACACGATCAACAATCTTTATTATGCATTTTCGTTTGTAAATACATATACAATTTGAATGCTAAGTCGAATCGGATTGAAATTGGCAAACAAAAATCTCAAATCAAATAAAAATTATGCAAATTACGGCTTATCTGTTATCAGGGGAATTTGGTCTTACTTCTTCATCTTCTTCACACACTTATTTACATTGATTTGCCGCTGCACATACTCATTCATTCACATACACATTCATATACATATATATATCGATTTATATATATATAGATCATACAATAATTTACAATTAAAATTTACGACAAGGCATAGTGGGAAAAGAAGACGGAGCACTAAGAAGAACAACACAAAATAGACAAGGACACAATCTATCGGAGATAGACAGGGAGAGGTAGTGTGCGAGGGAGAGAGCAGGTCAATGTTGTAGACTGGAGGAAATACTATTCTGTTGTAAACTACTGTCGGTTCTGATAACGCAGAACGTTATCTTAATAGATGAAGCAGACGGGCAACAAGTAGGGAAAGAAGTAATTGGAGGGGAGGGGGACGGGGGTGGATTGATAGACAGACAACTAATACAATTTATCTAATTACAAAACTAAACAAAGAGCAGGCGTGTCGATCCGCTGCTTGGCATCCCGCTGCCATTCGCCAGCAGACTGTTGCCCATGTTTCCCATTCCCATCGTGTGCGTGGGCATTGTGAGAGTGGCAGACCCTGCTCCATGCCCACTACTGCTGCCACTCCGCGCCGTCTGCATCTTGTGCAAACCATTTCCCATTGTCAGATTTCCATTCGTCATCATCGTGGGACTGCGATAATAGGAGGAG
Source organism: Zaprionus capensis (assembly GCA_018903675.1). NCBI lineage: Eukaryota > Metazoa > Arthropoda > Insecta > Diptera > Drosophilidae > Zaprionus > Zaprionus capensis. The sequence continues at coordinate 1,966,236 of JAEIFN010001074.1, read as the reverse complement.
GCATCATCTTTGTGCTGCTGCAGTGGGGTGTACTTAATATGATTGCTTTTCGAAACTGTCGGCAGCCCGTCGCGACCCTTGGTGATCTGCTTGGCCCGATTGTAGCAGAGCACCCCGACGATGGCCAGCGACATGCCCAGGCAGTTGACCCACGTTACTGGATTGCCCAGTATCACAAGCGAGACGGCGATCACGAAGATGCGCTTCGAGGCGCTGGCCACGGCGTACGTGAGAGGCGTCACTAACGAGAGCACGCTGAACGCGATGATGTTCTGCATCCAGTTGAGGACGCCGTCGGTGAATAGCAGCGCAATGACGCGATAGTCAAGATTTTTCTGCAACAAAACCGAAATAGGACACAGATCAGTTTCCGCACATGATGAATAGATAATCTCACGTGGGCTTACAATGGCCGTATGCCGGAACACAGCTAAGCTGTCTATGTACAGCCAGAGGGGCAGGAAAATAAACAGCGAGAGCTTGCCAAGAAGATGCAGCAGGCGGAGATGGTGTATGCCCGTATCCTTGAGCACCTACATGGCCAGAGGCGGGAATTAAAGAGGAATCAGTCAGATTGTTCAGGAGATAGCTTGGGAAACAAACTCACCTTCTTGGAGAAGATGTTCTGCATGGAGAAGCCCATGGTGGAGATGAGGGCGCTAATCAGGCCAAGCATGTCAAATGAGATTTCCGTCACTGTCGCTATCGCCACGCCAGTTATGATCGGCAGCAGGCTCAGGTACACGAGTGTTGGTTGTTTCTCGCCAAAGAAGAGGCGCGTGAGGACGACGGTAAACAGCGGCATTGTGGCTTTGACTGCAAGAATAGCGAGAGACGAGAGGCGGGAGCGGGCATGATTAATACGGCTATCAATGACGTATGCAGAGAGGAGTCACCCGCGCGACTCACTCATTGAGCACATGAGGTCCCCTAGGGGGGTAAGTCTACTCACCAGTGTGCGCATAGGAGACTGGCACCTTCCATAGCGATATGTGGGATGTCACCGATGCCAGCAGTTTGCCAATGGCCAGAGGAACGATGAGACGCATGTAGTAGGAGCGCGGTATTTCCTGGTACTTTCGGATGCGCCACAAATTGAAGAAGGGCCCACTGTACAACGTGATACTGCACAGTTGGACCAGTGTGACAGTCATCGGGAAGGGGAACTCGTTGAGCACCATTTTGCCAATGACATTGTTGCTGGACGAGATGATATACCAGAAGAGGCACATCAGCAGCACGACGGCAACATGCCGCGATCCAGTCCGCTTGCCGCCCAGCATGTTTCCAATGTTTTTGCCGATTCTTTTTCTCTCTATGTCAGTGTCAGCGCCTCCAGTGTCTATCCCTGTGCGCCTGCCAGTCAGCTGGTCGATTATTTTGCACTTGCTTTATTGCATCGCGTCGTGTTTTAAATATTAAGTAGTTCTACTTTGCACGTCGACAATGTCGGCCGTTTGTTTTCTACGTGGACGCGACAGTGTGGCCAAGTGCCGACAGACACGTGCCAAGTGTTGTTAAGTGCCGCTCATTTTGATTCATTTTAAATTGAGTCATCGATAAATATAAGTGTTGTTTAACCGATAGTCTGTTTACATTTCCAAACGGTTACAAGCAGTGTTGCCAACTTTCCACGACCTGAAATAGCTAAATCAGGGTTCAGAAAAAGCTAGAAACCGCTAAAAACAATTTAATATAATTAAAAAAAATAGTTAAACACTTTTATTAAAGTTTTTTTTAGTCTTTATTGAAATTACTCCAAAAATATAGTGGTTTCATCTATATCTGCATAGTTTGCGTCTTCATTTGTATAGCTTTGGTTAGTTCCAATAAGTTTTAGGTAATTTGGAGGAACTATATAATTGTGGCAGCATTTATTTTCTCTGCGCAAACCATATCTGTAAAAATTACAAAATTATATTATGTAATTATCAATTTATAAATAATGTTTACAGCATACAAATTACCTTATGTGCAATAATGAGTTTAAGGTACCAATATGAATTCTGTTCCTCAGTTTGTTTGTTTTAACTATATTAATTTGGCTGAATACACGCTCAACCTCTGCATTGGACCATGGCAATGTCAATAGTTTTATCGCAAAAGATTCCAATTGCAAAAATCTGTAATTATACCCTTCGACCATTGAAAATGGTCAAAAAAGGGTATACTAACTTTGTGCAAATGTATGTAACAGGCAGAAGGAGGCGTGGGAGACCCCATAAAGTATATATATTCTTGCTTAGGATCACAAGCCGAGTCGATTGAGCCATGTCTGTCTGTCTGTCTGTCTGTCTGTCTGTCTGTGTGAACGCACAGATCTCAGTTATTATAAAAGCTAGAGTTACCAAATTTGGAAGGAAGACTCCTGTGTACTATAAGCAGATCAAGTTTATTTCAAATGTTAGGTGCCACGCCCACCGCCCCCACAAATCCATAATTTAATTTTTGAACTCAATTTGTAAGCGCTGTATAAAAGATACAACTTTCTGACTTTAACATATACTAAGCTGAATGAAATATCTACATAGTCTCCAAATTACAATCCGATCGGACAATAATCACAGAAGTTATTTAAGAAAATAAACTACACGGGAACATAGGTCGAAGGGTATCCCACTGTCGCGTTTTGCGCGACTGTTGCTCTCGTTGCCTACTGCATCCTTGTAATTTAAAACTTCAGCCCAAAAGCTGACGTTATCTTCATTATTTAACCAATTTATTAAATGAATATTATTATATTGAGTTAAAATTTCATCAATTTCCAACGGGGACATTTTAAAGTGCTCAAGAATTTGAACAATTGGAGACTTCTTGGTACACAATACTTTCTCTACTGAAAAAGTATCGATTTGCTGAAGTATTTCAGCCTACTATAGATCGTTTGCGGCAAATATCGATTAAAGTCACGGTTTAACAATAAATTTATTGATGCTGCCAGATGTTTAAAAAAATCTAACAAAAAAAAGCCATTTCGATTTATAAAATAGCCAGAATTCCCGCCAGCCGCTAGATTGCATTTTTTTCCCGCATTTCGCAATTGAAAAACGCCAGAACTGACGGGAAAATAGCTAAATTGGCAACACTGGTTACAAGAGGTTTTTTCGCCTCCTATCGACCAAGATAAAAACTGAAGAAAACGGACAAAACAATAGAGCCTTCTTCAGGGCGGGTTATACTTATCATAACTTTTTCACTGAAAAAATATGAAATTGCCGTTACTCGTTTTATTTTATTCATTATTGATAACCGATTACGCCCGTGTTTATTGCCCGATCGGATTGAAATTCGAAATAAACTTCATCTGCGCACAGTTTAAAGCAAATTGCATACCAAATTTCTTGTCTCTAGCTCTTATAATAGCTGATATCTGACGTTCAAACTGACAGACAGACGGATACACAGACATCGACTCAGTTAGTCATCCAGAGCCAAAATATATAACTTTATGGGGTCTCACACGCCTCCTTCTGCCTGTTACATACATTTGCACTAAGTTAGTATACCCTTTCTTAAAAATATTCAATGTTCGGAGGGTATAAAAAACCAGAAGACACAGTGGGCAAAAATAATTATTTGGCGGCAATAACTTTTAACATCTGAAAACATGTGCATTCATAATTTATTGAGTAGATAGATTAAATATTCATATTTCTATTCTAATTTTTATACCAAATTTATAATATTGAAAAAAAGTTGTGCAACTATAATTTTTGTTTGTTTATGTTTCTACTAAATTTGACAAAATTTATCAGCCAAAATTACAAAATTCGGAATACATCAATATGTATTTACTAAATAAAATTATGCCACAAGCCACATATTTTCGAAGCTATAAAAGTTTCGCCGTAAGATAACCATTTTTGCCCACTGTGTCTCAATCTCTTGGCTCTCGACGCCGAAACAGAAAATTGACTTCAGGCTGCCAACGCGCTGGCCGAAGCATTTGCCTGTTGTCAAACTTCACAAGCTACGCATACATTCTTATGCGAGCTTGTACATGCATATACGCACACATTGAAACGATCGCAGAGCGCAAAGAAATACAACAGTGCTCATCGTTCCGCTGTCGTTGTGCGTAGAGGTGGGAAAACATCGATGCCAATATCGATGTCATCGATGTTTTCCAATCATCGGTAACATCGATGTCATTTTTGCTAACATCGATGTTGTTCCACCTCGAGTTCTGAATACCAAAATTCGTGCTAAAACATGGAAATTGTAAGTATCCAAATTAACTTAGGGGAAACAGCTTAATGCTTCGGGCTCTGGGGCGCGGCTGGATCGAAAAATCACATCAAACAACTTTTACGCTGTTTGAGGTCTCTATGTGTTCATTGCTTAGTGGTAAGATCAAGATGCACAATTTTCGATTATGTTCATGTTTTTTTTAGTTGAGTACTGAAGACAGAGTGTTGAAAACTCTCGTATGCAAAAGTTTATGTGTGCCGGCTTCGTCTTGTGAGCAGGTATTCAGCAAGGCGGGCCAGCTGATCTCCGACAGGCGAACGAGACTGTCTCCAAAAGTGGTAGATCAATTAATAAAGTTTAGGTATTGTTTTGTCTTTAAAAAATTAAAAAGTTTTTTTTCAAATCATCGATGAAACATCGATGATTTACTTTGAAAAAATCGAAAACATCGATGTCCGCTGATGTCGATGTTTTCCCACCTCTAGTTGTGCGACTGAGTTGATGCCGCTGTGCGCTTCTCGCGGTTTCTAATGAAGAGAGCCGATCGCTCACTCTTGAAACACTTCGCGTTCAGGGGTCCCAGTCTCCGCATTGCATCAAATGAGTAGATTCCGCTGTTTGAGTACTCTATATGTTCGATGCTTATTGATGTGACACACGTAGTCGTATGACGGATTCTCACATCATGCAGCGTGTATTTTTAAAATCATTAAAATCCAAGTATTGGAATATTAATTAAATTAAGCATTTAACTAAGATTTAAATGAAAATTAAAATATTTTTCTTTTGTGTAAATTACACACATAATGCTTCTATTTTGATCATATTAATATTAACTAGAATAAGTCTAAAATGAAATTAAAAATAAATTTAATTTGTTATTTACAAATATTGTTACGGACTACTTTTTGTCGGTAGCGCCGCGCCAGCTAGCTCAGCAACTTTTCGCTGTTTGAGTACACTATATGTTCGATGCTTAGTGATTTAATATCTATTTCGATATCCTTGTGCACTTCATCATATTATATCGATACAAGGACACATTTCGTAATCGCGGCTCAAAACTATCGAAACTCTAAGCATCGCTATTAGCGCCATTTTGAGTTACACTTGTTTATGTGATACCGTTTCAATTAGAGGTGGGAAAACATCGATGTCAATGGACATCGATGTTTTCGATGTGTTCAAAGTAAATCATCGATGTTTCATCGATGATTTGAAAAAAAAACTTTTTAATATTTTAAAGACAAAACGATACCTAAACTTTATTAATTGATCTACCACTTTTGGAGACAGTCTCGTTCGCCTGTCGGAGATCAGCTGGCCCGCCTTGCTGAATACCTGCTCACAAGACGAAGCCGGCACACATAAACTTTTGCATACGAGAGTTTTCAACACTCTGTCTTCAGTACTCAACTAAAAAAAACATGAACATAATCGAAAATTGTGCATCTTGATCTTACCACTAAGCAATGAACACATAGAGACCTCAAACAGCGTAAAAGTTGTTTGATGTGATTTTTCGATCCAGCCGCGCCCCAGAGCCCGAAGCATTAAGCTGTTTCCCTAAGTTAATTTGGATACTTACAATTTCCATGTTTTAGCACGAATTTTGGTATTCAGAACTCGAGGTGGAACAACATCGATGTTAGCAAAAATGACATCGATGTTACCGATGATTGGAAAACATCGATGACATCGATGTTGGCATCGATGTTTCCCCACCTCTAGTTTCAATCGTATTTAATAAATTCATAGCAACTGTTTTTACTTGCAGTTAGCATTATTTAAGAGCTCATGAATAAAAACAGGTACATTTTTCAAGATCCGCTTGCAATTGAAGATTGCCAAGCATGTTCACCGATATATTACGAAAATATGTTTACAATTATATTTTGAATTAATATTTATGTTTAGTTTATTGACACTACGCGGTGGAAGCGGACGCGGAAAATCTATTTTAAATCTACGATCCTATTTATTACAAAATGATTCAACTGGTGATCCCCAATCTGGCACGAGGGATCAGCGGCTGGGGCAGCAGGCTTGGGAAGCGAACGACAATGAGGAAAATGAAATCGTTAGCATCCATCATTGCGATGACGTTGAATACTACTATGTGAAACCTATAACTAGAAACGCCGGCTATAATTTCCTAGCCGAATGCATTAAAACTTTGGATTTCAATAATGTGCGCATCGCAGTGATCTGTGAGCATCCCGCCGAGGCGGAAGAGATGATGCACGAGTTGGGTAAGCGGAGCGTTGCCTGCCTGCTCCTAAACGCGCCCAATGTGTCGCTCAACGTATTTATTCGCTTATGGTATGAGAACGTAAGTAGAAATCATAAATTCGTATATATTATACAATATTAATAATCCCACTCCCACTTGCAGTTGCTCAATTCTGTGCTAGTAACTTGTGATAACGTGCTACAGTTGCTTCTGGCGGAGTGCGCTAATCTCAATGTTGACTTCCTGATACATTCCACACAGCCCATGCCACATGTCTTTCAGAAGCGCATCCAAGCACTCATCCAAACGGACAAGCTGGATACACAAGTACTGATTATAAAGCCGCCAGCAAGATCACCCACCACGGCAGTGAAACCAAAGACAATTGAGCTCGATAAAACGACGAAAAAAGTAAAGCCACAACAAATTGAACTCGAAATGCAGAAAAAAGTAAGCCCAAAGGAATCCAAAGTAAGCTCAAGTGAACCCACTCAAGTATGCACCAATGATGACAATAACTCCACAACTGAAATCTTGCGTACGCCTTCTTTTGAGGATCTACAAATAAGTGAGAAAAGCCAGCAGGTTGAATCAGAATACATATATCGGAACTTTGGAATTTTGGCCTGGAGTCGTTTTAGACAAGTCTCCTGCTTTAGCATACGCGATACCAAAATAGATGCACGCTTCAAGGACGCCATGAAGGAACTGGATGTGGGCCATGTGCGCGCGAAGAGCGTACAGCGTTATGCCTGGCCACATTTGGCCACTGGCCGTTCCCTGTGCGTCGTTGGCAACGAGTCAACGGGCAAGACATGGTGTTATTTGCCCTGGTTATGTGATCGCCTTATTAAGGACTTGACACGCCATCAGCAACATCCTAAGCCAGGCGACTGTGGTCCCAGAGCCATCATTGTGTGTGCCGGTGCCATGCAGGGGGAGCACATTGCCGATTTGTGTCTAAAGCTGCTGGAGAAGACGCGTGAGGGAATGGAAATGGGGAATCTTGTGGTCAAACTGTTTGAGCGTCAAAAAATCCATGATGTTGCCAATGAGCTGAAACGGCCCTGCGGCGTCCTGGTAACCAATGTGGACTTTATGCTACAGCTATGGCCACTTCAGATGAAGGCTGCTCCCATTTTCAACCGCACCTCGATACGATCTGTTGCCATTGACAATCTTGATGTTATGTGGCGTTGTGTCCGCTTGGACAGTGAAAAGATGTTCAGATGGATGATGGATTACCTGCAGTTCGACGAGAATCACACACAGATGATCATCGCTAGCCGGGTGTGGAGCGAGATGCTTATGCAGAAATTGATGCCGAAATTGCCAGATATATTGCTAGTGTTCGAGGACGCACTGGAAGCCACCGTCTACGGGGGCTTCAAGCAGGACATGTTGTTCACTCAGACAGAACAACGTGATGAAGAAATTCTGGAGCTGGTCAAAAGCAAAATGTCAAAAAAGAAGCGTCAAGTGGTGATTTGCCAGACTAACGACGATGCACTGCACATAAGCAATATGCTGTGTCGCGCTGATATCAACAATTCCATTGTGGATCTGCCCAACAAGGAGAAGAGCCATCCCTTTCAGCCCTGTTCCGATTCACGCATACTTATCGTGACGGACAATGCAGTGCCGAAGCTGCGTTGTGAATCAATTGATTGCCTGATTCACTACAACTTCGCCAGTGGCTGGGCAAGATTCAAGGCACGCTTCGGATTGTTCTTTGGCAATTTTAAGCCTCAACAGCCCAATATGGATAGTGCCGAAGCGGTTATAATTCTCCGGCCACAGGATTCCGAGTTCATTTGGTTTTTTTGCGACTTTATGCTCAAGCACGATCGCATTGTTCCCGACTCGTGGCTGCAGTCGCTCACAAACTATCGCATTAAACTGGAACAGATTAAGCCGCGTCCCGATCATCGCTTGTGTCGTCAACTGCTCAGCTATGGCAACTGTTGTCGCCGCACCTGTCAATTTCGGCACATTCTGTGGGATTACGAGGTCGGACCGCCGCCTAACCATCCCACACAGGGAGAAATACGTTTTCATGTGCTGCTGGTGAGTTTAGATCAAGAACATAATATAATTTTATAATAATAATATTTGTGTTTCAGACCATTTCGCCATCTCAACTTGCCATTAAGCTGATCGACTATGAGATATCCACATATTTTCTCAATGTGCCACTGACCAAGCTTGGTGAAAGTATCCAGTTGCATTATGAGGTTGCGGAGCACAGAAAACGTCATCATCATCCCAAAGTGGCTGACATATGTGTGGTTAGGATAAACAAACAATACCAACGCGTTGGCGTGACACGCGTCGAGACGGATCGCATTGAGGTGAAGCAACTGGATGCGGGTGTTGAGTTTAATTTGATAAGTGAATCGGATCTATTGGTGTGTGAGGAGCGCTTCCTAAACGAGCCCTTCCAGGCAAACGATGTGCGGATTACGGGTCTGACACCGTTCAATATGGAACGCATCTGGCAAGATGATTGCAAATTTCTAGTTCGCAAAAAGTTCTTTAATCGCCAGCAAGGTAAACCGTATCGGGTTTTTACTGCCAAAGTTGACTTTGCCTTTCATGAAATGATTTTCGTTGGAAATGTTTATGACGAGGATGGCAATGACCTGAAGAGTTTCGTTCTCAATAATATACATATGCACATGGATGAATCCGTTAAGAACCGTTTAAAATACGTAGCATCCATGGCAAAACCCTTTACTTAGGAATGAAACAGATTGACTCTGTTGGAACAAAGTAATAGTTTAATGTGTCAATTAATATTTTTTAAATGTTTATTTTGTTATATGATATGTACCTCTTAAAAGACTATACCAAATAAAGCTGAATCCAATTAATCGAAGTCGTTAAGTGGGGCTCTGATCACTAAACAAAGAACATTGCTTAGTGCTTCGTTCTCTTTCTGGACTGTTGGCAACGCTAAACGCGGGCTAATAAATTGTATCTGCAGGAATTATCGATATATATCACCAAGTACGCAAAAGAACCGTTGTTTTTCTATATCTTCATTTGTATGCAAGAAATTGAAATATAAAAGCTGCATTTAAATATGTCTGTCTAGAAACTAGTATACTGTAATAATGCGTTTTGGGGATGAGGTAAGTTGTGATAAATTATGAACAGTGTATAATTGAGCATTTGTATTGTTGTTTCAGGCCAAGTGCCACATTTGTAGGCGCATCTTCTGCTGCGGCAAATGCCGCCAAAAGCATCAGATCGCAACGCACGCCATTGTTGTGAAGCAAACGATGAGTCAGCAAATAAATGTGGACGCTGATGGAAGGACAGATGCTAATATGAACACAACAAACATTTATGTCTTCTGTCCAATCTGTGAGCAAAAGCCGCTGGCATTGCGCGAGGGCCTATACGCGGAGCTGTTGGAGCACATCGAGAGCGTGCACCTGCCCCTGCGCTGTCGCAAGTGCCTGCGGCATTACACGAAGATCGATGATCTGCGTGAGTTCACCAAGTGCGTTGATTTGGGACACAACTGTAGTGCAGCTAGCGCGGAACATAATCACACCTGTGATACGGATGCCTCAAAGGTAACGATGAAAAAGGCTGCAACAACAATATCAACACAAACATCACCGAGCATTGCCAAAGATACGAATGCAGTGCAATCCCATCAGGAACATCATCAACACCAGCATCTAACGCCCATATCGCTGTTCAATCTACGCTGGAAAGCCAAGAGTCGAGTGACCCAAGAGGAGTTCATTAGCGACAGTGTCTCATCCATACGCAACTTATCCACGGACAGTGTTAACATGTCGGGGCAGCAGCGTCTCAGCATCGGCGCTGTGGCAACAGTTGGCATGGAGAAGGGCAAAGTGATCAGGTCGACTTCGACACCGCTGCAGATCTACACAGTGTTCGCCAAACCGAAGGACACGCTCACCTTCAATGCCGGTCACGTGTCCAGCATCTGTCATAGTGGTTACGTGCTGGATGAACAGCATACACCTGTTCTAGACAACAATAGTAATGTTCTGCAGCCACCGCAACCACAGCAGCAGCAACGTGCTTGGAAAGTTACTGGACGCGGCAGGATGAGTGCTGTGACACCCCTGCGTCAGGTCATGTCGAAGAGCATACAGAAGGCATTTGTTGAGCACGGTGGTAAGTTAGCAATCCAGGGCGAAATGGGGCAATCACCGGATCCTGGCTCGGCCTTGGATCTGCGTCTGTCCCCAGCAGTGCGACGAACCCAAAGCATAGATGGCAAAGAGAGGGGGGAAGAGCACATCCCAGAAAAACGCAAGATGATCCTTTTGTCTGCTCAGGAACACACCACGGAGTCGATAATCATAACACGCGCTGCCTCGACTAATGCCAGCACCACGAGCACCGTTTACAATTCGTGTGAGAGTGTCGAGATCATCACCTCGTCAACATCATCGTCGTCAGCTACAGCTGAGCTGAGCGCCAACATACAGAAAGGTATCGTGGCGGGGGCATTGATGATTCCGCCCATAACGCCTATAACACGCATACCCGGTGCTGTCATCAACAAGAAGCTCATCAAGTTCGAGACTCCCGTAAAGAATGAGACGCAAGTAACAAATGTAAGTGATGAGGCTCTACAAGAGGACCGGGAAGTCTTTTACACACCCATTCAAGATGAAAGCTTAAGTAGCACTAATGCCAAGCAATCTTCCGCGGAGCAACATCGGGCTCAGATTGTGCCGCGTCAGTTGACCGGTGAATTCTCGCCGGAAAAGAAACGGGCGGTGCCTCAACCAACGCTAGCGGTGCCACGGCCACGTCCGCAGGGACCTCGTGCTCGTCCACCTTTACGTACGTGTCAAAATTATAAATCCTTCAGCGGTGTCCAGGATGTTGAGAGCGATGAAGAGGAAGTCTTTCTGCCAAATGGGGCATCCACGCACAATGACAAGAAGACCGAATCCGGAAGGCTGTGGTCCATAATGTCATCTGTTATGCGCCTGCCGTCTACACTAAGAGGATCAGATCGCAATACCAGCAGCTTGGATAAGGAAAACACGTTAAATCCAAACGATTCTAATGGTTCTACCTCTCTGATCAGACGTTGTGCATCCATTGCTGGTTCATTGGTGCGCACCAAACATGTTCACGATGATTTCGCCGATGGTCAGCCCATGAAACGCAAAAGAACCCAGACACTGGACAGTCAATACTCACACACCAGCACCCAACACCCGATGTCGCCGCCGTCCAGCTCATCCAAACGTCTTCGCATTCAGCCTAGAAAGCCTATCGATCGAATGCGGAATACTTAAAGAGCTGCAACATTAACGTATATATTTTATTATTATCAACTCTGCTGAGATTGTAATTAATGTTTTTTTTTAATATTTATGTGTCAAATAAATTATATATGTAGTTTTGTGTAATTTGCCGTTATATCTTCCAGAATGTAACTAGCTGGCAACGCTGAAACGTGAGTACGATTAATATCGATAGTTTCGATTTTTTCGAGGGATTTTTTATCTTTCCACGTTACGGTCATACTTATCTGGACTCGTCGCTTGTGTTTGGTAGTGTGTGTTTTCCACATTTTCATAGTTGTATTTTACAAGAGATCCGTCGCAAAACCAATATCAATTAATAAATTTGCATAAATAAACGTTTAAGTGAATACAGTGTAATGTACTTATCGAGTCTTCTACCCACGCCCACGAATGCGGTATGGGATCGCGAGGACGAGCGTCGTCTGGCTGCCAAAGGTGCTCCAATGATTGGGGCACTTGTGTCCGCCAAAATTGCAGCACCACCTTACGGCCAACGCAAGGACTGGATACCACGCACTGAAGCCGATTTCGGAGATGGCGGCGCATTTCCCGAAATTCACGTTGCTCAGTATCCCTTAGGTGTGTATCCTGACGCGGGGCGAGTCGAAAGAGAAAGTAAAAATAAAATTTCTTTATTGATTAATTTTTGAACAGGTCTCGGAGCTCCCGCCAATGTGGGCAAGAAGTCCGATGCACTTGCTGTACGATTAGATGATAAGGGAAAAGTGAAATACGATGCCATTGCACGCCAGGGACATGGCAAGGATAAAATAGTGTATTCCTCGATTTCGCAACTACTTCCTGCTGAAGTATTGGCTGAGGATGCCAATGAGTTGCAGCGTCCAGACGAAGAGATCGTGGCCGAGACAACCGAAGAGACTCGTCTGGCACTGGAGAAACTTACTAATCAAAAGATTACCTCAGCTTTGCCCGTGCGCCATGCACAGAAGGCGGCGCCAGCTCAATACATTCGCTATACGCCTTCACAGCAGGGTGATGCCTTTAATTCGGGCGCCAAGCAGCGGGTCATACGAATGGTGGAGGCACAACTTGATCCAATGGAGCCACCAAAGTTCCGCATTAACAAGAAGATTCCACGTGGTCCACCATCGCCACCAGCACCAGTGCTGCACTCACCATCGCGCAAGGTCACTGTCAAGGAGCAGAAGGAATGGAAGATCCCGCCCTGCATTTCCAACTGGAAGAACGCAAAAGGTAAGACCATCATTATTCATCATTACTTTCTTCATAGCTAATAATTATGTTCTCCATAGGTTACACTATACCGTTGGACAAGCGTCTAGCTGCCGATGGGCGTGGCCTGCAGCAGGTCCACATCAACGAGAAGTTCGCCAAGATGGCTGAGGCTCTTTACATAGCCGATCGCAAGGCTCGTGAGGCTGTCGAGGCGCGTGCACAACTGGAAAAGAAACTGGCCCAGAAGGAGAAGGAGAAGAAGGAGGACATGCTGCGCATGATGGCGCAACGGGCTCGTGAGGAACGTGCTGGCCTCCGTAATCCGGAGCCAGATGCAGTTGCCGCGGGTAGTGGGGCTGGTGGTGCCGAGGCACGTGAGCGCAACGATCTTCGTGCCGAACGTCAACGGGAGCGGCAACGCGATCGCAATTTGCAACGTGCTGCTCCGGAGAAGCGTACCAAGCTGCAGCGTGAACGCGAGCGTGACATATCCGAACAGATTGCTCTGGGATTGCCGTCCAAGAGTACTGGCAATGGCGAAACTCTATTCGATCAGCGTCTCTTCAACACCACCAAAGGCATGGACTCGGGCTATGGCGATGATGAGGCTTACAATGTATACGATAAGCCGTGGCGTGATTCCAACACACTGGGCGCCCACATCTATAGGCCCAGCAAGCAAGCCGATAACGATAACTATGGTGGAGATCTTGATGCGATTGTCAATACCAAACGATTTGTGCCCGATAAACAATTCTCTGGTGCTGGCGCTGGATCCAGAGATTCGTCTGCTGCCCAACGCAGTGGACCAGTTGAGTTTGAGAAGGAGGAGGATCCCTTCGGTCTAGACAAGTTCTTGAACATGGCCAAGAAGGCACCAAAGCGTGCCGACGAGAAGAACGAACGTGGCAGCCACTCAGAGCGCAAACGAAGCCGACGTGACTAAGAAGGCTACGTGAATCAATGGACTGGACTCATAGGAGATACTCCTATTTTTTAATAATTATGATAATAAAAAATAATATCCAAAATTTTGCTAATACTTGCATACACATAATCTTATATACTTATAATAATATATATATATATCTTAAATATATCATAAATAACAGTGTGTTCGTAAATTTCCCCAGTTTGTTTACTTTATTCCGTTCGATCGCGAATAATTCGTAATTTATGAAAACGAAAGAGATGGAAACACTTGCTGGGGGTCACTGTAAATATCGTAGTGAAATTCAAGTTCACTACAAGCTGCAGCAAATACATGAACCACAAGCATGGCAAATATCGATTAATTCTCGATTAAGAAATGCAAATTAAATTTGGAATTTGAATTTGAATAAGTTCTTTAATTAAAAGTATCAAACAACAATCAAAACTCAATTAAATTCCCGGTTCAGTTCTCAGTTGTTGGTACTTAAAGCCCCTAATATCCAGGGCATATATTGCTCCACGCGCGTGAAGACCATGGGACGACCGCGATTGTTGCAGGTGGAGCTGCCTAGTGAGACAATGCCGGTTAAATAATAACTGCTATTCCCAAAATCATTCTCCTGGAGAAGCATAAGAGGACCGCCAGAGTCGCCATGGCAGGTGCTCGCCGGAGTATCCCCGCCAGCACAAAGCTGTCCGGAAATAATTTGCGAGTAAATTTCTCTGCACGAAGCCGTGGGCAGGACATTCAGCAGAGCCTTCATTTTAACGGGACTTCCCCCGAAGCGTATTTGCTCCGTATTCCCCCAGCCAGCTATTTCCATAGCATATCCGGCATAGGCATACTCTGGATTTGCATTCGCCACAGGCAGGCAAATGGGCTTGACGTAGTCGGAGAAGGTAACTGAACGATCTAGATGCAGCAATGCGACATCGTTGCTATAATTGGTGGAATTCTGTGGCGCGTACTGCTCATGCACCACAATACGATCGATTTGGATGTCAATGTGCGGCGGCGCACAAACACTGTCGGTCTTGAATCGCTGACAATCCGGTGAACTGGTCGTGTTCCACTCGCCCAAACGTACCTGCACCAACTGCTGATTTGCATCCCGACCGGGCACACAGTGGGCGGCCGTGAGCACCCAACGTTCGTGGATAAGTGACCCACCGCACAAGTGACTGTATTCCGCGCCTGCAAATACGTATTGTTAGTTTATACAGAAGCATCGTAGGCTACTACTACCGACCGTCGTTGGTGTAGCGCAACAGAGCCATCCACGGGTAATCTCTAATGCCCGCCAAGGTGCCGCCTACAATACGATCTCCAAGGGATTCATCATAGCCACCACAGGCCTGAGGCAGCAGTTGCTTCAGGGGGGAAGTAACATTCTCTACAGGCGCACGACGACGACAGCAAACCAAATCGATCCGCACTTGGCTGGGACAGCGGTCACGTCCGGAGGTCTGGAAGTTAACATCTTTCTCCCAGCAATTGTGCCGATGTAGACAAAAACCGGTCTCATCTCCCAAATTGCAATGACCAAAGTGACGAATTGGATCTACGGATTATTCTAATGAGTATTAATGGACATAATGATGTTAGAACTAACCCACTTCTGGCGCCATGGAGTAAGGGGAAAATCCCACAGAGAATAATCAAAATACCGGTGTCCCACTTGATCATGTTCAACGATGCTCAACATTTGACAATATGTTGTTTTTATTGAGAAACAAGAACATCTTATCAGTTTTGGGGGCTGAGAGGGGTCAATGCTGGCTGTGAACAAGATTGCTCTCCCAAAATTTGCATAGCAGGAAAAACCAGAATTGTTTCGCCAATCGCAGTGGGAAATGTCATTTCCTCAGATGCAAATGAGAACTTTCTCACGGCAACAAGGTCACGTAAACCTCGCACTAACTTGAAATTGTAAGTTACAAATTGTAAGCACGAGAAGATCGCTTTGATTTTTGCCCGCCAGCAAATTGACTTTTAAAATTGTTATCGATTAATGGTAATCAGCGTTGTCATTTTCGTCGTTTGAGCGATATATTTGCGATGTCTGTTATCGATGTGGATATAATCGTTTTAAGCGATACATCGATACTCGACATGACATTCAGTTGACATTTCGGTGTATAATTTTAGCATTTTTAACGATTTTAATTCTTAATTTTCGCAATTGAAACGTCGACAAGTTTTTCTCATTTATCCTTTGTAAACGCATCCAGTGGCAGCCGATAATGCAACAGTTTCCGAGCCTTAACAACGTTTACGGCAGCTTTTAAGTGCAGCCAGCTGCAGCTGCTACGGTGTGTAGTGTGTGTGCGCTGTGTGGGAATAGCTTGTGGATTGTGGGCTGTGTGGGCCGTGGTGGGGGAGGGCTCTGAGACATTGACAACAATTACATACGCCTAGTAACATCCGCGTCGCGCCGCTAGCTGCAACAACAACAACAAACGCTCCTTGGGTCAATTATGTAAGTGTATGTTAGTGTGTATTAATAGACAATAATAAATAAACGTAGCACCTGCAGCAGCACAGATCGTCGTGGAACGTTAAAAACAATCGCAATGCGGTCGCGTAGCAATTCAGGCGTTCGCCTTGACTACTATCAACGCATTGTGCATCGCCTGATCTTGGCCCACCAGGAGCCAGTGACCGGTTTGTTCCCTGCCTCGAATGTCAACTCACATGCCTGGATACGTGACAATGTCTACTGCATCCTGGCTGTGTGGGGCCTGTCGATGGCCTACAAGAAGATTGCCGATCAGGATGAGGATCGTGCCAAGTGCTATGAGCTTGAGCAGAGCTGTGTCAAACTGATGCGTGGCCTTCTCATGGCCATGATGAACCAAAAGGATAAGGTCGAGAAATTCAAAATGACCCAAAGTCCATACGATTCGCTGCATGCCAAATATTCCAGTAAGAATGGATTGCCCGTTGTCGCCGACAACGAGTGGGGCCATCTGCAGATCGATGCGGTGTCCCTGTACCTGCTTATACTAGCACAAATGACCGCCTCCGGTCTGCAGATTGTCTTCTCCCTGGACGAAGTCTCGTTCATACAGAATTTGGTTTTCTACATTGAATCCGCCTACTCCATACCCGACTATGGCATCTGGGAGCGCGGAGACAAAACCAATCATGGTGAGTACTTCTCCTCCTTCTCCTCCTCGAGAGAGAGAGGCAATAATAAAGAATTAACGTTCGTTTCTCTGTGTAGGTGAACCCGAACTAAATGCCAGCTCCATCGGGATGGCCAAGGCCGCACTGGAGGCGATGAACGAGCTGGATTTGTTTGGTGCACGCGGCGGACCTGCCAGCGTCATACACGTGCTGGCCGATGAGGCACACAAGTGTCAGGCTGTGCTGCAGTCGATGCTGCCACGTGAGTCCAACAGCAAGGAGCTGGACTCGGGTCTGCTCTGCGTGATTGGCTTCCCGGCGTTTGCCGTCGATGATGCACAGCTAATACACAATACTAAGGATGCCATATTGTCGCGTCTGCAGGGCAAATACGGCTGCAAGCGCTTCCTGCGCGATGGCTATCGTACACCCAAAGAGGATCCCTCCAGGCTCTACTACGAACGCTGGGAGTTGCGCATGTTCGAGAACATTGAGTGCGAGTGGCCGCTCTTCTATTGCTACTTGATATTGTTCCATGCATTTCAAAACGACAAACGATCCGTGCAGGAGTATGCCGATCGGCTGGAGAAGATAATGGTGCGCTCCGAGGATGGTATATTGCTGGTGCCCGAAAGTTATGCTGTGCCGCAGGATTTGGTCGGCTACGAGTATCAGAAGCCTGGCTCACAGGCACGTGAAGTCGTTGGCCGTTGCCCCTTTCTGTGGGGTCAGTCGCTGTTCATTCTGGGTCGCCTTCTTCAGGAGGTAGGCATGATATGAATAGTTTCCTCTCACTCTCTAATCTTTCATATCTCATCACTCGCAGGGTTTTTTGGCTGTAGGCGAATTGGATCCACTTAATCGACGCCTCGGGGCGCAGAAGAAGCCCGATGTTGTTGTCCAGGTGGTCATCATTGCGGAGGACAATGAGATACGGGACAAACTGGCCGAGCATGATCTGCACGTGCAAACCATTGCCGAGGTGGCACCCATTGAGGTGCAGCCAGCCCGTGTGCTGAGCCATTTGTACACTTATCTGGGACGCAATCGAAAGCTTGGACTGAGTGGACGTAAATCCCGTGACGTGGGCATACTAAGTACCAGCAAATTGTATTCTCTCAAGGATCGCATCTTTGCTTTTACCCCGCAGGTAAATTGCTCGGAACGAAGCTTATCGATTCCCGCCCACTTCCACGCACACCCAGTGCTATACTCTTTCTATCCCTCTTCCAATTATAGCAACACCTCTTTCGTACCTTCTCTCTTATTATTTATTATCTGATCTGATTAACGCTTTTGATTCTATTAATTTTTATTATTGACTTGTTCTTTTATTCCTGTTATCGTTTATATTATTTATCTCGTACTTTGTGCATCAGTTTGTCGACTTGTCGCGCTTCTATATCGCCTCCGATAACGAACTTATGATTGACATCCTTAAAGGCGAGATCAATTTTCTCAAGTCCGCTTGGGATCTGCTGGGGCGTCCCCTAGTCACGCTCGTCCTGAAGCGCATCCACTTAGGTCGGTCCACGTGCCCCTCTAGACATACTATATACTATGTAGATACATACATTTGTGTTATATTATTATTACTACCATTAATTACCAACTTCCTGATGGTACTACTACTATACATGTGTGCCACAGTTATGCGATAGTTTCTACATATTAATTTCTTGTATATTCTTTGTTATTTACACTCTCCTTCCTTGTGTGTGTGTGTTTGGTTGCGACCTTTAACCCTTTTAACTTAGTTAATTAATTGATTTGATTCGAATTTCGTTTGGTTTTATTTTTGCGGCAATTGCGTTGATTTCTTTGTTTCGTATATTAAAATCAATTACCAATTAAAGAAGCAAAACTATCGGCAGTACTATCGAAAGGGAACTGAGTTATTTATTCATGTTTTGTAACCACTTGTTGACCGACTTTATTGGACAATTGAATTTCGTTTTCGACGATAGTTGTGCCGATAGGTTTGCACACACACACACACGAATACACGCACACCTTATTCCCTAGTTTACATAGCTTCCGTTTATTTCTTAGTTAGTTTTTCGGTTGTGGACAAGAACAACACAACACCCACACACACACACAATACACTCTTCTACACACTCATTGTATTTAGTTGCTTAGTTTCGTTGACTTTCCAGCATCATTTCTTTATCTCTCTGTCTCTTTCTTTCTCAATTCTATATTTGCTTTGCACTGTTCCCAAACCCTCTTACGCTCTCGCTCTCTCGTTCTCTCTCTCTCTCTCACTATGATTCCCACCTTAAGTAGAGAACTGTTCCCATTTAAAAACTGAACAAAACCAATGAAAAAAAAGAAACATCAACCAAAACCAAAAAAAAACTCTTTGTTCTCTTTTTGTATAATTCGAAACGACGAAAACGACAATAAACAATCGCAACACACACAACAATAAATACAACAACAACCACCCACAACAACAACAACAACACACACACGCAGCATATCGACTATGAAGAATACTACACGACACGCGATCCCGATCTGCTCGCAAGCAATTTTACCACAAACTTAGCATTCTTGACCAACAATTGGCGTCACATGTTGGGCAGGCCGACAATCACATTAATGGCAACGCATTATATGCTAGGTAACTACATATATCAACCACACTCCCAACCCAACAACCTCCCAATCAAACCCAACCTCAATCGTAATCCCAATCCAATCCAAGAAACAATATCCCAAAACACTGCAACACACACACGCACACACTCACACCTGATATGATATATTCTGCTTGTGATATATAGTGGTATATAGTGTTTATACTATATATGTATGTGTATGTACGTGTATGACTGAATGTGTTGAGCTTCTGCTGCTGCTGCTGCTACCTTATCTGACTTTCTGCGGTACGATTTGTGACAATCCTTCTGTCTGTCTGTAGTTTAGCCTGACCCTAGTATGGTTTCTCCTACATAACTTCAACGAGTTCTAACTGCATCTTACCCTTAACACTTCATGTTGGTTTATTTCGTCTTGTATCTCTCTATCAAACCCCCCTACCCCCACCCGCTCTGCACTCGGCTTGGGCTGCACACAACAACAACAACAGAAACAACAAATAAAACTGGTGTTGGTTTCTCTGAGAATCTTTGAGTGAATCCTTGCGTATGTCGGTTATTGTTGTAGCTTGTGAATTAACCGTAGACCTTAAGCAGCATTATCAAGATTCATTGCTAACCCAATCCCATCCAAACACACACACAACAACAACAAATCATATACATATATATACATATATTTCGAACACATACTACATATGTAAAATACTAATGGCTCAATCTGTGTGGGGGCAACAACAGATCAGGACAAGATCCCGCTGGCAATGATCCAAACGATGCGGAAACTCAAGTCGGGCTACATCAATGGAACGCGCGTGATGCTGGGCAATTTGAAGGACTTTCTCAACACTTCGGCCATCACGGACTTGAGCTTCTTGGGCAGCACCGAGGATGGCTACCCGGATCGCCTGCATCCGGATGTGCAGACCTATTTGGATGAGCATCTGCTGCGCTCGTTCAGCAATCGCAGCACAATGAATTTGCGTGGCGGCAATCTGCGTCCGCGACACTTGCGTCGTCGCATGTCCTGCAAGGGCGCCATCAAGAAGACGCGCTCCATCAATGTGGACTGTAAGTGTGTTGTGGATTGTAATAAAAGTATACATCTCTATAACGTATTTACTTCTTACTCTTTAGCTGACAATCTGGGCATGGAGGGTCCATCGCCGTTGACCGAGCGTCGTCTGTCCTCGATTGTGCCGCCGCCTTGGCTGCAGGCCAGCAAGCAGCAGGGACACGTCAGCGTGTTTGCCACAACGCCCGAGGAGGGTCCCAGCACTGCGCCCGCCCAGCTGGGTGGGGAGTTGGGTCAGCGCGAGAACATATATCCGGTGGATCCGCACCACAGTCGCTCGGCCATCGACCGACGTAGCGATTTTGTGCGCCAACAAGAGAGTTAGTTCTTGATTCTTTTGCTTTTCCCTTTTTATACCCTTGCAAAGAGTATATATAATTATATATATTCTTGTTCAACATCCACAAAGGAGTCTACCTAACTATGTCCGTCACTTGCAGCATAAACTATTCCCTCAATTTTAGAGCAATCTTGGTGAATCTTGACAGACATGCACGCTGTAAATAATTCAGAACGTGCAGTATCTTACCGATATATGACATAGCTTTCATAGAACCTAGAGGCTGATTTTTATTGTTTAACAATATATTACAACCAAACTAACCACCTCCGCCTTTTTCAATGTACCTAATATGCTGTCCAAATTTTGTGTCGTCTGAAAAACGTGTTTAGTATGAAAAGTGGTTTTGTTTTTATGAGACGTTGCTCCTTATCAAGTAAAAGTTATCCGTATATTTTTGCCATATAATCGAAATCGAACATCTTTAGTCTATAGCATTCATGGGAACAATCAGGGGAAAATTTGCTGTAAATTAAAACTTCTAAACACATGAACAAAGTTGAGAAACTCTGTTGAGTTATATGTGCATAAATATTTTATTAAAAGGTAACGGTCTGCAAGAGTATTGAATATTCGGCCAGCCGAAGGTTGCTCCTTTCTTTCTTGTTGTTTTGTAGTGTGATTCTTATTTTTGTTGTTTTTCTTTTGCTCTTCGGTTATTTTCATTTCGATTACCATCAATATATACCATCAACACAACGCACAACAAACTTAAAGTAACAGTGCCAAAAATTCTCATTCAACGCCATCGTGCGGATACCAATTTTGCGGATACAGAAGTGGAGGAACTCATTGCGACGCTGCGTGAAACTGAGAATCTTGAGGAACAGGGTGACATCCTTCAGTTTCTGGTGGATACTCAGGGATTGGATTTCAATACGGGTAAGTTGTCTGGGATTACCCACTGCCCTCATAAGTAGAGTCAGTAGAGGCAACGCCATACCGCACATGCGAAACCACTGCGGAAACACTCGCACACACTTCCAACACACACACACACACACAACGTACGCAGGTAGACTCTAGGATCAACGTCTGCAGAAATAACTATTAACTCTGGTTAATCTTCTGGTAATCGTGCCCAGTTTTGGGTTCCATATACACATATTGGGAACCCCTCGGGAGTTAATTCCACTCATATCGTATATTTAATTGTTTTGTGCTTCGTTACTTTTCTTCTTGTATACTTTGTGCTTTGTGCTCTCTCTCGTCTCTCGTCCTTGTCCAACTCCAACTATCTCCACCATAATGTACCGTCTACAGCTGGCCTGGGCTTAAAGCACAAGACCGATAAAGATGCTGCTGGTAAGTGTGAAGAAACCGTGGCTTGTCTGTCCTTCTTATGGTGTCGGTTCGTTCACTTGTATACTGCGATGTTGTTGGTGTTGTACTACTTCTGTTCTCCTCCCCACCTCTTCCATCCAATCCTTGTCCAAAGATCCGGTTACCTACCTTCCCACCTCCCCATCCCAAACCTAAATCTGTCTTTCAAACCTCTTCGATTCGTTCCCATTTCCCTTTAAGTTCCCTCTCCACCTACTCCCCTGTACAGTCACCCATTATTGTTCCTCAACTTTCCCCTCTTCCACACCTTCCCGCAATTCACAATCATTCAAGCGTAATACTGTTATACATACTATTTAACAACTGCTTTTCTAGCTGGTATACTGTTATATGAATGTGTTAATGTCTTGTGCAAACAATTATACAATATTTACAATTTTTATACTACAACTCTTGTTCACTGCAACTGTTACTGTGGAAGCTCTTCAACTCTCATACACATTTTATTCTTAAATAATTATTCTTTGGCATACTTTAATGCTGGCATATTTGTATACTGGTATAATTATGTACTGTTATATTGTTATACTGGTATAATGTTATTCTTTGATAGCTGTTACTTAAACTAATTTCAATGTAAAATTTGTATACTTTGGTATACTGATATACTGTCATAATGTTATTCTGGCATAATGTTATACTGTTATACTGGCACACTGTTATACTGGCATACTGTTATACTGGCATACTGGTATACTGTTAAATGATTATATTGGTCTAAAGTTATTCTTTCAAAGCTGTTGCTTTCTTATACAAATGTCATTCTTCAATTATTACACTTTGGTATACTTTCATGCTGACATACTATAATACTGGTATACTGTTATACATTGTTATACTGTCATACACTGTTATACAAAAACTATTTTTGGTTGCTCTTCAATTGAATTTTCTAAATAACATGTATTTTTTTATATCTTATTTTAAACGTTCCACACGCACGAAACATACGCACACACACACGCACCGCACACACACGCACACCGATGTAACCCACATACGCGCCTCTACATCTGCATCTTGCCATTAATCTGAAACAAATTTCGAACATCTTCTGCTACACACAACCAACGACTACTCACAAAAATGGCCCACAAATCTCTCTACACAACGTGAACCTAACCCTCTTCTTGCTAAACGAACCCAACTAACCAAACAAAACAAAACAACTGCAACAACAACAACAATAACAACAATCAAATAAACAACAACATCAAATGAATAACAAATAAAGAGCTTGAACAATCATTCGTGGACGATGTGATGCTCGAACTGCCAACTGCTGGTGCTGGTGGTGGCGCCGGTGCTGCTTGCAGTGGTGGTGGTGGTGCTGGTGGTGATGGAGGAGGAGCCAAGAGATCACAGCCAGCAGCCGCAGCAGCAGCAGTGCCGGTGCCCACAGTGATCATCGATGCAGTTCCAGCAGCAGCAAGCACCAGCAATGCCAACGACGAGGACAATGGCAATAAGTCGAATCCGGTGCCGCCGGCAACCGCCACAACCGGCTCAAGTCACAACAACAGCTTAAATAACAACGATTCTTCTCAATCTGAAGGCATGCTGGAGGAGGGACGCGTCGTCACGGTCAGGGATCTACTGAAGGGTCTCTACGAGAAGGCCTGCCAGCAGAAGCTGTGGGGTCTCGTCCGCCACACTGCGGGCATGCTGGGCAAACGAGTGGAGGATCTGGGCAAGGCAGTTACCGATCTATTGGTGCGCCAGAAACAGGTTACTGTGGGCATGCCGCCCAACAATGAGCACACCATAACAGCGCCGCTGCCTGAGGTTGAGTTGCGTCAACTAATACACGATGTGAGTACAGAGAGAGATGAGATGATCTTTCTTATATAAATTAATTTTCGTTTTTTTAGGCCTATGGTGACGATGAGAGTACGGCCATGTTGACGCAGGAACTGATGGTTTATCTGGCCATGTTTATACGGACTGAGCCGCAACTGTTCCACGAGATGTTGCGCCTGCGTGTCGGCCTCATTATACAGGTCATGGCCAAGGAGCTGTCCCGCACTCTCAACTGTGGCGGCGAGGCTGCTTCGGAGCATCTACTTAATCTGTCGCCCTTCGAGATGAAGAATCTGCTCTATCATATACTCAGCGGCAAGGAGTTTGCCGTCAGCAGTGGTGAGAAAGAGAGGAGAGTTAAAGATTAGATAGAGAATTCACATTTATTTATCTTTTGCAGTGGCGCGTGGAAATTTGTCGATTGTCAGCTGCAAGTCGAGCCGCGTCAGCAAGAAGAGTCAAATCGGTTTGGGTGATCCGGAGGGCGAGGACGCCCTCATTGCCACCATTGACGATCGTCAGGGTCAGTGGCTGCGTCGTCGTCGACTGGATGGCGCTTTGAATCGTGTGCCACGTGATTTCTATTCACGTGTCTGGACCGTGCTGGAGAAATGTCAGGGCTTGGCCATTGAGGGACGTGTGCTGCAGCAGAGTCTCACACAGGAGATGACACCGGGCGAGCTGAAGTTCGCACTGGAAGTGGAGACGGCACTCAACCAGATACCACAACCGGAATACAGGCAGCTGGTGGTCGAGGCGCTGATGGTGCTCACCCTGGTGACCGAGCACAATATGGTGCCCACTCTGGGCGACATTATCTATGTGGAACATTTGGTGCACAAGGCGAATCAATTGTTCCTGGAGGATCAACGCAAGGTGCAGGGCGATGCCACGCTGTGCTGTGCCAAGCTCAAAGATGGCAAGGAGCAGCAACAGGCTGCATCTGGCATGTTGCTCTGTGGCGGTGCTGCCTACATATGCCAACATCTCTACGATAGGTAACATTGATGATAATATTGCATTTTATTCAGTGCCTTTACTAATCTTTCTCTGGCAATTGCAGTGCTCCCAGCGGCAGCTATGGTACCATGACGTACATGTCACGCGCCGTCGCCCTCGTGCTAGACTGTGTGCCCAAGCATGGTGAAATGGAATGCGCAATCTCCTAAAGGTTTCAATACACTGAAAGAAAAGAAAAACACTCGCTACACTCGACCTGGAAACAAGCAAGGCGCGTCTGCAGGACGACGCTACTTAAATGCCATGTACTGTTAAACCGACGGCCCATTTTCGATTCTCTCTTGTAATCTCTCTTTCTCACTCTAACTCTCTTTCTCCCTTTCTTGCTGTAAGCAATGCTATTCTCCCTCTTTCTCTCTCTCTCTATCTGACTACTTTGTTGCTTGCTCAGGCCGCCTAATTAGCCCAACGATATATTAAGTTTGAGGATGAGAAGGCACATGCTAACTACAATATATATACTATATAAATCAATATACATACATATATTATTATGTATCTTTGTAATACTACCCCCTTTGACTCCTGAGCGGGCCACTCCCCCGTCATCACAGTCCTCATCCAAAGTACTAACGACATACACGACGAGTACGAGTTTATATCATATATAAAATATATATACAAATATATATGTATGTATTATCCTAATTTATATCGCTGCGCGCCACAAATCGGTTTTATATACTCGCAGATAATCTCCACAACGGGATTTTAAATTATGTTTCTGTTCCAATAAGCTGCAAGTTTTTATTGTGACGAATAATGTAGAATGAAATAAAATATGTTTGCAATGTTAAACCGTTGAATGTTTTATATTTTTCCTATTTTGGATTTGGAAATATGCAAAACACGTTTCTTTTGAGTTTTTGTTAAGCATAAATATCATTTTTTATTTTCATTTCTTGTTGTTTTACGCTTTTCGTTTTTGCCATAGCGCTTATAAAATGTTTACAAAATTTGTATTCATTTGTAAGTTGCGAATGTGTGGGCACGTGTGTGTGTGTGTTTCCGATGTTAGACATTTTTTAAATGTACTTTTTTATTTTTAGCTTTAGTGTTTTAAGCTGAGCTTGCGCAACATTTGTAAGGTTATCGTTATATTTTTACTTTTAACAAAAACAGATTTGAAATAAAGTCACAAACAATTTTGAAGAATGCCTGCTGCTTATACAAGTGTAGGGTGTGTGTGTGTGTGTGCTTATGCTCGTGTGTGTAATTAGTTTAAACAGAAATAAAGTTAGCGATGATGTTAAACGAGAGTGTGTTGTAAGGTTTTATAAAAAAAATCCTAGACAAAAATACTTATGAAGAAAGAATTGATGTTTAGCAATAGCCCCTGTCGGGCACACGACGACGCGGCGCACACCTGATGATGTTGTCCACACGGAGAATCATTTCAGCAGCCTCGGCGGCAGACATGAGCACCTGACGCTTGACGGCGAAGGACTCTGTGATGCCCAGTTCACGAACATCGGACACCTTGCCTTGCTCCATGTCCAATCCCAGCTGATGCTTGCCCTGGGCATGACCGGCACGCAGCTCGGAGATCAGTTGAGCCGAATCGAAGCCGGCATTGTCAGCAATGGCTGTGGGCAATGACAGCAGAGCACCTGGAATGCGTAAACGGATACACGGATTAGTCCCACAAGGGTTTAAAGAGTAATATGCGAGAGTGGACTTACGTGCAAAGGCCTCAATAGCAATGGCTTCCTTGCCAGGTGTTTCGGCTGCCTTCTTCAGCACAGCGTTGGCCATCAGAGCCTCGGAGCAGCCGCCGCCGTAAATGATGCGCGACTCCTTGATGGTAGCTGCCAACACGCAGAGGGCATCGTGCAGTGAACGATCAGCTTCGTCCAAAATCTGTTGGGTGGCGCCACGAATCACAATGGTGCAGGCCTCGCCCAGCTTGACACCGCTGAAGCGCAGCAGTGTGTCCTCACCGATCATCACCTGCTCGATCAGTTCGCATTCGCCCAACTTGACCAGAGCTGGATTCTCGAATGTGGATACAATCTCACCGCCAGTGCAGTAAGCCAGACGCTCAATGCCATCGAAATCAGCATGCTCAATTGACATGATTTGGGCATCGGCGAACAGCTGCTCCGGGTAGTTGTAGATCAGTTGACGGTTGATGAACACATTGCATTTGTGTGCCAGAATCTTGTCCACTTTCTCCTTCATCTTCTCCTTTTCAGCCATCTCCAGATCGGCAATCTTGGCCAACGAGTCGACCTTGATGCTGCTGCCGAATACTTTGATCTTGTCTGTGTCCATCGGTGTGTTGGCAATCAGAATCTTAGCATTCTCAATCTATGGACCGAAAAGATAAAATTGCAAATTTAATGTTTACATCCAGAGAAAACAACAATTAATCTATTATATATTCTATGATTTCTGTGCACACGCACAGAACGCAGTCCTAATGCCAGCGGTGACATGTGAGTCACGTGCTTTGGCAACAGATGTTCAGTTTTTGGTTGGGCACAGCTTATTGTAGATCATGGCCGCCACATCAAACTCGTCAAAATGGCTGTGATATGACGCAAATAGATCAACATAGCTCACAGTCATTTCGACGCGTTAATATGGAGCATTTATGGGTGAGAACTCACATACACAACACGAAGTATATTTAAATACACAAGTAATATGGATAAGCGATCCTTTTACTTACACGCTGAGGTTGATGCACGCCGGGCTTCTTGTCCAGCAGAAAACCTTCATCTAGGAACGAATCACCCAGTGTACCACCAGATTTCTTGATAATCTGTATGGACTTGAGTTCACCGGAGCCCTTCAGACGCAGCACAGCATTGACAGCCAGATTGGCAAAGAATTCTTTGTGTTGATGCAGGATCTTTGAGGACAGTGTAGTGCGTGCAATGTTCAGCAAATCGTTCTTGAATTTCTCATTGTTTGCCGAATTATCCTGAGCGGCGGCGGTCAGTGCTTCCAGAGCAACCTGTGTGGCCGTACGCCAGCCGGACACAATAATCTGTGGATGCAACTTTTGCTCGACAAGCTTTTCGGCTTCGCGCAACAGTTCGGATGCCAGGACCGTGACAGATGTGGTGCCATCGCCAACCTCCTCGTCTTGGACACGCGACATATCGACCAGAATCTTTGCTGCTGGATTATCAACACCAACGGCACGCAAAATAGTTGCACCGTCATTGGTGACCTCAACATGGCCAGCATTGCGACCGGTGGCAACTAGAATTTTGTCCATGCCCTTGGGTCCCAGTGTGCTCTTGACCAGATCGCCAATAGCGATGGCACCAATGAAGGATGACAGACGTGCCATTTCGGCTTTCTCCTCCTGCGCCTCATTTTTGAGTACGCGCACGGGATTTAATGACATCTCCTGTGAAATGCAATGAGATAAACGAGAAAAATAAACATTTGTTTATATATAGATATATATGTATGCGTTTATAAGTAAACATATTCATATGTTTTACTGAAGATTTTAGCTACTGTTCTATGGCAACAGACATAACCTCAAAGAGTGCGTGATTCATCGGCAACCGAGCGCAGCACACACCCAGCATGCATTAAGAAATTTGTCATGGCAGCGCAACAAATGCTGTATCATTCTTGTCATTTTTCACTTAACTTTCGAAAACATTTAAAACAATTGCGAAAACATAATTGGAAACTTCTCGAAGCAGTGAGCCAGCCCTCACGTGTGTGAAAGGCCAGAGGCAACTCGGTGCTGCGCTGCTCTGACCAGACGGTCTTCTGCGTGCGGCTTTTGACACCCGGCAAATGAAAACGCTTGTTTGCATTAAATTATCAATGAAAACTTGAATATCTTGATACACTCTCATCAGTTATGCTGTAAACTTATTATATTGTTTATTCAATGTAATTTTATTTACCATTTTGAATGCTTATTAACAACTTTTTGATCACAGAATTCAGAGTATCCCACACAGCGCGACAAAGCGACAAAGAAAATGGCGAAAGAATAAGTAGGGATGTTGATATTGTATCGATGTGTAAGGCTGTATCGATACTGCACGACAAGCGATTAGCACATGACATGCGATATGTCGATGTTCAACTTTAGGCAAACAATCGATAGTTTTGAGGCGGCACTTTTGAATCTTTCTAGATCTTATTGTTGGTGGTTGAAATGAAACACATTTACATTTAAATACATTTTAAGTTACACTCAAAATATTTTTATATTTTATTTCTTTAGCTTTTAATAATAAATAGACGAACGAATTTAATTCTAGGTTCTATATATAAAGAAGTTTACAATTTAAAGAGCACTCTCATTCCTTTAACCGAAAATATTTGAGTAAAGACTGTTTAGCCCATTGCTGATGGTCGAGAAAATGCCATTGTCATTGGAAGCAGTTGCTGCATAGGGCGGGACACCAGGTCTGTAATGCTGTGGGGCCTGAACTGGCCGATAATATGAGGGCCCACCAACGGTTCCAACGCCCTCAATGCGCTGTGAATAATTGCGAAAATGTACAATTAATAAAATCGTGTTTCGATTCGGAAATGAAAGCGTCTTTCAAACCAATTTTATTGTCCACTTCAAAGAGGCAAAAATTTGTTAACTATACCATATAACAATTATTATTAACAGCAACAACAACACTTAATAATATTAATATGAAATATATATAGAAAAGGCATGTTTTCTGTTTAGGCCACGAGAAAATGTGAAAACCAAAACCGAACTAAGAAGCATTAAGTCAGGCATATTCCGCATTCCGATTCCGTTCGTTAGGGATTCGCCTAGCGAGTAATGCGAACGGAATTGCAATTCAGAAGAGACCTGAGTGAACAAGAACAATAACAACGATCATAATAATAATAATAATAATAGCAGTGATAGGTAACAGGTTTTAATATGACCATGATTGAGATTAATCCTAGGCATATTGGTCAAGAGATTCACTGGGTCCTCCCCATTCGGTTAGTTAGTTCTACTTGGATTAGTGTCGAGTCTTAAGACTAAAGCACTTTGCGAATATTTACACCGAAGCTCCTGCAGCGACATCCACAGGCGGGCGGAAGGATGAAAGGAAGATGTGGAGAGTGTGGGAGGGTCTTGGGCAGTTGAAAAGACAGTCTAGTTAGTGGGAAATTGTAGCTTATCATCCACCAGCCGCCGCTGACTGAGTGGCGCTTTCGTGGATGGCCTTGTGGTTGTTGTCGATCTTCTGCTGCTGCTGCTGGCAAGCATGTACTGTGAAAGGAGTTAGGAGTATATACAACAAGGGAGCAGCATTTGGTTAACCAACACCGGAAGCCATGGCCAGATCGCAAGCAGAAGTGGTACTTACCTTCGATGCTTGTAGCGTGACATTGAGCAGCGTGGGATGCTGTTCAACGATGACGAACTCTACCTCACGCGGCGCATAGCCCTCGGCAAAGACCTGCATGGAAAGGGCAGAGATCAGAGATCAGTTAAGGCTAGAGTTGCAGTTGCCCTTCGCTCACCTCGGCCTTGTAATATCCCGGCAAGAGTATGCGCCAGAATTCCCCATATTTGGTTGTCTGGAAACCTACATCGCGTCCTTTGATCTTGATGGAGGCCCGTTCAATGGGCATGCCCGCCGGATCGAAGACGAAACCCTGGACGCCGCGATGTGCCTCGGCCAGGAACTTGATCAGAGACTGCCGGGCACCGCTTGGAACATATGAGACAAGTCTAAAGCCAAAAGGTTTCCACTAACTCACCAACTGATTATCTTCCCAGTACTTCTTGAGCTCGTAGGCCGGCGGAAACTTGCAGCAGGAGATCTCCAGCGTTATCTCCATGCAGCCATACCAGACGTAGTTGTAATCCTGCATGCCGCCCGTCAGTGGATACCATGCTGCTCCATTGGTGATGCCATTCTCGAAGGCGGGCGTTGCCGACTTGCAGGCTACACCTCTGGACATCTTGGCATGATTCCGGGCATAGACCAGTGATAAATGCTTAAAGACATCGTCGTCGGGCGTCAGCGACGGCGCTGCCGAATACGTCTGGAACACTGCGCCCAGGGGACATGTGGTGCGGCACAAAAAATTGAGCACAAACAACAAGAGAGGCGATGCGGGCAGCAAGGAGAAGGAAATATCAAGCGAAAGGGAGATTAGTCAAGTCAGTTGGGGGGCGGCGGCGAGAACGTCTACTCACTCGCGCACAGGGCGGACGAACGGCAGATTCCTTTAAGCAGCCATATTGGTGCGAAGGCAAGGATTAAAGTTCAAACAGAGAGAGAGAGAGAATTGCGGGGGAGATAACTTTATAAATCGGAACTCGCAGAGAGTTACGCAGGAAAGCCAAAGGGAGAGGAGGAGAGAAGGAGGCCTAAGGGGCCTGGTGCACTACCGAGACTACTTACTGGAGTTGGGCGTATTGTCATACGGATAACTGGCCACCAAGGCGCCACCATGCAGGCTGCCACTTAGCACGAACTGAATCTTGGAGATCCAATCCTTGACAGCGTCTGTTTCCGGCTGACCACGTTTGTTGTTCTGCTTGAAGTAGTCCGGAAAGTTTCGATTCAAATCGAAACCACGGGCATTGTAGCTACAAAGAAAGCAAGGAAGGTCAATAAATACAACATCATTCCGGCTCACCCGCCTTCGCCTTCCTCACCGTCCCTGTGCACCGTCGCAGGTGCCCTCCTTGGAGACAGAGTAACCATCCGGATTCATAGTGGGCAATATGTGAATGCGCGTATTGTCCAGCAGCCACTTGACATACTGATCCGTGTTGTAGCTAGTCACAAAGTACTGGATCAGGTGCAGCAGCATCTCGCGACCCACGGGCTCGTTGCCATGTATGTTGCCCACATATTTGACATCGGGTTTGCCCACCATGTGCTCGTACGGCGACGAACTAACCACCATCACCCAGAGATCACGTCCCTGAATTGATTTGCCGATCGAGTAAAGTGCTGTCAGATTGGGATAGCGCGCGCTTGTCGCTCTGCAAAACAATTTGAAATTATTGAATTGTTAAAACAGGTGCTAAAACAGATAGGGTACCCTTTTGGCTACCCTGGTAGCGTAATAGACTAAATAATCCATACCTAACTGCATAGACAGTGTCTGCTGTTTATCAGTGTTGACTAAGGAATACCCGACTGATTTAAGTAAGGTGTTAGCTCTACATCTACTTCTAGTAATAGATACCTGTCAACTGGTTAGACCGTCTCTGCTATTTGTCAGTGTTCACTAAGGAACACCCGAGTTACTGAGGCATACCCAAGGTATTAGCACTACTTTTTGACTAAGGAATACCCAAGGTATCAGTCCTACTTCTGCTTCCATTAAATACTCACAAGAGAAGGTAGCGTAATAGACTAGCTAATCCATATCTAACTGAATAGACCGTCTCTGCTGTTTATCAGTGTTGACTAAGGCATACCCGAGTGATCTAAGCAAGGTATTAGCTCTACATCTACTTATAGTAATAAATACCTGTCAACTGGTTAGACCGTCTCTGCTATTTGTCAGTGTTGACTAAGGAGTGACTGAGGCATACCTAAGGTATTAGCACTACTTCTTGATTAAGGAATACCTAAGGTATCAGCTCTACTTCTGCTTCTCACAAGAGAAGGTAGCGTAATAGACTAGCCAATCCATACCTAACTGAATAGACTGTCTCTGCTTTTTGACAGTGTTGACTAATGAGCTGAGTGTTGATCTAACTAAGGTATCAGCTCTACTTCTACATTAATGTTATAGTAAAACGTAGTAACATAGTTACCTGACTGACCTAGTTGTGTAACTAATCGCACGGCATTAAAGGCATTAACTCAATATTGATGGGTAATAAAAGTGATATACCCTCTGGCGACAGGGTATATGTATGCAGATAATGAAATTGCTTGCTCGCCCCTTGAGTGGGGGGGCTGGCCACTTGTTGCTGATTTCGTACCTACCTTAAGAATCGCGTCAGCTCCTCGTGATCGTGATAGACGAAATCGAGATTCTGGGCATCGGGCAGATACGCTCGTGGTTCGGGCAGGGCCATTGTTAACTGGTCGCTGGAGACGGTCTTGGCGCTGGACAACAAGAGGGTGTGGCCAGCGTACAGCAGCAGCAGCAGCAGCTGTGCGGCAATTGTGTTTCGCAGTATCATGATGAAGACCTTGTCGGCTTGGCGGCTGGCGCACGATCAATAGGCGAGCTACGATCGATCGATCGATCCAGGTGGCGATCCGTTGACGGTGACGTCAAGTCTGCAAATGTGAAGAATCGCCAGCGAGTGTCGGTTGTTATAAGCAGATGATGAAGATGGATAAGGCAAACTTGGCAAACTGCAGTTGGAGTGGGGCTGTGGCTGAGGCTGGACAACCTGTTGTTGCCGACCACGGTACGTGCTTCAATTTGGACAGCGAGTGCATTGGCCCAGCCTGACTGACTGCAAACGTGTTACTCCTTGCTCCCCCCTCCCCCTCCCCTTTCTACCGAGCCGAATCAAAGTTCATTGATTTATATTGGTGAGTGGACAAGGGGAGGACGATGGCACGGCACGCGTAACAAAACAACAAAGAAAGTTTCATCTAATCTTTGGATACTCTTTAGTAATGCATTTTATTCGATTTGATTTGTAAGCACAAATTAAGAAGGTACCTGTTAGCCAAATTTAATGACTCTAGCACTTGGGATAGCAGAGATCTGCGAGTTCATACAGACAGAGAAACTTATAGATTGCCCTGCACGCATCTAAGTCTATATGCTCTGGTACTTCTCTTGTTCACTTCCACATACATACATCAATATGCCCGCTGTTCTTCAATTTGCTACAGGGTAAAACAAACAAATTCTCTTGAATCGGATCACTTGAAGAGCTGCCTTCTGCTTGTCTAATCAGATATCAACCGGATGGCAGGTATCTCTGCCAAATGTTCCGATAAGATACCCCCCATCAGTTTATATATACATATATATACTATATATGCGATATAGTTTGTGTCTCGGCGACTATAAAAGCGTCTTCTATTGTTCAGATCGGGCCATAAATTCGAAAATGAAACTATCCGCAGCACTTGTGATTCTCTCCGCGCTCGTCGGTTGCTCCGTGGGCAACGGTGGAGCCCAGACACGCATTGCCGGCGGCGAAGATGCCGTGCTGGGTCAGTTACCCTATCAGGCCGCACTCTCCGTGGGCGGTTCCTACAATTGTGGAGCTGTAATCATTGCCGAGCGTTACGCTCTCACCGCACTCACCTGCGTTTGCTCGGCGGGCAAGGACACAGCGTAAGTAAAGTAAACAGAAGATAATCTGCTTAAATTGACGCCCTCTTCCCTTCCCTCGATTCTTTAGTTGGCCACCACAACTGTTCATGGTCTCTGCAGGCACTGTGGATCTCTACAATGGCGGCCAGCGTATTCGTGTCGAGGAGATCACGCTGAATCCCAACTACAACGAGCTTACAGTCGGTTTGGCGCTGCTGCGTCTCACCGAACCATTGGTGTTCAATGAATATGTCCAGGCAGTGCCACTGGCAAAGGTGGATCCCCCACAAGGCGCCTATGTGGACATCTCCGGCTGGGGCCGTACCAAGCAGGCAGACACCAACATGTACCGCACCCTGCAGGTTGGCTACGCTGTGGTCGAGGCCGAGCGTGAGTGCGCTGTGGTCGATAATAAGATTGTCAACAACGAACAGGTTCTGTGCCTGGGACACCAGCGTCGCCAGGGCATCTGCACCGGCGATATCGGTGGACCAGCTGTCTATCAAGGTACCCTGGTCGGTCTCGGCGCTCAGATGTTGGGCGAGTGCGGTGGCCTGTTGCCCGAACGCTTCATCAGCATTGCCTACAACTACGAGTGGATTCAGCAGCAGCTGGAGTAGATCTCACGCAAATAAAGATTCCTTCGAGAGCAAAACAACAGTCATTTTCAATTGTCACGCCTCTTATCCATATAACAGTATCATGTTGATCCCTCTTGGACAAATGCCTTGCACGCCCAGGTCCGCGTCGTGCCCACTCGAGATAAACTCGACTCACACGTTTTCTCTACAAAACAAGTGCTCTCTTTCCACTCTATCTATGTACAAGTATATTTCAACAAATACCTCTCTCTCTCTCTCTCTCTATCTCTTTCTCTCTATCTGTGTCTCTTTTTCCTTCCTTTATTTCCCTATTTCATTCATTAGTTTCCACAC
The DNA here is from genome assembly GCA_018903675.1 of Zaprionus capensis. Classification (NCBI taxonomy): domain Eukaryota; kingdom Metazoa; phylum Arthropoda; class Insecta; order Diptera; family Drosophilidae; genus Zaprionus; species Zaprionus capensis. The sequence continues at coordinate 1,930,913 of JAEIFN010001074.1, read as the reverse complement.
AAGTTTTTCAAGCTTTGCTTTCAAATACTTTTCAAGCCGATTAACCGCGAATTCGATAACAAAAATGCAACTTTCTCCTTTTTGTCAGGAACAAATGGATTCATTCATAGTCCGTCCGGTTTTTTATGCCAACTTTATAAGGAAACGAATAAGTGTAGTCAGATACCTTGATCATTAAAAGTGCTGCCAAGTTCTGAGCACCAAAATATCTATTTTAATGTCTGTCTATTCCGTTATCTATCGATAAAATGATGCCAAACAAAGCATAAAAATGCTTGCTTCATTTCAGACTTCCTGCTTTCCGCAATTAATAAATGTTTTTCTCTGTGGGAAAAAAAAGAATGGGCAGCACTGTTCATTGACAATACCCCCTTCGATAAGTTGCCGTAATCGATAGAAAAGTGTCAGAACTAAGCCGCATATCGCTTGGCGGCAAATTCAACTAGTAACCAGTAGAGATGGAAATAAATTGATGTTATTTTCAAAAATTCAAGGAAAAAATCGATTGAAATCGCTTTAAATCGAAAATTTTGGCTTGAAATTATAGAAAAAAACGTGTTGTAGGCTTGAAATTAAAAATTGTTACTAACCAATTACCCCCAACTAACAATTCTTCAAAGACAAATGCCAAATGACATTTTCTTCCACCAATAGACATGTTTACTAATTTAGTTGTCGTAATTTAGTATTATTTTTAAATTTTGGATTTAATCGATTCTCAAAAATTAAATCGATGTATCGGAGAAAATTGAAAACATCAATTAATCGATTCGAGAATCGATTTAACTTCCAGCTCTAGTAAAGTGCTGCCAAGTTTTCGGTTCATAAAACAGCTAAACTGATCATCCCGCATTGCCAATATATCTATCGTGTTGTAGATAGATCTAGTGGGAGAATGGCTACATTGGCAGCACTGACTAGGAATAGGGAAGAGTTTTGTTCATGGAAATCAAAGAGATAATGCGGTATACCTCCAAAAACGATTAGAGAGAATATCGTTTAATGTGTTCATCGACTTTCTATAGACTATTCTCCTGTATCCAACTGTAAAAGTGGGCAACATTGACGAATCCATCGGGATATGAGCTGCCACAGCCGCCGACATAGAAGGCACCAATGCCGACAAGTTGGTTCTGGTAGACCGCAGGAGCACCGGCATCGCCAACACACAAACCGTTGCTGGTGTTGGATTCCTCGCTGGCAGAGACCAGGCAGAGCAGACCCTCATCCTGCAGATGCAGTTGCTCCTGGCACTCGTCGGCACTGAGTGTCTTCTGGTAGCCCACCTGCAGGCGCTGAGTGTACGATCCCTGGGTACGCTGTGCCCCCCAGCCCGTGAAGGTCACTTGACTGCCGGCAGCTGGCACCACGCTGGCCACTGCAATGGGCTGTGTGTTGGCATTCAATGTGACCGGCTGCTGCAGCACCAGCAGTGCCAGATCATTGAGACCATCTGCATAATCCTTGTGGATGACAATGCGTGAGATCTGAACGAGTTGTCCGCCTGCCAAGCGTTGAATGCTGCCCACACGCACTAGGAAGTTGCGTGCCGGATAACTGAGGAAGGGGAGGGGAGATGGTTAGCAGAGAGAGCGAGAATTGCCAGAGAGCCCAGCTGACTACCTCTCAATGCCACTGCCGGTGGTCACACAATGTGCCGCAGTCAGGCAAAGCTGTTGTCCAATCAGCGTAGCACTGCAAATGTGCGTTCCATCGCGCTGCAAAGATGCGCTGTACGGATGCGAACCCACTGCCGCTGCCTGGCCATCTACGAGGCGTCCCTGGGGCAATGAGCTGGCAGCTGTGGCCGTTGCCAACGACAGCACGCAGAGCAACGCAATCCTGGCGCACATGTTGAACCCAATTTGAACTAAACGCCGCCAGCCGCGCACCTCGCACCTTATATACGGGCGCCAGTTCAGGTTTATGGCCTCCTCCACTGCAAATCTAATCGCCTCAATGGAGTCGTAATACCCACCGCCGCCTTCTTATCGCGCCAGATTAGGGGCCGCTTATGCCTGACCGTTGCGAGGCAGCACGCAGCTTACCTGGGCCAGCTGCAGCTGGTGCGGTCAGTTACCAATTCGACGCCATGTACGCGCCACGTTCTCTGCTGCCGCTGCTGCTCAGTTTGGCTCTCGTGCTTGGCACAACCCTCTCCCTGCCCCAGGGTCGTTTGCTGGGCTCCGAGGATGCCAAGGTGGCCGAATTTCCCTGGGCGGGTTCACTCCGTCTGGATCATGCGCATATCTGTGGCAGTAGCATCATTTCCACCACCCAGATTGTGACAGCTGCCCACTGTGTCTCCGATCTGGGCGTTACACCGTAAGGAACCCCCTCTCTCTTCCTCCTCTCTCTGAATCCCTCTAGTAATCACCGAATCTTTCCTCCAGTGTCACTGCCAGCCGCTTGAGCGTTCGTGTGGGCAGCATCAATCAGTTCTCCGGTGGCAGCATTGTCTACGTCTCCGAGGTGCTCATCCATCCCTCGTACGGCAACTTCCTGCATGATATTGCCCTGCTGACCCTCAGCGAACCTTTGGTCTTCACCGAACGCATCAATGCGATTCCCCTGCCCGAGGCCACAGAGGAGACTGGCGAAGATGAGGATGAGGAGGAGGTGCCAGCCAATGGCACACCCGTCTACATTGCCGGCTGGGGTGAGCAGCTCGATGGCACCTCCAACTACAAGCTGCAGAAGGCCAACTTCAACACGCTGAGCAAGCCATACTGCGAGCTGGCTGCCGGTTACGGCTACGACTCCACCCTGTGCCTGTCGAGCGCCGAGAAACAGGGTGTCTGTCGCGGCGATGCCGGCGCTGCTGTTGTCGATGATGCTGGCATCCTTATCGGCATCGTCAGCTTCTTCTTCGGCAACTGTGGCACAACGTATCCCGATGTGAGCACTCGCACTGCTTACTACCTCAACTGGATCGAGGCCAACAAGAAATGAGCAAGTGACCTGGGAAATCTGGGAAGATCTCTTTGATCTATCCCTCCCTCCCACTCACACTTTACTCCTTCCCTTATATTTTTTTTCAAACACTTTTTTTTGCTGTGCATAAAACATTTGTGGGCATCTGCCAAGAATAAGAACAACAATAACAGCAACAAGAGTGCGTGTTTCTCTTTATGGATCGGCGGGTGTCGATTCCAAATGATTCCCAAATTTACGAGCAAGTGTATCATAAATTCTGTCGTTAGTTTTTGCCATATCACTACATTCGATTCAATTGTGTATATGGTATATGGTCTACATGGTCTATACATGTTTACTCTTTTATGGCCCATTGATAGCGTCGGGTTTTTCGCTTGAATTCCCATAGAAGGTTCCGTAATCGCGCAACGATTGCAAGCAATCGATGCGATCGAAACGAGCTACCAACAAGGCAGATTAAGTCCAAGAATTGCTGCAGCAGCGAGTTTACGCCTTAAAGTTATGGCTGGCCTGAGGCTTTTGGAATATGCTAGTCATCACAATAAATAGAATAGATCTTCATCGATATTCGAATTTATTTTGATTTTTTTCGACAATATTATTGAGAAACTGTTTTGAAGTAGTTTTTTATAATTATATTCAATATAAAACTGTTACACCAAAGTTGGTGTTATTATTTTATGCAGCTCAAGTTTATTTTTGAATTTCACCATGCCCTTTTTCCGCCCCCGTAAATTGATAAAAAAAACGACTTTAAATCATTATTTTAATGTAGGACAGTTTTTGGTAGACACAACTATCAACGCCCAAATGATTAATAAAAATTTGGTTGCGATCTGATAATTAATTTAGAAGTTATTCAAGAAATAATTTTAAATGCTTTCGAAGCCACTCCCTGCAAAGTATGCAACACAAAATACGCTAAACATTGAAATTGTTTATATTTAAGAAATCGTTTTACTCAGCTGATTAGCTGATATATCACAGTCGGGCACACCCGACTTAAGGTGTTATGCTTGTTTTCACCCCCTTTTCCACATTTCAAAGATTTTGCAAGGAGAATAGCAAAATCCAAAACAAAATTAATATCTTCAATTCATTAAATTTTAATCGGAAATCAATCTGTGTTATTAACTATATTTCAAACCAAAATCGTGTGATTTTTAAGCAAAGCTTTCATAAATGAAAGTTTTGAAAATGATAACAATTCAGATATGAGCAATGGATAGAAGTTTCTCACCCTTCTTCGTTGATTCGATAGTATAAACAATTCTAGATTAGTTCTTTTTTCGAAAACTGTTTGGGTTAAGAGTTTTCTTTGGTTTTCTGAACTTCGATCGAGCCTTGTGAATGCTTCGACAAACTTATCGCGATTCAATTGGACAGTCTTGAGTCATCCACTTGATAGCTCTAACTGTGTCTTGTCATATAGGCAACCCCTGCCGCTTCACCTGCTCCACTTCTCCATCCCCTCATCATCAGCGCGTGGAACTGCGGCATATTGCGAATTTTATTACTGGACTAATAACAGAAATAATAACGCCGCAATTGCCCGCTGACCGTTTAGATTAGATTAGATTGGGCTAACGCATTGCCCGTAAGCAGTCGCGCTGTGCCGCTGTGCCAGCACCAGGCCCGGCCAGATAAGGCACCATCGACACCAAATGGCCAAGGAGTCAAAGCACTGACGGCATTTGTGCTGCGCATTCGACGACGAATTGACGCAAGGAGAGACAGAGAGAGAGAGAGAGAAAGAGAGGGAAGGAAGGAATCCAAGATGAAGAAACAATTGCAAAGTTCGGCAGCGCTGCTGCTTGTGCTCTTTGGAGCATCGCTGGCCATCTCGCCCGAGAATCGCATTCTGGGCGGCGAAGAGGCGGCACATGATGCCACGCCCCATGCGGTATCTCTGCGCATCGACAATGCGCACGTCTGTGGCGCCACAATTCTCTCCGAAACGAAGATACTGACCGCTGCACACTGTCTCTATCGCGATGGTCAAGCGTAAGTTGATCGAGCTAAGCGGAAGATCCTCATCCTAATGCAATCTTCCCCCGTCTTCCCTACGTGCAGCATCGACAGCAGCCGCATCTCGGGCCGCGTGGGTAGCTCCAATCAGTTTGCAGGCGGCACCATTGTCCATGTGGCATCGTATGTCGTGCATCCGGATTACTATAAGCTGGACAACAATCTGGCCGTGCTGACGCTGGCTACATCGCTGCAGTGGACACAGCGTATTCAGCCCATCGAGCTGCTCGCACCGGAGGATGCGTTGCCTGCAGCTGGCACTGAGATTAGCATGTCCGGTTGGGGCAACACTGTCGAGGGCAGCGCCTCGTTCAAGATACGCCAGCTGAGCATGACTTTTGCCACGGACGAGGCTTGCCTGGATGCCTACGACGATTACGATGCCAGCAAATTCTTCTGCCTTGCGCATCCACTTAAGGAGGGCGGCTGCAGTGGCGACGGCGGTGGTGGTGCCATCTACCTGGACAAATTGCTGGGTGTCAGTAATTTCATTGTCGGCGCCTGTGGATCACGTTATCCGGATGTTTATGTCCTGGTCCCTGGCTACTACGATTGGTTGCAGCAACAGCTACTGGCCTAGATTAAGCCCTGCTCCACGTATTCGATAATATATCGATAAATTGTTATTGCTTAATTCATTATTTTGATGTTGTTTTCATTTTGCGGGGTTTTCAACAGATTTGTTTTGCATTTGTTTAAGATAAAGTCAAATATACAGAACATCGATAAGTGTGTTCTCGATAATTATCGATACATGTGTGATCGGTAATTATGTTTTCGATAAATCTCAATATATGTGCGATTGATAATGATGTAATCGATAATTATCGATATATGTACGATCGATAATGATGTTATCTATAATTATCGATATATGTATGTGCGATTGATAATTATATTACTGATAATTATCGATGTATGTACAAATGATAATCATGTAATCAATAGTTATCGATTTATGTGCAATCGATAATGATGTAATCGATAATTATCGATATATTTGCGAGCAATAAACATGTTATCGATAAATATCGATGTGTTCTATTCAAAATGATGTAGTTATTTATCTGTTATGCAACGTTTCTTTAAATGTCACGATAGTTCTACCTGATCAGTTGGAGCTATACATATATACTATATATGTATGTATGTATTTATGTATTGTTCAGCTGACTCGGCATTATCTTTAATCTCTTGGAATTCAGTTTACACAACACGATCGCTGATCGTTTTTACCTTGTGGTGAATCAGTCGATAAGTCTGGCGCCGATAACGCTAGCGGTACACACTATAATAATTACACCCGATTTTATGGGCACTTGCAACTGGAAGCTATTGTACAATTTGAGCTATAAAACGAAGACCAATTCATAATTTACGAGGTCGAACCGCAGTTCAGGATGTGCCCGATATGTGTGATATGGCATAGGATCTGGCACAACTGAGAAAGTGTATGGCATATCATACAACTAAATGTCATATATACCTACACTATATTACAGTTATGTTTCGCAATAGATTAAAATCGCTTACGAAATTGAAAAAGAAAATCGATTTACAATTTATAGTATGGAGATATGAAGTATACGATTGTCCGATTGCCCCGATAAGCCGACGTCTTTTTCGGGGGGAATTGCAAACTTTGTGCTCTCGCACAATAATCCGAAAATGATATATGAATTTATGGCCAACGAGGGTAAAACCCTCGAAACGGATAAGCCCAAAACCAAAGACACATGTCTGGTTTTTTTTTTCACAGTGTAAACTTGTCAAACATCGGTTGAAGTTATCAGTTTACTTATCGCTTTACGTTCGAAAATGAAATCTCAGAGAGAGAGAGAGAGAGAGAGAGAGAGAGAGAGAGCTATGTATAGAGATCGATAGGGATATAGCTTAACCGATTAGATAGACCTATTACAAGCATAAATAGTCGCAGTGTCCCGACGTGCGACTTCACTTTTCCCTTCGATTTTGATTTCGACATGTCGCAAGTTCTCGTCATATTTGCCTTGGTGGCAACGCTAATTACACTGACCTTAGCTGCACCCGGTTCGCCACAGGGTCGCATTGTGGGCGGCGTAGATGCCACATTGGGGCAATTCCCCCATCAGATATCGCTGCGTCAATCGGGTTCGCATATTTGTGGTGGTTCGATCATCTCACGCGACTTCATCCTCACTGCAGCGCACTGCGTCAGCACCCAGTTGGATGATGGCACACTGGATGTGTAAGTTGAGCAGGATAATTATCGACGGCATCTCTGTAATCAATAGTAATTCCTTTCCCCTTCCCTTTGTAGTACACCCGCCAGAGTTTTAAGCATTCGTGCTGGCTCCTTGGATCGCTTCAGTGGTGGCGTCTTGATTAACGTGGAAGAGGTTCAGGTGCATGAGAACTACACTAGCTTCTGGAACGATGTGGCCCTGTTGCAGCTAGAACGACCCCTGATCTTCTCCAACCAGATACAGGCCATACCACTAGCCACAGATGAGACGCCCGCCGGCAGCCCCGTGATTGTATCCGGCTGGGGTCGCCTTGTCACCGGTGGCGATGTGCCACGCTCTATGCAATGGAACACACTCAGTGCCATAACGAAGCGCAGCTGTGCCCTCTCCATCGGGGTCTATAGGGACAACATGCTCTGTCTGGCGCACGAATCGGGCAATGGTGCCTGCAATGGTGACTCCGGCGGTCCAGCCATACTCAATGGAGAAATCGTTGGCATTGCTGGCTTTGTTGTCGGCGGTTGCGGCTCCTCCAGTCCGGATGGCTATGCCAAGGTCTTCTATCATCGCGATTGGATCATTCAACATGCCAATTTGTAGGAAGGCGTTAATAATAACAAACTTAGTTTTATAAAGATCTCTTTGTTATCGGCTACGGGTTCAAGTTGTATTAGTTCCTCATTGGATTTCTGAGAATTACTGCAAATAATACTCTGCTATCAATAGTTAGTTATCTCTTCTTATGATCGGGGATTTATTTATGAATTTGCTATATGTAGTCGACCCCTTTCGAAGAGTTTGCCAGTTTCTTGTGGAGTCTTTTTGATCATTTTCTGCAGTTAACTAACTTAACTCTTTTCTATATGTTCTAAAGGTATTCAATGAAATAATAACAGTATTTTAGGCGTCTTTCGATAAGTTCACGTAGGCTTTCCATCACTATCCATTATAGATGCAAGAGAAAGAACTGCAAATTATCCGTCATGACATGATTTGCCGAGTTCTATCTTATCTGATGCAGATTTCTTAGAAAATCCTCTAGAAAATGATTCTTCATATACTAGTTATATCTTCGGATATATAAATAGAAGCTAACACTCTTCTATATGATTGGAATACAGTATAATATTCTTTAGAAAGCTAGGCCTAGGCCCAGAGGATACTTCTTTCGTAGAGTTTATGAACCCTTTCAATTATTTTGATACTTAAGATAACCGAATTTGTTCGAACATTCACAAGAAGATAATCCCTATAATTGAAAGTGCTCAATGCTTGCTCGATAAATCGATTAACCCATTGTTTATCGACTTGGGGTTATGCACGGGCAAAGTGCTCTGTGATGCAATGCCTCGACTTGTGGGGCTCGGCACGTGTCCGGGGTAATTAAGACACCACTGTGTCATTTGCAAGCGGCAAGTGATAACAACAGGCAGAGCTGTAGACAAGGGGACAGGTGCATCTCGAGGGGATTACGGTACTGACATTAGCGACAACAACAACATTATCAGCAGCAACAGCAGCGGCATAAAAGAGGGCAACGCTGCAGAATTTGCCACACTTCCGGAGAGCGACTGCATCTGGAACTGCCTTGAAACTATCAGTCACACTCTCGAACTCCGCAACGATGCAACTGCTTGCCAAACTGTTACTAGTCTGTCTGGGCATCCATGCCACCTTGGCACAGACACGCCTCATTGGGCCACGCATTGTGGGCGGGCGTCGTGCTGTGGCGGGTCAGTTCAAGCATCAGGCATCACTGCGCTTCCTTGGCATTCACATCTGCGGTGGCTCCATCATCTCCGAGCAGTATGTGCTCACTGCGGCGCATTGCGTGAAGTTCGGTCAGGATGTGTAAGTGAGCAGAGGTGCTAGAGTGGAGCAGCACTAATCTTTCTTTGCCTGCAGCACACCCGCCTCTCAGCTGGCCGTGCAGGTGGGCAGCCTGCAGCTGCCGAGCTTCGAGACCTACGTGGATGTGCAATCGGTGCTGGTGCATCCGCAATATGGCACTGGAGGAAAGGGCTACGATGTGGCCCTGCTGCGCCTCAGCTCCTCCCTCGTTTACAATGCCAATATAAGCGCCATTCCGCTGGCCACACAGGATCCGCCAGTTAATTCAATTCTACACATATCCGGCTGGGGTGCTATCTATCATGGTGGCCCCATCTCCACGGAGCTGCTGTATGTGCAGGTGCGCAGCATCTCACGCGAACAATGCGTCAGTCAGTATATGCGCAAGTTGCCCGAGTCCACCATGTGCCTGCTCCATGGCGCCAATTTGGGTGCCTGTCATGGTGATTCCGGTGGTCCAGCGACCTACAAGAATCAGCTAGTGGGCGTGGCCAGCTTTGTGCTCGGCAACTGTGGACGGGAGGCACCCGATGGCTATGAACGCGTCTCTGCGCTGCGCTCGTGGATTATGGAGAATGCGGAAATGAAAGAGCAGGAGTCAGTTGCTTGAGGGGATTCATTGTAATCAGGCTAAGGCACAATTCAATAAAGTGAAATCAATTGAAGAACTTCAGTATCTTGTGGAGAAATATGTGAATTTTCAACGTTTTTGCCAGTTTTAAAAACAGTGTATTCAGTTTCGCAGATATTAAAGTATATATACTCGTACCATATATGTACAATTTATCTTCCGTATACTATAAAATATGAACATAACTATACTATATTTATTTATGTTATAGCGGAAAATATAACACAAAAGTTATTTAAGAAAGTATGAGCATAAAACCAAATGCTTCTGTCAGCTAACAAGAGAGGCGGGGCCCGACCGCCATCTGTCGGGAATAATTGTAAACTACACAGGAACATAGGTCGAAGGGTTTCCCACTGTCGCGTGCTGCGCGACTGTTGCTTTTCTTACTGGTTCACTATGAATACAAAAGAAAGTTCTTAAAATACTTCTGAGTTCTTTCAACTTTCTGCAGGTCTTTTTAGATTGTTTTCCTTTTAAATTAGCAAGTTTCTAAAATTTTCCACTAGTTTCCACAAAGTTAATCCCGCCTAGCTGACTCTAGTGACTCATTAGTAGTTGTGTTGATCTTTCAAAAGAATTTCCCAAAATTTGTGGGGCAAACTTCCGTCGAACTCAGCCCAGGTAGGGGAAATACTGTTAGGTTCTTTATGTGCATTTTGTGGCTCATTAAAAATAGGAAAACAAAGTGACTGCGTTATCAGAGCGTGGCTAGAGTCGAGCTCATTAGGTGAGCCCCCTTTGACCCTCGTATCATCATCAACATCATCATCATCATCATCATCATCGCAGTCGTCGTCATGATCATCAGCAAAACCAACATCGCACAGCAAACGATCTCAATTTGTATGTGTGTGTGTGTGTGTTTTGCCAGTGAAAGTGAAAACTGGTGAGCAGCTCTGGATTTGTTGTTGTTGTTGCTGTTGTTCGTCGGTAATTTTCCTAGATTTCGTCTACGTGTTTTATTTACCGCTTTTAATTTTTCAGTTTTTCAGGCATTACGAACCAATTAGTCGCCACCCCCCCCCCCGCCACGCCCCACCACAGCCACGCCCCTCCTGTTTCTCCTCCTCCTTTTCCTTCTCCTTGCCATAGAAGTCGCCGTTAAGTGATTTTGTTTTTGTTTTCATTTTCGTTTTTGTTTCTTTTATTCAACTTGTCGCTCACTTTGTTGTTGTTGTTGTCTTTTACTTTAAGTGTTTTTCCCGTTTCCAGTTAATCCCCTCTCCCTCTTTTTCTCCCCTTACACATGCCACGCCCCGTCGCACTATCCCTGCCAGCAACGTCTCTGCAATTACCGTCAGTTCATCCGTCTCGCAGTCGCGTGTAAAATGCAGCTTGTCATGCGATGATTATGCGATGATGCGATGATGATCTGCAAGTCATCGAACTCTCGGGCGTAGTCTAGGGAGTCGCTACATCAAGGCCCCCCAAACAGAGCTCCCTCATACAATAACAATAACAAGAAGTTTGCATTATCTGAATGTGTTTGTAAATATTCTCAGCATGCAGAAGAATCTTAATTTTTAAATACTTTCGATATGCTTACCATATCATAAAGATATGGTACATACTATATGTTATATTTTATAAAATATAATGTTATATTAAATTATATAATTTATCCAATTTTATACAGTAAACAATCATTGTGGTGAGTTTAATCCCAATAGATTCTACCAATAGTAAGTAATTAAGGTTGAAATAAACATAAAAACTTCATACATTCATCGTTTAAATCAAAATCTGTTTTGTGATGTTCTCATATATATTTCTGTAGATTTGTTATCCATCAACATCTTGTGAATAGTTACAAATTATCGCCACTTTTATTAAATATCGTTTGCAATTTTGAAGTAAATAAAGAAATCAAGTTTTAAACAGTTTTTGAGGCCCAACCAGCCAAGCCAAATGATATACAGGCAATACCTTTCCATACGGTTATGGAGATCTGGCAGCCCTCTCAATTAGCCAATCACACTTATTCAAATATGACCTTTCAATAGATATTAATCTGTTTAATTTATCGATATCCTTTTAATCATCGTTAAATCTTCCTCTTTCGATCGGTAACTTCTGGCGGGGACTGAGACTGAAGAGATAGGAAACTTGACTTAAGACGAAGATTGAAGATGAGAGATTGATGCTATATACCGAATACTGAAAACTGGGTACCAAATACTTAATACTGAATTTGATCCACAAAGCCAGACGACTTGTTTGGCTGCAATGCGCGCGTCACTCGAATTTCACTTTGTGCCAAATCTCGACGACAAAAACAACAAAATTTCATGCATTTTGATTCGCAATTGCCATGGAAAGTAATCAAAATTGAAAGCGCACCAGAGTCAATCCCCTCCTCCGCTCCGCCACACCCCCACTCCTCATGTTTGCTACTCTCGCCTTCCTGCTTACTCCATGCAACGCACGCAGTTGAAAGAAGCAAAAAGAAATACAAAAATGCAATCCAAAGTGGCTTTTCATGGACATTCGCACAGGGGTGTGGGGGAGGTGGGGGAAAAACGGGTCGAATTGAAGCAATGCCAAAAGCAAGCGACGATCAAGCACACACAATAACGGGTTTTCTAAATCCGGCCGCAGTCGATGCAGCGTCGCGACGTCAACGCCGGCAGTGACAGTGGCCATGGCAGTGACAGCGACGGCGAGGAGAAAAGAGTCGCCGACACCGGAGACCCAAGACCGGAGACCAAAGAGACAATGTTAACCCACTAACCTTGTTACCGTTTGCTGTCTGTCTGCCTCTCCCTCTGCCACTGCCTCTGCATGCGTCTCTTGCACTGTCAAGTTCAATGCTGCAGCGACGCCAGCAGCAGTAGCAGAGAAAGCAGCGCGACAAAGGACATGCTGCGGAGAGAGAGTGACGTCGGCAGAGACATGCGCAGTTACTTAGTGGGTTAGTAGTGTGTGTGTGTGTTTTGGGGGAGAGTGAGAGGGAAAGAGAGTGGGGCAGTATGCGGGTGTCTTGGCCAGACTCTCTCGGCTTATATAACAACAATAAACTGCATGCAGCAGCTGCTTGCAATGACCTTCACCTTGGCAGTGGCAGTGGCAATGGCAGTGGCAGTGGCAGTGCCTGCGACGGCCTTGTCTGCGTTGCTGCCTCTGCCTCAGCCAGTTGATGTCGCAGGACGCTCTGTCGACCTTGATCTTCACGCTGTGCACGTGGAGAGCAGAGCAGACCGTGCATTGCTTTATTGCTCATTGAATATTCCTTAATTATTTCTAAACAATTGAATTACCTGTTTCTCTCAGCCTTCTTTGACGTCGGCGTTAACGTTGACGTTGTTGCTGTAGGCAGCGAAACTGCAAGAAAATTTGCATAGAAAACAGAATCAGCTTTAAATTCAACGTGCGCTCTTGCCGGGCTTCAATTTCTTCTTCTACGCGAAAAAAAAACAAACAAAAACAAATTAACCGAAAAGAGCGACAACAACAACACTGTAAACAATACAAACAAAAAAATCAACACACAAAAATTCTTTGGCGTCAAAGAAAGTTTCTCTTTGCGCCTACGCAACGGGCGAGGGTGCCGAGGGAAGTCAAGGGTTCAATTAGCACGCACCGCACACGCACTGAGGCCATAAAGAGGCAACATTGACACTTGGGAGAAGGGAGAATGACAACATGGCAATAACAATAACAATACTTAAAGGAAGCGTCTTTCAATTTGTAACCGTTAACCGTTGCTTCTTACTTTCGAGAGAAACGAAGTGAGTGAGAGACAAACAGACAGAGAGTGAGAGAGAGCGCGCGAGGCAGTGCCAGAGAGAGAGAGAGCAAGTCAAACGCGTCCGTTAGCCAGCGCCGTTAAAGTTCGACTGACAACGATGTGCTGTGCTTTAAGCCAGAGACATTGAAGCTGACTCTGGCGCCGGCAGAGAGCAGCAGTCGTAGCAGCAGCAACAGCAGCAGAAGCGGCTGCAGAATTTCTCAATCAAACGAGAATTAAAGAGATTCATTAAGCATTTAATTTAAAGGTAATCAAATTATATAAGGGACATCATCGTGAGTTTTGTACCATAATTTCGTTTTTGCATTTAATACTTATTCTTTTAACGCTTTATATATTTAAAGTAAATCTCTTTTAACGGTGCTAAGATTACAAATTGAATGTCCGCGGTTAATTTTAAAGCAAGCAGCTTACCGACATGCACAGATTGTTGTTATAACAGTGAAATGTTATAAATGAACCACTTGTCGGGATATTTATTCGACTTAACATAGCTTGCACAATCAAATGAGAATTAAGGAGGCAATAAATATATTAAATAGTGACACATTTCAACATTTCCTTAAACATACATATTTTGCAGAATATCATACAATCACAATTTTTCGACATTTATTACTTATTCTTTTAAGGTTTTATATTCAAAGTTAATCTCTCTTAACGAATCTCAGATTACAAATTGAATGTTTGCGGGTAATTTCATAGCAAGCAGCTTACCGACATGCACAGATTGTATCTTTAACAGTTTCATCACTATGCACTGTTCACTGCTTAGTGGTGTTATGTTATAAATGAACCACTCGTTGCGATATTTAGCCGATAGTTCACAACTTAACATAGCTCACTCAGTACTCCCTTGTTGCTCTCAACTGTCATTTTTTTTTCTGTTTTTGTTATAGTGATAATAAAACTAACTTTAATCAACATTCACTTGTTATTTCGAAACCATGTTTATTCACAAAAACCACAAACATTACTCAATTCCAAGAGTCCGCCAATCTTTTTGTACAAATCAGTGAACTAGCTCAGAAGTGTTATTTATATGAACTTATTTCAAGTAAAACAATACAGAACAGTCGGTAACCCAAATAGAAGAACAAAAACATAAATTTAACATTTCGCGGCAATGTTAATAAATTGGGACAAACTGTGGAATAAATTGTATTGTACATAAGATAAAAACGTGAATAAAGAACGTTAGTGCATATAAACATTGTTTCAACCCAAAGCAGAGAATGAAACCTGAATTTGAATTTACCCGCTGAGAAAAGGCTGCCAAAAGACACCCAAACAGCCGGTTGCCAACAACTTAACATTTCTGTTAACCACCTTCGACGGTTCAATTGAACAGAAACTCGCAGCGAACAACTCTCTAAATTGTGGGTCAACCGAACCTCTTCGATTGTGATGCAATTGTTGTTTTTTAAACACGATAGTGAAAGTTGCTGCCCCCTTGGCGAGGCAACCACATAAACATAGTTGTTATCAATAACTATTTAACGCATTTGTGTGTGTGTGTGAGACCCATAATCGGGCAGAACTAACGATAACAACGTAGCTCTTTGCGCTGCTCTAACGTGTTCCAAAAGGTCAACAGGGGAACCAAGACAAGACGGAAGTCAACACGCGATCTATAACGGCTAAGGAGAAGGGGAAGCCGAGGACGAGAACGAGGGCGAAAACAATAACAGTAGCCAATGTGCACGCGTCTTGAAAGTCTCGCGCATAACTGGGCCAGCCCAGTCTAACCTCAAAGAACGCACAATTCTGGCCCCCCTCCCTCACTCCCTTTCCAACCGGCTTCAGTAAACGTATTCCAGATATAAGTAAGCCATGCAACGCCTTGTGCCGGCAGGTGGAGGAGGAGGCGGATGGAGCATACTGCCGTTTCGAGTCTCGACCACAACAAAGGTTAGCCTCTAGCCGGATTCCAGTCGGAG
Organism: Zaprionus capensis; assembly: GCA_018903675.1. Classification (NCBI taxonomy): domain Eukaryota; kingdom Metazoa; phylum Arthropoda; class Insecta; order Diptera; family Drosophilidae; genus Zaprionus; species Zaprionus capensis. The sequence goes on along the minus strand of JAEIFN010001074.1, from coordinate 1,915,550 downwards.
CTCATTAACAGCTGTTTTTCTCTTTCGCAGGTTGTGCTCTTCTCGGTGACCGCAGGCGTGGCACTGATGGGCGTTCTATCACGGTATTTGCGACGAAGGAAACCGCCGCGTCCAACGCGACGTCCACGAAAATACACGGGTCGGCGGACGCGAAACAGTATGCGAAGTCCCAATGATCTGATGTCCATAGCCGGATCAAAGGCATCGGCACGTTCAGGCAGTCCCGTTGGCTCGACAGTGGCCTATTCTGATCGCTTCTCCATGGCCTCCGGTTCAATTGGAGCTGGCGCACAAAATCAATCGGCTGTCGTTGCCGGAGTGACTGGAGTTGTCCAACTGACGGCACAGCAACTGGGCGTGATGGGCATGGAGGCGCTGGATACGGTGATCAACTTCTGGGAAGATGCTTTGGCAGCGCACTACTCGCCGGGCGGTGTGCCAGCGTCGTTGACGACGGCAGAAGATTCGGAGTTCTGTCGCGAAATACAGAACCTATTGGAAATGTCATATACGCTGCAGGAGCAGAGCGAACTGTTATTCCTGGATCAGCGTTCGGTGCTCTTCCGCGAGGAACATTCCATTGATGAGGCCGAGGAGGATGGGGTCGGTGCTGTCGGCGGCGGCGGTGGCGACGAGGATGACGATCGTCGTTCACGCAAATCGGTGAGCCTATTGAGTCGCGCCGGCTCCGATCCCAATTTCGATTCAGCGGAAAGTTTCGCCTCTGCACTGGATCAAGTGGCGGATCTGCGTGAATTCGAGAGTTTCATTGAGACCACATACGAGGAGTATCCGCTATTCCAGTCGGCGCTGAAGCACCACGACGAATATACCGTACCCTGCCGCACAATACGTTCCGAGCTGGTGCACTGCAGCAGCGACACTGAGTATCTGGCCAAGCTGCATTGTGTGCGGCTTGCTTTCCAATTCCTGTTCAAAGATCCCGCCGTTGGCCAATGGATCTGCGAGTCGGGCAGGCAAATACTGACGGATCTGCTGTGCCTCAGCGACAAGGATACCAAGGAGTTCCTTGTGGGCTATGAGGATATGGTGAACTTCCTTCAAGATCCTGCCAACTGGCCGATCATACAAATGGAGCTAGAACAGCGCAACGTCAAGGCGATGACGTTCTATGACATCTGCCTGGACTTTATTATCCTCGACTCGTTTCGGGATCTCGATGCGCCTCCGGCCAGTGTGACGGCTGTTGTCCAGAATCGTTGGCTCTCCAATGGATTCAAGGAGACGGTAAGACAGACAGACAGAGGAATACGGCTTAACCGAGTGGATATTTTGATAGTACTTACCATGCCAGAGACAGTTGCAGTTGCAAGACGAATTAGACGAAATTAGATATATATCATTATATACAATAGTATAGTACAGTATAGTATATTATAGTACAGTATAGTATAGTATAGTATAGTATATAGTAGTATAGTATACGCATATTTATCTCATATCTAAGTCGAGGTTCTCAAGCTCGCAACCTTAGCAAAAGATCAGCAAAAGCTTTGTGCTCTACTCATTATAATGTTTGTTCTCTCTCTCTCTCTGTCTTTTCCTCTTTCTCACTAATGCCTCTCCCTCTTGCTCATATATAACTTATACTTATACTCACTTCTCTCTCCCTTTCCCTTTCAGGCCCTCACCACTGCCGTTTGGTCTGTGCTGAAAGCAAAGAAGCGTATGCTGAAATTCCCCAACGGATTCATGGCGCATTTCTATGTGATATCGGAACAGATATCGCCACTGATGGCATGGGGCTTCTTCGGACCGAATGAGAATCTGCGGGATATATGCCATTACTTCCGAGAGCAGCTGCTGGCCTTCCTGGCGGATATCTACAGCTTCCAGAAGAGTCGCTTCACCACCATCGAGGACTTCTCGCAGGATGTGCTGAAGCACATGGAGACGCGTGTTAACAATATTGCAGTCAAGTTTAGTCAGTAGTATGTGGTGTGGATCTTAAGTATATATACACACAATATATAGACAACTATTATATAGAATCTAGATAGTTGGATAGGGATTGTTTCTTCTCTGTTACGAATATGGCCAAAGTTATGTTTTATCTTTAAAAGTGGCAATCAAATTCAAATTACATTGACGCCGTCATTCGCACACGCACACACACAGGCACAGGCACACCACGTTGATTAATTTTAAGCACACAGCGAGACACCTGTTACACCCATACACACACACACACACGCATACACACAGAGAGACATTTATGATTAAGAATCGCATTAAAGTCGCTAAAACATTTGTAAAGTAAAATTTGTTTACCTGACAACTGCCAGCTGCCATTACTGCTACTCCGATTGCAATGGGGCATGCAACGGTCTCGTGGCGCGTATGATCCTCCAGTTCCAGCTGTTCAGCTGTTCTAACTTGAAGCCAGTCGTTGCTTGAACCTCATCGCCGCAAGATGTACAAGGGATTGGGCTTTAGCACCGGATTCGTAGCGCTCTGCGCGTTTGTGAGTTGACCACACTTACTGAGTTGGGTTGGTTGGGTTGAGTCCTGATCTGATCAGCAGTCCTGATCCTGCAGATCTGCTGCTTTGGGGCACTGCACATGCTCAACAAGATCTCGCACATCAACGAGGAGGCGGCACGACATTCAAACGTATTCAAACTCAAGCTAGACGAAAGTGATCGTTGCCAGCGCATCATCATTGTGGACAATGCGAATGGGGCCCATCTCACCTGGCTCGAGTTGTTCTACATGAAGTGGACCCTCGTGCTGACCATTCTGTACAGCTTCATAGTCATGGTGCTCATCCGTGCCCAGTACTTGACTCATTTCAATATCAATTTCATAACCTCCAATGCGGTGAGCCAAGCAAGTTTACATTTACAAAACTCCGATAATCGCCTGCCTCTCAAACCCCTCTCTACCCCCCCCCTCTTTATAGATGATGCTTGTGGGCGGTGTGCTGTGCGTGGTGCTGTTTATAGCCACCGTCATATTGCATGAACGGATGCCCTTCCTGGAGATGTGGTGCAATGAGTTCATCGTCGGCTTCATGTACTTCATTGCCATCAATATCTGCGTTGCTGTTGTCTTCTTTCTGATCCACTCGTGTCAATATTACTTCCAACTGGAAGACCACAACTTTTGATACTATATAGTCTACTTTGATACTATATGTGGTCTATTCCTAAAGAAGTCTCAAGAGATTGTTAGCTGTTCCAGCACCTAGTTCAGTTCTGTTTACAAAATTACAACTCTAATTCAACAATAAAGTCCTCACTCCTATTGAATGAGATTTGAATATCTTTATAGTATTTATAACTAGTTCAAATTGTTTAAGGAAATACAAAAAAGGTCAATAAACATTTTTTTCGATATTTAATAAATAACGAGACGAGTTTTGTATAAAAACATGTAGACACGTTTATTCGAATACATTATCAAAAAGACAGACAAATGAGATACAAAAAAAAACACGTTCATATATGAATAGAATAAAATAATAATAATAATGATACGACAATGTACATACGTAGTATGTGTATGTACGTTATGAGTACGTCACGAATATTTTAAAGAGTACAACAAAGATTCTTTGTATGGCTTGTGCAGTATATTGACAGAGCCGATTTGGAATCCGATAATGAACTCAATTGACATTACGAATTACTGATTACGGATAACGCGCTCTGGTTTCAAAAATGCCGGCGATTGTTTGTTGTTGTTGTTATTGTTGTTGTGCTTAAATGCCGCGATATGATCGATGTGCCAGGAATGCGCTTATGAAGTACAGCACCGTATTGACCAGGCCCAATATTGCCGCTGCCATGTACGCGTCGTGCTTATATCTGTTCAGCTTGATCAGCAGGCAGGCGGAGGAGGCGAGCAACAGCAGAGCCGCAACCGTGTGATAGATCAGCTCCTGCAGGGGGGAGAGAGATGAAGGGATTACCTACATAGATCATTATTATTTCAAAGTTGAACTCACGTAAATCGTCTTGGCGATGATGCCGCCCGTGCTAAGCGAGGTGAGGCACGCGAGTAGTAAACAAAATGTCCCTATCATAAATGTGGTGGCCATCAGGAAGTGGAAGAGATCCTGATGACGGTAGTAGGTATAATCGCCATAATTAATTGCCATCAGGGTGACAATGGCAACGCCAACGAGCTGTGAATATTCCAAATAAACCGATAGTATCGCAACAAAAGTTATCATCGCCTTGGCTTGATCAGCTTACCAGCTCGAAGAGCTTGAGAATTCCTGGGAAGCTCTTCAGGTAGCCCGTGTTGAGTACAATGTACGACGTGTTGGTGGTGCTGGTGGTGGTGCGTGTTATGGTCACGGAGTGAGACATCTTGGCGGTGTTTTAAACGGTGTTTCTGGTGGTTGGTTGAGGTGGGTTGGTTGGGTCTATTTCATATAAAGGAAGGGAAAATAAGTTAATATATTCATGATATTGCACGGTGATATTTAAAGTTATTGTTTGCAAGTATTTTCATTTATTCTTTGTGAAATATAATTATATAATATTCTATAGACCATGTTAACATATATCATATATATCTTAGTTAATATAAAGGAAAATAGGTTGAGTTTACTATGATATTGTATAGTTTTGTATACATACTCGTATGTATGTATTAATATTTGAAGTACTTCTTGCAAACTACAATACTTCAAATTGACCTATATAACACATTATTCCATATCCTCTATTATCTTATTTAATACGAGGGGAAATGAATTGAGTTTCCTTTATACTTATTTTCCTTTTCAAATTAACCTATACTTCAAATTATCCTATATCCTATACATTATACACGTATCTTATTTTCTATAAAGGCAAATAACTCGAATACATTGTATCATATTGTTTAATAACATTTTAAGTAATTGTTTCAAAGTATTTTCAATTAAACTGCTTGCTATATTATCTTTAATAATATTTAACCTATATACATCTTATTTACATTCCCTCAAAAACAGTCCAATATCATATCAAAATACCAATTGCCTGTTTCGAAATTGAGTGCGAATTTCGCACAATTTGTACACATGCTGCGCTACTGCCCTAGCCACGCCCCCAGCCCATTGCCTGCCTTCCCATAGTTATTGTATTTTTGGCCAGAGATTTTGTTATTATTTCTCTACGTTTTTTTTTTTCTAAAATTAAACATTTTCAATGCCGGCCTCGCGCGAACGCCAAATGTTATTGAAACATCGCAGGAGAAACTAGAAATTCTATTTACTGTGTGTGTGCGACTGTGTGTGTGTGCGTCTGTGTGTGTGTGTGAGTGACGTCATGAGCTTTATTGTCGCTGCCTTATGGCGATGGAAACATGAAAGTCTCTAGAAGAAATAGTCAGAGGTGGATTCTATATATGCCGATCTGTATAAGATATAGGCACATGTATATGATATGTATGTGTGTGTGTGTGTGTGTATGTGTATTCTTCGAAATGGGGGCGCGAGTAAATGTGTGTTTTTCTTTAGCCAAGTGTTGAGCGAGTGGAAGCAATTGGCGATTTCTCAAAGATCGACAGATCGAAATGGGAATGTGCAGTACGCAAATATATCCATGAGTATACACTGTATATCGTATATATTTACATATTTATCACGAACTGAAGACAATCATAATTGCCATACATCTCAAGTGGCTTATCGCATTTCTAGCGAAATCATGACTAAAGAGTCATCAGTTTCTATTTATTCCTAGACGAGAAGCATTAGTCAGTCGACCTCCACCTCCACCTCCAGTTCCAGCTCAGCCCACCCTACCCCATTTAATTCATCGGGTCTTTGGCTAGTCAAAACAATGACGCCATCTCCTGGCTTTGAAGCCATCTCAATCAAACGGGGGATGACGTAACGAGTTACAAGCACCGTGAGACCTGAAGACATTGGAATTCCAGTTTATTTTTTAAACGTCACCCCATTCCATATACATATGTATATATAGCTGTTCAGTCACAAACAACAAACAATAACAAAGCGTGTTCAAAATAAAATCCAATGTTGATTAAAGAGCGGATTTCCGCTACGTTTTCGAGGGCTGCATAATAATTCTATTCGGAATGTTTGCGACAACAACAAATTATACTAAAAAGTTGCCGGTTTTTTATTGTCCCAAAATGATATCATGCCCGAACTATGTAAGCATGTGTGTTTGAGTATCGCTCTCTGTGTGTGTGTGTTGTGTATGTGTGATCAGTTAACAGCATCGAGAACAGCTTTTTTGAATACACACAGAAATTGTTGAGAAATTTCATGATTGAAATTGTGTTTGTTGTTGTTTAACGGAAGTTCTGACAACAGTCCATCAAACGAAAGGGAAAACGAACGAGGGCAACAACAACAAAAAACCAGTTAAGAAAATTGATAACAGGCCAAACAGTTATTGCATTCTCCTCCTCTTTCCAAGGCGCAATGAGATCATCGGCAAAAAACCTTTTGTTTTTGTTTACTAACTAAGGTTAACTATTGTACATTTGCATTGGCCACGCCCACGCATCCTTTAAGTGTCGCGCACACTGGAAACGTGTTTATCGTATTCGCTTTATCGTATACGATCGTTAAATACTGATTGGACTCACGCTGACTCTGGGCACACTTCAAATTATTTTTTGTATTCAAAATTCGTTTTGTTCTTATGTTTCTTTTCACTTTCGAGCTGCTTTTGCCTTTGCGTCTTGGCGCGCGTACGTTAAAAACGAAACTGAAACTACAAAAATATTTTCAATTTCGTTTATGCTTTTTTCGCTATTTGCCAGCTGGCCGAAGGCGAAGGCGAAAAAAGCAGCGCCAGCGTCAACGGCAGCGGCGTCAACGCAAACAAATCGGCCACAAAGCACAACAAGTTGTTGTTTTTGCTGCTGTTCTCACTGTTTCACTCAGTCAATGAGTACAACGATGACGTCATGATGACACAGAAATCCAGAAAGGCAACGGCGCTTCACAGTAGCAACAACAACAATGAACAATACACTAAAATACAACTGGCATCAATGTCGTCTGTTTTTATTGCTATTGTTATTGTTGGTTTGTTGTTTGGGCAGCCTTTTGGCCTTAACACACCTCCGGCACGCACTTGTTCCTTGCCTTGAAATTAACGAGTGAGAGCACAGCTTTCTTTCTTACTTGCACTTTTTCCAAGTGGAGAGAGAGGCTGATAGAATAGGAAGCATTTGGCAGGTGGTGGTGGAGGACTGTAGGAGTATATGAATGTGTGTATGTATACGAGTAATGCACTATTTAAAGAGCTGTATACATATGCACTCTCACAGTCTCATATACACACTGCATGTGTGCCGAAGTTGTGACGAACCTAACGAGCTTCTTCGTATGTAGGGGTTCGGCACAGTTACTCCCATTCTGCTCTGGTTGTGCTCCCGTTTTAGATCAGTTACTCTCCGCCACTTAATGCAGTCGCTGGTGCTGGTTGAGTCGCTGCGTCGCATGATACAAATAATTTTCCTTTTTGATTAAATAAAATTATTTTGTATTTTTTTTTTTAACAGAATTTTCTGATTGTGATGCGCAATTCATACACAAATATATCTTGGTTTGGTGTAGTGACTCATTGTCTGGCGGGGGGAGGGTCTAAAAGCTGAAAGCTTTTTCAGTGCAATTTGCGACGTCATTGAACTTTGTTATCTGCTGCAGGTGTATGTGTATGTATGTGTGTGTGTGCATGTTTATCAATATTGGCACTCTGTTTGCATTAACTGTGCTGGCGTACGTTTCAAGGAGAGCGTGAGTATAATCAAGTAAGTGCAAATACATACACAAGTACAAGGTAAATATGTATGTGTGTGTGTCTTCAAATATTCGCAATGCTGTCACCACTTTACCGATTGGCGACCATAGCTATGGTCTCTATGCATAGAGAGGAGCAGACAAGGGAGAGCGCCTCCCACCCTCTCTTTGAAGCTACCTACTCTCTTTGGCTTCGTTTCATCGATAAAGATCGTCATCACGCATACATACACACACACGCATACACACACAGCTACAGTGACTCACAACAGTCAGTTTCGCCTTCGGGTCTCATTGTCAATATAAATATGCAAATTACAGGTCGGGTGCGTAGTACACGTTCTTTAAAATTCCAACAATTCCAATCGCATTGTATTCATACTCAAAAATAGCTTGTATTCAATATTGTAATATCTCTGGCATGTGCAAGTGTAATTTGATGAAAGGAAATGCATATTTGAAACTGAAGAACTGATGATATTTTTAAACTATGATATATCAGATTATAATTGAGTAAATTCAAAAGTATTTTTAAATTTAAATATATGTAAATACTTACGTTCTTTAAGCTTTAATTATATAAAACCAAAATACACTTTAAAACACTCACAACGAAGCAAACAAAACAATTTTACCAATTTCGATTTACATTACTTTATTTTCAATTGTATTTGTTTGGCGGGTAATGTGTGTGTTGTGTGTATGTGTGTGGAAGGTAGGAAGATATGATTGAAATTAGAATTTGCCAAGTGACTGGCCAATTTAAGTGATGAAGACGCGTGAGTGCGTGTGCTGTGTATGCCATGGCTGATAAATGCATTTGCTTATTATTTATATCATAATTCAAATCCCTACGATCAGTACAATTTTCATTCTTTATTGTATTTTCTCATCTTTTGTGAATGTGTGTGTGTGTGTGTACCTCTTTCTTGGGTTAAGGCTTTTTTTATTACTCTTTCTTTTTCTTGTTGTTTTCGTTTAATTGCTTTTTGCGTTGCTTCTTTATTTTGTTTTGTATTTGTTTAGTTTGTTTTTGTTTTGTTTTTTTTCTCTTATCGAGCATTAGTTCAACTAGATATCATCGATAATTTGTTAAATGTTAATAAGGAAACTTTTTTATTTCGTTCTCTTTGTTATAAACAAAGAAAACGACCATTAAGTCAGCAGCAGCAATGATTTATATTATATTTAGAATTTGTATACTTTCGATTTTATGTTGTTCTCTTTCCCCAATTCTCTCTTCTTTCTTGTGTTAGTCTCCTTCTTTCACGCGATCTCTTGTCTCGCTTTATTTCGAGTGTGTTTGCATGCGTTTTCTTTAATATTATTATAATTTTATTATTGTTGTTTGTTTGTTATTGTTGCTGTTGCTACTACTTCTGCTTCGTCCTAATCGAGTCCATCGTCCACAAAATCGGATGTTTCCTTTTTGGCCTTTGGTTCAGTTTTGGGTGCATCTGTTGCAGCGCCGCCAGCACCAGGGGCGCCGGCATCGTCGCCGGCAGCAGCTCCACCAGTTGGATCACCACCGGGGAAGCCGCCAGGGAAAAAGTTCTTAATCAAGCTGAAGATCTTCGGATTGGCAACGTATTTGGAAACGTTCGACGGATTGGCCAGTATATCCTGCATGGCAGCAGCCACTTCCGGATCCTTCATTTTTGACATCAAATCACCCATAGCAAAACCGGGGAAGCCACCGCCTTCGCTGCCAGCGCCAGGGAAGCCACCAGCGCCTGGAAAGCCGCCAGCACCAGGAAAACCTCCGGCTCCGGGAAAGCCGCCAGGGAAAGCACCTTCAGCACCGGGGAAACCACCACCAGCACCAGGAAATGTTGCGTTTTGCTTGGCCTGCTCCTTGCGTGCCTTGCGCTGGGCACGCTGACGGTCCTTGATCTTGCGTTCGGCCTCCTTGCGCTCGTGCTTGATGCGATGCTGTTCGATCTTCTTGGCATTCGGTGTCACCTCGCGCAGCCACTCGTCTGCCTCCTCGTCAAAGTCCAGCTTGCAAGCCTGTCGCAAGTCCTTGGCAGCCTCCTCGAACTGGCCAAGCAGACGATGGGCACGTCCGCGGAACTTGTAGGCCGCTGCCGAGTCACAGTTGAGCTCCAGAGCCTTGTCACAGTCACGTATACAAGCGTTGGGCTTCTTTAGCTTGAGGAAGGCCTGGCCACGCTTGGCATGGAACAGGGCATTGCCCGGATTGAGCTCAATGGCCTTGGTGTACAAGTTGATGGCCTCCTCGAATTTCTGTTCGCTGTATGCGGCTGCGGCCTGTGCACGGATATCACCAGCCTGATCGATCTCTTCCTCGGTGGGTTCCTTGTTAGAATCACCCATGGCCTGGGCAGGATCAGTGTCGGCTTCAATGACGCCTGGTGAAAGTCAAAATAAATTTGGAGGTTGGACAAGAACACGTGATTTTTTTTTCGCCCGTATATATTGCCCCCGACTTACCTTCCATATCCAATTCGACTTCTGATTCTGGATCCGAAGAGGTTTTCTCCGATTCGCTATCCTCCGAATCATCAGCGGCACCGGGGGCGGCTCCCGAATCAGCCGGCTTGGCCTTACTGGCATCGCCACCAAATGGACACTTACTGCATGCACCAGAGACGAAAGAGAAGAAAGTATTACATACACGCACACACAGAAGGTTGCAGGGACTCGCACACACACACACACACACATACATACACATGCACATGCAGACTGTAACTTACCCAGACTCGGGCATCTTGAAGTCACCCTCGGGCACCTTGCCACCGAATTTCTCGATAAAATCCTTGACAAACTGCAACTGCGGCATATTCAACACCGTTGGGTTTGTGTTGACGAAATCGATGAAGCCTTTAAGTTTAAGCAAATCTTCATTTTGCATTGGAGCGGCCATTTTGTTAAGGAATCTCCAGCAGTTCTAATATATTCTTGAAAGTTCTAGAATTCAAACTATATTTAATAAGCAAATGCGTCTCGCACAGAAAATGCACAAACTACAAAATTTTTCTCCGGTTGTCAATGTGACCGATTATTGGAGACAGAAGTATGACAAAAAACTCGATGTTATCGAGTACAATTCTAAATGCTATCGTATTTAATCGATGTTTTGTAATAAGGCAAGTTCGTGGCGCTTTTCGATAGTTTGACAGTGTGGCCCTGGTCAAAGTGTATAGACTACAGCCCTGCTCGAAATACACAAAGCAAAAGTGAAAAAAGCATACAAAAATAAAAAAAAATTTCAATTAAAACTTGCATCTCTACGCTGCATTATTGAATTAACGGTATCAGGTGTATACAGCATACGTTTTGTGGTGAAGACAATAAAAGAAACTCGGAATTGCATTGAAAACGTATATATATACGTAAATAACCCGAGCAGCCACACAAAATGGCCACCAGCGAGATTTCCAGCTCCAATGAGCGGCATTTTTACGTTAAGCTGGAGGCCATCAAGGACATACGCGACAAGACCCTGGCCCTGGAGAAGCTCAAGGTGCGCATCATCAAGGAGGTGAAACTGAGCGACGACGAGGAGAAATGCCTCGACGAATATCGCAAGGAAATGGAACATCTTCTCGAGGAGAAGATGTCGCATGTGGAGGAGCTGCGTCAGATACACGCCGACATTAATGACATGGAGAACATCATCAAGCAAACGAAGGAGAATCAGACGCGTTCTTTCGACATGGCCAACCGCGTGTATGAGGAATATCTTGCACTCAAGTATCAAATCGACCACATGCGGCGCGACTATCTCGGCCTGAGTCCACTCCGTGATTTGCACGAGGAGGAGGGCAGTCCCATATCAAAGGATCGTTTTCAAACGAATTTTCTCAAAGTGGCCGCACAGTCAGCCGCAGCTGCAGCCGCTGCAGCAGCCGCCGCCGCAGCCACACAGCCTACATCATTGGCGCGACCCCACGCACGGCATCCGTTGATGGCAGAGGCTACAGTTACAGCATTGCCACCTAATGCATCTGGTGCTGGCGGTGGCGGCGGCTCGCAAGTGCCCAGTGGTGGTGGTGGCGGTCCAGGACATGCATTTATGCCCCCCGCCCCGCCGGGTGCACCAGGCAGTGCGGGCGCTGCCGCAGCCGCTGCTGTTGCTGCCGCACGGCTGGGCAAAAGTGACTTCTCGGCACCGCCACCACCGCCGCCGGCCACCAATCGCTTGCAACAGACGCCCTCCATTGGCATCGGGCATCATCCGTCGTTCCGTTCCGATTTCAATGTGAATTTGCGGCAACAGCCGCCTCCAATGAAGTCTTGCCTCTCCTGTCATCAACAGATCCATCGCAATGCGCCTATTTGTCCCCTCTGCAAGGCCAAATCCCGTTCGCGTAACCCCAAGAAGCCCAAAAAGAAGAATAACTAAATATTTTTCTCTAATCAAATTTCGCACTGAAACTCGGATAATTTATACCTTGAATTTGTTCTACTCAGTTGGAATTAATTGGTGTTGTAATTGTTCGTCTCTTTTTTTTATTATTTGTATTTGTATTTGTCTTCTTCCTCTGTGGTTTCTGATGATGTACTCTTATTTATTAACACCAGCGACATTGAAAGTATTGGATGAGTGCATAAGTTCGTGCCCGATTGCGCTGGATGCCGTTCGAATCGTTTGAGAGTGGCGCTCGTGAAAGAAACATATACATATTATATATCGTTGGAAAGGTGACAGTCCGAACTGTAAATCAAGCATAAAATAACTTCATTTTGATTTGAGTAGCTTAGTGAAAAGACGCATGGAAGATGGACAACGAAAAAGATCATATGCGTCATATTATGTTATACGAATTCAGCAAAGGAAAAACAGTGGGCGCTGCAACTAAAGATATTCGCGAAGTTTATTTGGACCGTGCTCCAGCACTCCACACCGTAAAGAAATGGTTTGCGAAATTTCGTTCTGGAGATTTTAACCTCGAAGATCAACCTCGCAGTGGACGGCCTTCTGAGCTTGATGACGATGTTCTAAGGACTTTAGTTGCGAATAACTGACGTTTTTCGACGGAAGAGGTTGCCAGTGAATTGAACGTCAACAAATCAACTGCGTTTCGTCGTTTAAAAAGGTTGGGTACACTTTGAAGCTCGATACATGGGTGCCACATCAGTTGAGTGAAAAAAAACAAAGTGGACCGTATGTCAACAGCAATTTCTTTGCTTCGACGGATCAAAAACGAACCTTTTTTGGATCGGTTCATGACTGGTGATGAAAAATGGGTCCTGTACAACAATGTTCAACGGAAAAGAACATGGAAACAGGCAGACGAAGGGGCGGAACCGATGTCGAAAGGTCGATTGCATCCGATGAAGGTACTGCTGTGCATTTGGTGGGATATCCGAGGCGTGATCTATTTTGAGCTCTTGCCAGCTGGAGAAACGATCACTGCCAACAAGTATTGTCAGCGATTGGTCGAATTGAAGAAAGCAATTGATGAAAAACGTCCGATTTTGGGCCATCGCAAAGGAGTTGTTTTCCATCATGACAACGCCAGGCCACATGTTGCAAAACCGACCCTGGCCAAACTGAAGGAGATGAATTGGGAAATCATGCTGCATCCCCTATATTCACCTGACATTGCACCTTCTTATTATCATTTGTTTCGATCGCTGCAGAACAATTTAAATGGAAAAAAATTTAAAAATGTGGAAGACGTCAAAAACCACCTTGACACCTTCCATGCGTCTTTACACCAAGCAACTCAAATCAAAATTAAGTTATTTTATGCTTGATTTACAGTTCAGACTGTCACCTTTCCAACGATATATAATATGTATATATTTCTTTCACGAGCGCCACTCTCAAACGATTCGAACGGTACCAGCGGAATCGGGCACGAACTTATGCACTCATCCAATATTACATATTTTGTTCTCTCATAACCAATTTAGTTAGTAAGTTGCTAAACAAATGTTCTCATATTTTGTGTCAGATATGCTTGATTTGCATATTATAGCGATAAGTTTATTCTACATGGCATGTAGAAATTAATCTAATTCTATATTCTAATCGTAAGTCGAATCGCAGTGTCAAATTCATCTAAACTAAAAACCTTTTTATACGTGTAAGGAACCATTCAATTAGTGAGTGAATAAACTGGAATTTTTTAATTGTGCAATTGTTTTTGTTTGGCAAATTGAGCGGATTACAACTGCACAACTGGGGAAATGAGAAAAATACTCAAAATTAATTTTCTTAATATAAAATTAGGGTGTTAATGCATAGAATCTGAAATATTAATTCAATAAATAAATAATGCGAGTTCATAGTTTTTTTTAAATTCGATAACTGATCTGTGGCTATCGATACTTTACGATATTTGATCTGTTGTAATCGATGTGTCGTGCTGTTCGTACGTGCTCTGGCAACATTTGATCCTTTTCAAGCACTGTTTGCTCGCCAACGGCGTTGCCAGACCGTTGGCTGTTGTGTGGGCCCGGCCAAGTGATCTGGCTTAAACAACAGACGAAAGAAAGTGCCGAAGAAGCAACAGGCTCAAGAGTGGCTCGCTAAGTGGCGCACGCTAAGAACGACAATAACAAAAGGGCGCACAGTTGAGTAAAATAAGTTTTTTGCAGTTCTTAAATAGCAAAGTGATATTATTTCCATGGTAAGCAGAACTGGAGCAACGTTTAGAACTAATACAATTTAAACGCATCACTGCGGCTCTAACTGTTTTTACATGTTGTTGTTGTTGCAGCTGCGTGCAGAGAATTTGTGAAAAGAGAAAGTTTTCAATTGCGACTCACGCACACAATAAGAAGAAGAAGGAGAAGGAGAAGAAGCAACTCATAATAAACTCGAATTAGGTTACTGCAGGTGAGTTTTTAATTTGAATTTCACAAGTTGATTTCGAAAACTGATTGCAATGGTTTATGACCACCAGCACACGACAATGGGCACAAAACACACTGTTGCGCCTAATCAACAAAAGACCAACAACAACAACAACAGCAATGGCAAAATGAAGAACGCAGAAGCCTCTGCCCCCAACTCTGCTGCGCTCAGCTCTCACTCCACCACCGATGACAATGTCACCACCGTCTCAGGCCATTTGAAAGCAAATAGACACGTCAGATCTGGACGCGCTGAGGCGAATGCGCTGCCGCCACAAAAGTCGGTGGTGATCGCGTACGTACTGTGGCTCTTTGGTGGCATCTTTGGACTGCATCATCTGTACTTGCATCGCGATCGTCACGCCTTTGTCTGGTGGTGCACCCTGGGCGGTTACATGGGCGTGGGCTGGCTGAGCGAGATATTTCTAATACCCGAATATGTGCGCGATGCCAACGAGGATCCGCGCTTTGTCAAACAGTTCGTGGCACAGCTGCAGGCCTATCCACGGCCGCCATATTCGGCCAAGCGGTTTCTGGGTCAAATCATGATGGGCTACCTGGGCGGATATCTGTGCTCGTCGGCCATACCTCAAACGATCACAGCTGGCATTGATTTCACCTGGCTGCATTGGCTCATTCCGTTCTTCGTGTCGCTGGGCGTGTGGACAGTGGGCAACATTGGACGCGAATGTGGTGTTTGGTGGCCCAGCCTGGTGGGTGCACTGCTCTCGTATCCAGCACGTTATTTGATCTATGACGAAACATATTCGCTGCTACTCACTGCATTAGTATCGGCGCTTGCCTTTGATGCGCTCTCCAAGCAATGGCGTCGCACTCCGCCACGTCGTCGTGGCGCCACAGAGCGTACCCTGAAGTTCACCGGAGCCCTGTGCATCTACTTCAGTCTCTGGGGCTGTGTGATCGTCTTCAATGGCACTATACCCGACGAGGATGGCGGCGAGGTGCCCATACACGAAGCACTGCGCAATTTCCTGGCCTCCGCCTGGTGGACAGATCTGAAGCAGGCCCTGCTCGACACATACAACTATGCACAGCATCATGGCTGGTACGAAATCTGGCGCGAGGTCTTCGAGAGCATGGACGTCGATGGGGAGCGCAATGCGTATAAGGTGCTCGGCGTGAGTGCGACTGCCTCGCAGGCAGACATCACGGCCGCCTATCGCAAGCTGTCCAAGGAGAACCACCCGGACAAGGTGAAAGACGAGGCCCAACGAGCTGCGGCCCATCAGCGTTTCATTGATATCCAACAGGCCTACAGCGTGCTCAGCAAGATCAAGTCGAATCGACGACGCAAGAACAAACAGTTCAGCGGCGACGAGGAGGCTATTGTACTGTAAACTGATCGTCCAAACTAAAGTGTTTTTTTGGTATTTATTTTAATGTAGCATATAGAAAATCGAAGCAATATAGTACAGTATATAGCACAATGTATGTTGTACTTATGCACTAAGCTAAACTGATGTTTATATTCCCTGAACCATATTCCCTGACCAAATCCAGCGCGATTAAATAAACTAGTTATACATACATATATTTATATGTGGTGTGTTCTGTCTCCCTCTTAAATTATAACTGCATTTAGTGCTAATATTATTTGTTCAATTTCGGCAGAGAGATATTGCGTACTTCCTTGCTTGCTGCATTCTTTAGCGATCGCTACAAGTTTGTTGCTTATTAAGATATTCCGCACCCAAATCCAGCAATGTTTATCAATGTTTGCACTTGTATTCAGTGTCTGAAATAAAAGTTATTGTTTGATACTGATTACAACAAGTTTGTTCGTGTCAAATGTATTTATATTCATTTATTTATTTTCATATATTTTACATAATATAATGAACTACTTATCGAGCTAGGCAAAAAAAAAAAAAAAAAATATGTGTGTGTGTTTGTTTACTATACTTATATTTTGTTTTTTGTATGTTTACTTTTTTTGTTTGTTTTTGTTTTTTTGTATTTCATCATTTGAACGTAAAACTTTTAAATAAAACGACAAAATTGATATATGTATATTGTATTTATGCAACACTATTGCAAAATGTAATAATAATTGCAATCGCAGGGAGTTCTTTCCAACATAAAACTCGAAATTGTTGATATATTGTATGTATACATAAACATATATACATATACATATATATATATTATATATATATAGCTGTGTATGTATAGCGCTTTTGCTTTTCTCTCATTTGAAAGAAAAATACAAAAGCATTTTAAATAAAAAACAGGAAACAATAACTCGCTTAAATTTAGTTTAAAACATAATACTGAGCAAAAAATGTATTTATCATTTTACATGCTATATAATATTTTTTGCTTTTGCATTTTCATCAAATTTGTTTCGTACCATACATACACGTATATTTGTATAATGTATGCAGTGAAGATTTTCTTTTTTTATTGTTTTTTGTTTTTTTTTTCTTTTGTTTTCGTCTGCTTAAGAATAATTGTTGTGTGTTTTTTTTGCTTGCTGTTTGCTTTTTAATAATAATTGTTTTTTTTTCGGCCATTTTTAATTTAATAATTTGACTATTTTGTGACTCTGTGTGTGTGTGTGTGTGTATGTGTCTTTGATTATCACGATTGTTTGTTGTTGTTGTTTTTACATTAGAAGCAACCAAGAGAAATCAAAAAAAAATATGTAGTTATAGTAGATTTTTCATAATGCTAAGTTTAAAATAAAATAACAATTTATTAGGCATATTAGGGGCACATGCTGTTGCAGCATCTGCCCCACTGTGCTTGTGCCGGTGCTTTTCGGTGTGTGTGCATTGTGTCTGTGTGTGTGTGTGTGTGTGAGTGGGCACGTGGGCATGTGTGAGTGTGTGTACTTACACCTAGATTCACACTACGTAAAGTTAAAGGCGTTTTCTGTCTTCTTCTGTTCCATCTTCTTCTTATTCTCTGCATATTTACAAACTACAGTTATGCAAAAAAAAAACAAAACGCACACACACACACGCACACAATCACAAGCACACGCAAGCGAAAGCGCACACGTACACACACGCACACACGCGTGCTTGTTGATTGGCCTTTATGTTAAAATGGAGTGGGGAGGGGGAATGTACTAAGTACTACGACATCTACAACGACAAAAATAAATCGCACGCGTCGTCGCCGATTGGCCGACGAAACAAGTGCGCGCCTGCGGCTATGCAACAGTTTTTCTCTCTTCTACTACATGTAATGTGTATGTTAGCGCGACTGTTAATTGAACAACAGCGAACAGCGAACGGTTAACAGTTAACTGTGGCACTAGCAGAGCAGCTACTATTGCAGTTGCAGCTGCTGTTACGATTACTGTTACACTGTTAGTGATGCTGTTGCTGTTGCTGGCGCTTTTGCTGTTAACTGTTGCAGCCGCAGTGACGTCGACGGCAAAAAATATGTATATAAACAAAAAGAACGTACGTAACAATTAACAAAATACGGTTACGATTAGTTAGTTATATTACAGGCGCGTGACTACAATATCTTCTTCGAGATCGTCGAGCTCATCGTCCGTCTCCTCAACGCCATCGTTAAGACCGGCACGTGCCTCAGCGGCAGCCGCTGCGGCGGCTGCAGCGATAGCAGCCTCCTTCTCCTTTTCGGCGGCCTCGAGCTTCTCCTGCTTCTTAACCTTGCGTTGCTGCACAAGGGCAAAGTGGATAAAAAGTAAAGGGAGAAAGAAAGAAAGAAAGGCAAGCAATGAATAAAGACGCAGGGTAACAGAGAGGGAGAGAGGGACAGAGTGTTAGAGCTGTGACTTACCTTCTTTCTGTAGAGAATCTCCACAATGACGTAGCCAATGCAGCCGAGAGTAAGCACAGCCAACAGAATGTATAGCTTCATTTTGGTGCAGAGCGTCGTGGCATAAGCATAGGCGATCACGAAGCCAGCCGATTCCCAGAGACGATAGTTGGAGAAGGCAGCCTCCTTGTTTCGCCTGAAGAGCAGACCGTACAAGCCGTTGATCTGTGTCTGCCACACGGCATCGCCCACACCCCACAGTCCCGACATGGCATAGAAGATCAATGGATTGTCCGGATTGGGACGCCAGAAGAGCATCACCGAGATCAACGTGAAGTGAACGACAGCGCCGAGAATGATGATCGGCAGACGGCCAATGTATTTCATCACCGAACCGAAGAGGATCGAGCACAGGGCATTGACCACACCGAAGCAGATCATGACGAAACCGATTTGATGCACACCCAGCGCACAAGCGACATAGGCCTGCGTGAAATCGGCGCCAATGAATGCCTGCTCCATGCCAATGAAGATGGTGATGGGGATGAGGAGTTGCAGATTTGGTTTCTTCATCTGACGGAACGTGGCCGAGAGCAGCTGCAGGCCAGAGAGTTCTGCTGCCGAGTTGGAACCCTTGCGCTTCTCACCGTAACGCTTGAGGGGATCCAGGAAGAAGGCAATGATGCAAACGGCGGCCACAATGCACGACAAGTAGATCATGGAGATTTCAAAGATTTCATTATCTGGGGGGCGTTCCAGGTTGCCATGGCCGCCGTTGCCGCTGGTGCAGAAGTTGGCGCCACAGAACTGCAGATCCTCCTCGCTGATGGTCGAGTTGCCGCTGCTGCTGCCGCCGCCATGTGCGCCGCTAGACAGAACTGAGAGAGTGAAGAGGAAATGTTAGTACTTCTCAAGGAGAGAGGTAGAGAGAGAGATGCAAGACTCACCCAAGCTGGAGATGAGATTGCCCCAGAGCTCAGCGGACTGCCAGGCCAGGAAGAAGAAGCCAAAGAAGCGCACTATGATGGCATCGACAGCCTGTTCGGTTATCTTAGCATACACCTGCCCAACCTGTGTCAGATACGTCGCCTTGGATGCCCACATTGGCGCCGCGCCCAAACCCACCAGGATGCCAGCCGGCACCAGGGTGTAGAAGCGCGGAAACAGCTGGAAGGCAATGTACGGCACATAGCAGAGCATGCTGCAAACGAGCGTCCATTTAACCGTCAGCTTGCGAATGATCAGCGTCGGCAGGAAGATGCACGAGACAACCAGCGCTGCATAGATGGCGCTCAGCGATACTGTGCCCAGACCGTCCTTAGCATTCACCGACGATTGCAGGTTAGCCGTGCCCTAAATGAGGAGAAGATAGCAAACAAGAAGAAGATGGTTACTCTCAACTGCACGATCACATTCTCTGGGGTTTGTTGTTACTCACCTGAAACGCGGTAAACTGCACCATGAATGCTATCGAGATGATCGAGATATTCTTTAAGATGCGCCATTTCTCGGCCGGATTCAGCACAACTTTCTCTCGCAGCGATGCGGTGTCGGGCTCGAAACCAGCTTTTGGCTAAAAATACAAATCAAGCGAGAGATGATCGTTTAGTTTTTTCGTTTTTTTTTCGGTTATTCGGTTTTTCGTTTAGTGATCGCCCCAACTAACTGAGTAGAGAGGGAAGTGGGGAAAGGCTGCAGTAACTGACTCAACGCAGTCAAATAGTTGTATAGTAAATAGACCCACCTATCTATAGGCATCTCGTAATACGATCCTATTTTACGATCACTTATTTATTTGCTGGCTTTTTTATTTTATGACATCCCAGCTGAACTAAAAGTGTTTTGTGTTCAGCTCATTTCCAAAGAAAAGCCATAAAACGAATAAGCTTACGATTCTTAACTGAATATGGGTCGTGATAGGACATAATCGCAGATCGTCATGATGAGCTGAGGGCAGAGGAATATAGGGCAGAGGAGGAGGTAAATACGTTAGGTTGCCTAAGAGAACTTCTGAAAATTGCTGCTCCTAAATATTGGCCTAAATACTTGCTACGTAATAGACGTTTTTTATAGCACAGTTGCTATATACGAGTACACACAGTAGAGGAAATTCCTAAACACAACTTAAATGTATTTGCAGTGGAGTAGAGCTAAACTTTTGCTATAACACTGTAGACGGCACAGTTAGGTATAAATATAGAAGTTGCAATAAAACTAATGTCTGATATTAATTCTTCTGTATGAAAGTTGCTTAGTACAAATTGAACAGTTTAGTATTGTATGGTATACATTTATTCAATGAAAGTAGCCATAAAATTCTTTATGGCATCATTTGTTAGGTTAGCCAGAGAGTTTTTCGAATAATTATAAACTCAATAGGCTGATTGTTTCAATGATGCTCTGCTATAAACATCTTTTTATACGCCTTTTGCAAAGTATTTTAACTTTGGATTGCTGTCTCTGTGCTTTCCTTCTCCTCACTGTAGTCCCTCTCTCTCTCTCTCTTTCTCCCTCTCTCTCTCTTTCTCCCTCTCTCTTTCTCTCCCTCTCTCTACCTCTGTCGCTCTGCCTGCCTTGGACACACATGCTTAATTATTTATAGCTAGCGCGCGTTTACGCATTTAGTTTCTAAAATTAAAAACGAGCGCATGCACGCACGCGTTTTGCTCGCGTTTTGTGCGCGCCTCTTACATTGCGCATGCGCGACGCGGCCTTTAAATGGTAATAAAAAATGCGCAAGGCACCCGCTGAGGCCCAGCTGAGGCTAAAGACGAAGCCGAAACCGAAGCACAGCGCGTAGAACTGCCAAGCGCATGAATGTAGTGTAAGTCTATCGCTATATATCAGTATATATATGGTATATCTGTATATATCTCTTTGTATTGTATGGCGATTTTGCATGCGCTGTTCGCACCATTCAGAAGGTTACATGGCTGCCAGAGGAGCAGATGGGGGAGGGCGAGGGTTCGTTGTACCAACGCAATTTACGTAAAGTCAATGAAGTAGCGTGCAAGAGAGGAGAGTGGAGAGGGGAGAGGGGGCAAGGGTTTGGCTATGAAAACTGTAATTGACATTTAAAGGGGGCCCCCACAGTCTGGCGTGGGGTCCACGTTCCCGAGGGCCAATTAACCGAAGGGAAGGGGGGCTGAGGACGGTTCGTTATGCAAGCGTAAATCGATTACAGTTTGTACAACAGTTTCGTTTATAGTTCGGATGGATAGATACCTATTAGCGCATAATACCAGCACTTAAGGTTCACACGCAGTGGAGGAAGGAGAAGGGGAAGAAGGAGAAGCTATCTGTTTGCTTGCCAGCTCGTTTTGTTTGTATGCTAATCAGAGTCAGCATCAGAGTCAGAGTCTGGCGGGAAGTTGAACGAAAAGTCCCCGTCCTTATCAATAAATCGACATAAAATTTCAAATGTTTAGCGAAACGAGCGAAGAGCAACAACAAAAACTAAATACTACGTTGATTCGTGGAACTGTAAAGTTGTTTTTATTATTGTTGCTTATTATATTATTATTTCTATTGTAATTGTTGTTCTTGTTGTCGTTGTTCTACTTTGGCATAAACAAAGCAAAATTGCATCTAATTAGCCACCAAACAAAGAAACACGTTTTTTTTGGCTGACGACAACAACAGCTGAGTGCGAGCTACGTCAACACGAGCCTCAAAGCCTTAAGCCGAATGCATTTGGCAGCAAATTACTCATACGCCCTGGCAGCCAGAGCCGAGCACAGCACAGCAAGAATTCCTCAGGAATGCTGCTATGTGAAGGTGCGGAAAGCAATGCAACAATAGAAGTAGAAGTAGAAGTAGAATAAGAAGTAGAACTAGAAGTAGAAGTATAAGTAGAAGTAGAAGCAGAAGTAGAAGTAGAAGTAGAAGTAGAAGTAGAAGTAGATGTAGAAGTAGAAGTAGAAGTAGAAGTAGAAGTAGAAGTAGAAGTAGAAGTAGAAGTAGAAGTAGAAGTAGAAGTAGAAGTAGAAGTAGAAGTAGAAGTAGAAGTAGAAGTAGAAGTAGAAGTAGAAGTAGAAGCAGAAGTAGAAGTAGAAGTAGAAGTGAAGTAGAAGTAGAAGCAGAAGTGGAAGTAGAAGTAGAAGTAGAAATAGAAGTAGAAGTAGAAGCAGAAGTAGAAGTAGAAGCAGAAGAAGTAGAAGTAGAAGTAGAAGTAGAAGTAGAAGTAGAAGTAGAAGTGAAGTGAAGTAGAAGTAGAAGTAGAAGTAGAAGCAGAAGTAGAAGTAGAAGCAGAAGTAGAAGAGAAGTAGAAGCAGAAGTAGAAGCAGAAGTGGAAGTAGAAGTAGAAGTAGAAGTAGAAGTGGAAGTGAAGTAGAAGTAGAAGTGAAGTAGAAGCAGAAGCAGAAGCAGAAGCAGAAGCAGAAGCAGAAGTAGAGTAGAGTGGAAGTAGAAGTAGAAGTAGAAGCAGAAGCAGAAGTAGAGTGGAAGTGAAGTAGAAGTAGAAGTAGAAGTAGAAGTAGAAGTAGAAGTAGAAGTAGAAGTAGAAGTAGAAGTAGAAGTAGAAGTAGAAGTAGAAGTAGAAGTAGAAGTAGAAGTAGAAGTAGAAGTAGAAGTAGAAGTAGAAGTAGAAGTAGAAGTAGAAGTAGAAGTAGAAGTAGAAGTAGAAGTAGAAGTAGAAGTAGAAGTAGAAGTAGAAGTAGAAGTAGAAGTAGAAGTAGAAGTTGATCTACTCACAGTACATTGACATGCACAGTCATGTATACTATTTATATAGTATATGTATATAGTATCATGTGTGATTTATATAGATGACTTCGATTTGTTCTATATCTTATTTCAAGTCAGCTGTTGTTGCAACTGTAATCGAAGCCTCAAGGCAAATCAGCTGATTGGCGTCAGGTGGCACTGCAGGCAACTTCTAAGTATACGTATATAGTATACGTATAAGTGTGTATAAGGTGTAAGGTATAAGGTATAGCACAGACACAGTCAGTCGCACACAGATTGCAATGCAAGTGCAACAACGACAACGACAAGTGCGAAATGCATAAAATACCAACCACAGTGGCAGCGAAAAGCGAACCGACAGTCACACTAAATGAGCCACAGCCACAGCCGCAGGCAGGGGCAGTGGCAGAGGCAGAGGCAGAGCAGGCACAGGCCAAGCCGCTGCAAACCAGTTACACGCTCTCTGCTGGCAGTGAGAAGCGCGTAGAGCGGCGCGCAGCGGTCGCACGAGATTTGCGTTGTTTTATTTTTAAACACGGCACGTTTCGTGTTTGCCTTTTGGCTTTCAGTCGACTGTCCGTCCGTCTGTATGTCCATTCGTCTGTCCCGCTGACTATCCCTGCGTCCCTCCCCTTGGGTGTTTGTTTGTCTGTCTGCCCCACTGTCCGTGTCGTGTCGCCTTGTCTCTCTTCGCCATCTTTTTTACATGTCTTTTGACTTTACATAAATTTGTATTTGTTATTGAGTTTGGTTATTTGTTGCCGTTCTCTGTGGTCAAACGGGTTTACCATTGAGAATGTACTCGGCGTGTACACAGAGTACCCACAGTACCCAGAGCACCCAGAGTACTCTCTGCCAGCGGGCGGCAACACTGGCTGCCTGCGGATGCTGCGAGCGCCGCTCGCCGTGCGCAGTCTCATTATAAATTGCCAATATTTATTGTTATGAAACAGCGACTAATTGTGCAATAAGTTAGCTGCACACACACACACACACATACGTGGGCAGCTCTGCATGTGTGCTGGCGTGTGCTGGCAACCCTGTCAAGTCCAAAAACTTGCACAAAGTGGGCCGCCTCAGCCTCATTTAGGACAGTCCGCAGTTACTACAATACATCAACATATAAAGTATATATGCATGTGTGTATGAGTGTGTGTGTGTGTGCAGATATTCGGAGTAGTCGCGCTTTCTGTCTGCTTTCTGCTGTCACATTTCTTTCTGCGCTTTGTTTCGCGTGGGCTACGTCGTCGTCGTCGTTGTTTCAGTTGTGTTTCTTGAGGTGAAATTTATTTTCGGCATTGTTTTTTTTTTGTTTTCAGTTTTTGCGAGGAGTGGCCACTTGACGCCCCATCAGCATCATGATGATGATGATGATGATCATTCGCTGAGGATTATTAATATTCATAATCTCAAACGGAATCGCGATTCGCGTCTCGTGATTCGTAAGTTAAGCGAGAGAGGCGAACCGCTTTGTGAACGCGTATCTGTACTTCCTTCTTTTTTAATACCCTGTTTTTTTTGTTTGTTTCTCGCAAGGCGAACCGACTCGTTAACTTAGTGGGCGTGCGAGGGGGGAAAGGCAAATACATGTAATGTTAGACGCGCATTTCCTAAGCCGAGACTCGGCTCAACGCATGAATGAATACCGACGACAACGACAACAAGAACAACGACTACGAATCTGAATTGATATCTGAACATTACAAGTATTCTAGCGCGATATCTATTGGATTTACATATGTGAACCAGTCTTCCAGCTGAACTAAACAAAAAAACAAAACCTGATTCCACATTCCGAATGCCTGCACGATTATGAATATGAATATATGAGTATAGCTCTGTGTAGTACTCATGAATCTTGGTTACAAACTCGTTTTCCACTGTAATCGATAGCCTGACTGACTCTGACTATTGCAACAATCGCGCGTTCTGCTATAGTAGAGTCTGAAAATAAAACAATAGGTCAAGAAATGAATTCGGTTTGATACGATTCGATTCAGTTGAGCAAGTCGAACAAAGCTTGTCGGGTGTTGTGTCCTTGGGAGGGTGCTTAATGATCATCAGTACTTGCACTTGAGTAAAAATACTGGGTAACTGTCTCGTCGAGCTGACTCTACTACGGCCCACACTCGATCTTAATGCGTTCTCAATTTCTCAGTGACACTCGACTTCGGCTTCATTATGCGTACATTGACTTTGCCAGCACACTGTAGAGTGCCTAGAAATGTGCCCCAATCCCAAGTCCCAATTTCCAATTTACAATTCCCAATCCCCAGAGGAGACTTACCTTGACGGGCTCGTCGTTCTCGAAGCCTGCGTTGGTAAAACCAGTCATTGTGCTGGTCTTCTCTTCTACTTTTCTTCTTCTGTTTCCTTCTCCTGTTTCCTGCTTAATCAATTAGGCCAGTCAGTGTGGGCTGCGCGAGAGAGAGAGAGAGAGAGAGAAGAGATACAGACAATTAGTTATTGAATAGAATCTATTAGATGATTATCAAATAATTTGTGAACAAAACGTAGGAACAAGCAACGAAAAAATAAACGAGATGCAAAATAAGCAACAAAAAAAAGAAAATAATAAATAATAATCTCGTGTTGCGAATAAAAAAAAAATAAAAGCATATAGTAAATCTGACTATAGTATGCGATCATTATTCAAATTGAAAACTTATTACAGGCACCATTGAAATGGGTAATAATAATCAAAAGCTGCGCTGTGCGATCTATGCATATGTACACCCTCCATGTGCATATTTACTATATATATACTATAACATCGAGTACTATGTGCCAACGGTACTTGGTCGAAATAAGTGCGCCATGGCATGTGTAACGGTAGTTTGTGGCAGGGTCAGCTAGAGAGATCGGGTATCTGGGTATAGGGGGCGTGTGTGTGTGCACACAATAACAATAAAAATAACAATACCAATAACAATAACAATAATAATATTATGCACTATTATAGGCGACGGCAGCAACAACAACAACAACGACAGCAACAACAGCAACAACGACGTGATTTTCTTTATTGAAATTGCAGTCATAATTTACGGAAATTTCGTCGACTAAATCATTTGATTGGCCTGGATCGTAACGGCTTAGTTGATAAGGCTAACTAAAACCTTTACCTGAGCCAACTTTATCAATTTTTGATAATACAAAAAACAGTCTAGGACTGAGGATAATTCTTCTAATTGTGATTCAGAGCTGATATTACTTTGTTCCGTTAGATAACAACTTAACAGAATTAAACGCTTTGTTTCCTGTTCTATTAATCGTCTCGGTAGAAAGTGCAATTGCAACTGAAAGTTCTTTGCGAAACACTCGTGTTTTTATTATGCCTGCGTAGATCTAAAAAAACAATGTTTTTTTGATCGAGGAACTATAGTGACCATGGAGGATCTGGGCCTGGTAATTAAAAGTCAATTATTTGCCTATTATAGCGAACAATGTTCCGTCACAGTGAGTGCTAATGATACGGACTGGAAGACGAGCAGGGGGACGGACACTGTCTCAAGTGTGCTTTTAAGTATGTAGGTACACGGTAGGTACGAGTACCAGGTAATATTCCCATCGCTCGACCATTGTGTTGGCTGCTGCTGTATCTATATCTGTATTTGTGTGTTTTTATGCGTGTGTGTGTGTGTGTCTACCTGGCGCACATGTTGCTGTAATTAGCTTCTGGTCGCGTCAGTTCAAGTTCATGTTTCCTGCTCATACATGTTTTGTACCTCTCTCTGTCTCAGGTAGACATCAATTAATTGCATATTACTACTTGAACATCCATGATTATTCTGAGATTCTCTCGCAGTCGCTTCAATGAAGCGCGATAACAAAACGAGCTAGCAAAAAAATTAAGGTAAACAGTTTGTATTGTTCCCTCCTCCTTTATGGCCAACACATAAAAGACAACAACAACAACAGCAACAAAATCTCTGGAAATTCGCATAGAAATAGAGAGAAAAAAATAAAACCTCAAACAAATTAACATAATAATGTACAGAGTTATGGCTTATAATCAGTCGTGAGTCGCGACGCAGCTTTATAATTTCAGCAAATTAATATTTATGTATGCTAAGAAGGCGACACAGAGTAAGATCTGAAGAAATGTGTGCTATATGCGTCTGTGTCTATAAACTTCGAGACAGGTTTTAGTTCAGCAGAACGTTGACATTTTAACAGCGTGCTGTAAGTTCACACGCAGTTAACAGACACTCGCTTTTAACAGTTGTGTAGGGAAAGGACACTGTACGTTAACAGAGACTGTGCAGAGCAGTGTGTGCATGCAGGCGCAACGAAACGGAACTGAACTAGTTTTGGGGATATTTTCTGGGGGAATTTGCTTGGTTTGTTTTTTTGAGTTAGACAAGTTGGTTTTCAAATGTCAACTTAGCTGCAGTCTGCATGGATGGTTACAGAGAAATGTGCTCGATCTATCGATGTCGCGCTCGATGTCGATGCCGATGATCGACGCCCGATGCCCGATGCCGATGCTCGTTGCTACTATGGCTGTTATCGGTGGCTGTGGAATACATTTGTGGAATAATGAATAACCATTAGAAATTGCACACTCGCATACCAATCGGCCGGATCGGAATGGAGCTCGTGAGGAGGCCTGAGGCTCGAATAACAATTAAATGCTTTGGTTAGTTTACAGCGATGAATCTGCCTGCATACTCATATTAAGCGTGTGTGTGTGAGTTTCTGCATGTGTGTGTGACTCCGTCGGGAGTCATGCAAAAAAACTTATTCACGGCGTAATTAAAGCTTGCGGATGCGGCCTTAGACTGCGGATAGACGCATTTAAAAAAGCGTGCGAAAACGGAATAAACGAAACTACAACAAAACGAAACGAAATGAAACAGGCTGAACATACATAAATAATAAAACGGCAACAAAAGATCAAGAACTCGGCGATGACGACGACGACGACGGAGAACGATGTGGATGATGATGACGAGGGAGAATGATGATGAGAATGATGACGACGCTGACGTCAGTTGATTCTCGACTCTCGACTACCGGCGAATTGTAATTACGCTCGGCTATCGCACGGCTCTGCCTATTCGCAAAGCACCTGCCTGTCTGGTTGCCTAGCCCATATGCTCTTCCTCCCCCCATCCCCACATCTCCCATCCCTCTTCCCATCGAGCTGGCTAAGCTTCTCATTTGGCTGTGTACCTAGAATTTTCGGTATGTGCTCGAGGCGCACGTGTCGCACGAGCACTATTGGGATACGCGAGAACACACACACACTTATATACATATATCTAGTATGTATAGTCCGTATAATGCGGACGACGATATTGTTATTACTGATATTTAATTGCGGTTTTGTGGCCGACGATCTCTGGCTTGGATTCACTGTGGGGTTTCTCCCCCCACCCTCGACAATGTATGGAATTGCACAGAGTTCTCTTCTAACTAAATTATAAGCGGGGAATTTGTTATTCAAGCTGCGCAAGCTGCACTCACGCACACACTCGCACACAAGTGGCAATTGAGCCGCGCATCCAAAACGGGAATATTATGGCCCATTTTCTGCATTTTCGCCAATGTTTTATCTGTTGCTCGTCTATTTTGCGCTGCTTGTTATTATTTTCATTTGGTTTTTGGAGCTGACACGCGTCGCACAACGGCATTATTATTATTATTTGTATTATTATTATCGAAAATCAGAGAGAAGGAGAGGAAACATCGAAAAAAAACTATTATTTATTATTCCAAGTGCCCGTCGAAAATGTACGTTTGCTACACATTTCGTTGATGTTGTTTTTCGATTCGTTCGTTGTTTTGCATAAAATTAGCCACTTTACATTTTGTGTCTCATTTTCTTGTTTTTTTCTATTTATTTCTTTTTCGATTTTTCGCTCGTTGGCATTGCCCAATTACACAGAAATCGTTGAAAAATAACATCGCAAAACATCGCAAGTAGACGACGACAACGACAACGACGACGAATCTGCATTATCCGTGTGCACACAATACAGATTGGACCTTAAGTGGATACGTTTTGGCATGTGCCACAAATAAATAAATAACAACAAACACAAACATCGCGAATGCAGAAAACCCAACAGAAAACAACAACAACTATACATACTGTACAATATACATATACATATGTATATAAGTAGTATGTCTGTGCATATAGAAAATAACAGCAAAGCAATCGGCTGAAAAAGCAAAAGTTTTCAGTTTTGTTGACTCGAGGCTGCCCTTTACAACGGCCACCTAGTCGGGGAATTGGGGAATGGAGGCGCTCAATCTGACTTTCAAAAATAAAAAAAAAAAACAAAAAATATATATATATACAAAATATGAAAAAAACCCTCGACGTTGTAGATAATGAACTAACGCAGACGTTGAGCACTTATTGCGCTTGCATTGCAACTTTGCTGCACAAATATCGAATGCTCTTTTAACTGCATAAATAAATTCAATAAGTTAAAAAATAAACAAATTATTAAATCGAAAACATCTTTAAACTATACTGAAAACGTCAACTTGATTTCTATTTTCTTCTAGATCGTTGTTCTATTGGTAAGATTTGTCGAGAACTCAAACACAACTACGCAGGATTTACTTAATTAATGAGCGAATCTTTTTGCACACACAGTTTTCTTATTTGGACAGTGTAAACGATCGTCGTCGTCGTCGTCGTTATGACGAAGGTTCGTTTCGGTTTTGGGGTTTATTGTTGGTTTATTTTCTGTTGTTGTTGTTGGTTTTCATTTATTGGCTGGCAAATATATTTGCCATGCATTCGAAATTTATTTTGCGCTTTGTTTAGTTTCTTCTTTGGCTCTTTTACATACGTTTTACATTTATTTTGGTTATTTCGCTAGGTCTTTTTAATTTCGGTTTTAGATTTGCTTTTAGTGTTTGAGGGTTTTTGCTTTATATGGTATATTATATGGTATTTGAATTCCATCTTTGGTATTTTTGTGGCTTGTTTTTTACTCTTTATTTTGTCTTGAGATTTTTTTGCGCGTAACAATTTGAACACTGGGTACGTTCAGTAGAAAATAAAGAAGGGAGACAGGGGACAGAGATATCGGGATACGAAGTGTAGTAGAAGAAGGAGCAGGATAGGGATTGTTAGAAGATAAAACACTCACACTATTCACACAAAACAATTCGCCGACAGATCCTGAGTTCCTTTCGATTCGTGTTCGTTCGTTATTCTTAAACTTTTTTTTTATTTTTTTTAGGGATTTTACTAGATTTTGATTTTATTGTTAAATATTTTTTTTTTGGGATTTCTGGTCGCGACCCTCTGCTGGCCAAGTGTCCGACTGCCTGCTTGCCTCGCTATACAATGCCAAGAAACGGCGACAACGTGCGAATTTTAAACGAAAAAACACTTTCTAGCTAATTGGAGTGATTAGTTCCCGGCGTCGCAGTCGCCGTTAACGCGCTGCGTCAACGGCTGCAGTCGTTGCCTATTGCTGTTGTTGCTGTTGTTGTTGTTGCGTAAAGCAAGGGTCCAAGAGAGCCAAGAGATATATGGACAAGGTTATCTATCTGGGCATTAGCTGGAAGTAAGCTATCAACAGCGGCTAACTGTAAATAATCAAGAGCTCTGCTCGGCCGTGATTCGCCGCCGCCGTCGCCGCCAGAAATTTGCCGGCCATAAAAGCCGAAGAAGGCAGCAGCAGCGTGCCCACTCGAGAGATAAGCGGTAAATACGGATACGAGTCAGTACGAAGCATCGGTGCTTTTGAATCTCTCTCCCTCTCTCTGTCTCTCGGGGAGTCTCTGGAATAATCGCACAACTGGGCTGGGCTGTGGTCGTGTGCCGACCTCTGTACGCAATGTGTGTGAGTGATTGTGTGAGTGATGTTTAGGTGATCGTGACACGAAGACGCATTGATATTTTATAGTAGATTTAAATATGCAATACAGCGGCACATGTCGTGTCGTGCTTAATACTATTAAGAGCTCTCACGATATATATATGTACATATGCATATATTATAAATCTGTACAAATATTAAGCCAGATAACGCATACGATAGTTTTGTGTGCTCATCTCTAAACGAACTCTTCGAATTCGGACAGTTGGAGCGATAAGATTGCCGGCCTGTCTTGGTCTTCAAGAGTCCAAGTATCTAATGGCTATTTATTGTCAATTGCCACCCATAAATTCTAATTAATAAGCACACGGGCACTCTGCGAAAGCCTCATAAACAAATCTGAAAAAGGGGCGTAGAGGGGGCAGGTTGCTGGGTATTATGGAAAATGGCTCATCTGACTTGTGTGTGGTGTGGCGTGGCAACGTTACCGAGGCCCAGTATAGTGCCACCAGCTGACCATTTTGGCCAGTTATTAGCGCGTGATTAGGCGCTGTGATTCGTGATTTTGTCGCAGATCATAAATATTATTATGATTAAGCAAAGTTATTGGGAAGTCAGGCGCTTCTGTGCTTGTGATTTCTTTATTTCGATTTTTGATTTTTTTTTCACTTGTTGATGACTAACAGGCGTTTGTAAGTGTTAAAGGAGGTGGGGTGAGGGGGTGCTTAACATACGTAGTGCTAGCTGTACTTCAGGTGCCACTTGACTGTCTATAAAGTGTCTGTTCTAATGAAGGAGTCAATACTTTGTAGTCATTTGAGATGCGCTGGCAACCCTACAGTCACAGACGCAGACAGAGAGGGAGATAATGAGAGAGGCGCAAGAGTGAGTTTAAGGGTAGCGTAATTAGCTTAGTTTATAGACAAGCAGGGGAGGAAAGCGGGGAAGAGAGTGTTCACAAGAGTCATTGTTCATCTGTTCATTTGAAGTGCGCCTGAGTGGCGAGTGGGGGAGGGCAACAACCCTTGGTTAAGAGCCAAGATTAATAGCTGCCGCTGCTGGCAGCTCATTGGCAGCACGTTGGCAGCGGTAGCTCGTTGCTGCATTGCGCAAAGACGCGCGTTGACCCAGTTAGCGACGTGCGATTGGCATTGATTTTTGCGCCGAGATCAAACGAGGAGAAGCAACACAACAAAATGGCGGCCATTCACCGCGGTACCTCAGCACCAATGCTGCTTGCTATGCGTAGAGTTGCTCTTTGCGGCTGCAAGGCTGCTTGCTATGCGCAGAATTCGAAATGTCCCATTTGTCAAAATCCTTTTGCTAGGAATTTCTTTACAGTGGAACGGTTTGTTTCCCAGGACACGATCCCATTTGCGTCCAGGATGTGTCTGATCAAAGAGCGTTCATGTCGATTGCATTACCGCGAAATTCAAATTCAAATTTCAAAACAGACAGGCCGCTTATCGCGCTTCATTTTACAGCACCGACACGTTGTTGTCCCGCCGAAGGCTAAGGCGAAAACGATAAGCCATCGCCAGAAACTGAAGAGGTTCTTCAAGTTGAAAAAACCGAATCATAAAAAATAATCAACAATCAAAAGCAAGAAATAAGAACTAATAGAAAAAGCGCAAATTAATATAAATTTAATTCGAAAAGCGAAAAAAAGGTGATTCTCTACAAAAGCGGAAATGGGCCGACGGCAATTATGTGTTAATTATTATCGCCAGTCAAGAGTGCCGGGCAATTGAATTGCGGCTAATTGCGGTAATCAACATGAGATTAACTTGAGATTTACTTAAGATTAATGCCGCCATCAAGTCTTGCAGCGCACCTCGTTGAACTTGAACTCTCCCTGGCGTCGCCTAGGGAGTATTAACTGCTTATAAATAGCAATTGAGATATTCAACTGCCCATTCAGAGGGCAATAGCAGCGACTGAAGCAGCTGCTTCTGCTTCTGCTTCAGCCTCTGCCTGAATGACACCTGTACTCGCAATGCAGCTATATATACGATATACCTTTATAGAAGATATATATTACTTATATATAGTATGCCAGATATGCTATTCATAATGCTCTATCCTATCTATAGTATATCTCGTGTATGGCTTCAATTTCAATAAATCCGCCAAAACACGCTGCGAATCGTGTTTGTCGCCGTTTTTGCTGGTCACGTGTATTGCGACTTCTTCTTCGACGGCTCTGAGGTGAGGTGCCTATGTCTGCGAGGTGCCTATGTCTCTGTGTCTGTGTGTGTCTGTTAAGTGGACTTGGGTACTGGTTTTGCGTCCAGGCATTTGACTATTTTTAGCCAACATTTTTAGCTGCTGATTTCATTTCATTAAGCGCGATACTTCACATTCCCCTCGCTGCTGCTGTTTGCTGTGGCATATTTATTTTGTTGTATTGAATTTTTAATTAAAACAACAAGAGAGGAGAACGATCGCAGCAGTGACAATCAATAATACATATCTTGCCCACATTACGTATACGTAATACGTAATCCTGTACGGGCAAAGTGGTGCCATAATTATGGTACGGTACTCCCCGAGAGGACAAACTTAGTATTTGTCTTGATTTATAGTAAAGTTCAAAGTATTTTTGGGGAAAAAAACCCCGATAAGGCAATCGATGAGCTGCTTACAAATAAATAAAACTACTGCAGCTATTGCTATTTTTACAGCTATCTGTGCGACGTTTTGATTGCGCGGAGTGACCGACATTTATGGCAAACAGTACTATAAAGTATTTGACAATATTTTTTCGGGGTATTTTGTGGGTATTTGTGTATTCTGGGCTCACTGAACCGGAAAGTGTAAAAATCTGAAATGCAGCCATAAATCTGGAGTTGCTTTCGCGCTTATCGGAGAAAATGCCTTCGATAAGCGAGCGATTTACAGCGGAACGTGGCGAGCTAATCTTTATAGCAGGCATTATAGCAAAATCAATCAATTTAAATTTGATTAAGCTGTGATTTCAGTGTGCGCTGCATGCGCCATAAAAACACTACGTAATATTTATGGCAAGCGATTATAATTGGGCAAGCTCACACACACACACACACCCACAGGTGGTATATGTGTGTGTGAGTGTGTGTGTGTGTGTGTGTGTGTGTGGTTTATGGCTCAAAAGTCACGCGAAGCACTCGACACAAAGAACGAGGACGGAGGCAAATCGACGCAGCTGGAAAAGCCAAGCTGCCCCGACTCGCATGCCATATACAAATCATATATCACACACACACCAACATCCACACACCTACACCTACACACACATACATTATGTAAGTAAGCGAGTGATAAATAAATAATAAAAAAATCATTGTTATTAATACGATTATTGTGTGCACAGTTGCGTGTTAATTTTCTGTGATTTTCGTCAAGTGAATTTTGTTTTTCATTATATTTCCCCCTATTCTTTGCACCCCAGTCTGTGTGTGTGTGAGTGTGTGAGAGTGTGTGTGTGTGCTTTTTTCAATTTGTTAGCACAATGCGAATGGCTCACATCCAAAGCGACCAAGCAACCTCAACCTTACCCCCTTTACCCCCTGCCCACACAGTGTGTGTTAAGTACTCCCAGCCAGGAATGGGGCAGAAGGGAAGAGGGAATAGGGAAGAGGAAGAGGAAGACAGAGAGAGGGGGTTAGGAACTGAGGGGTAGCTTGTTAAATTTCAATGGCGATCTGAGTCTGATTAACTATTATTAGAGTTCTGTGTGTGTTTGTGTGTTTTGTTTGTTTGTTAGGCACACTCAGATTCTCTCCAAGTGCCATCGCCCCCTTCCCCCCCTGGCACCCTCTGCACACCCTCCGCTGGCGTTTGGCCGATGGCCAAATCTATTTGCGGCTCGAATTGTCGCATTTGCAGCCAATGGGCCAAGAGTCGAATAATTAACTACGACTGCGAATTGTTGTTAATAATTAAGCGACAAGGTAGAGAGGGTTGGGGGAGGGGGTGGCAGGGTGGGGGATGATAAACAACAATAACTTCATTTGTTTCTGGCACGGTTCAATTGTTATTAACCAATTATTATAAATATAAAATGCTGTTGTTGTTGTTGCTGTTTGAGGTTCAGTCAACTCTTTCTCCTTCGATCGTTCATAATTTACCCGTTTTGTTTAGAGAGAGAAGACTCTACGCGATAAACTATATATATACTCTATATATATATCTGCCAGTGGAACTGGCTGTGAACTTGCACCTGAATTAACTGTCAGACTTGCGCCAAGCAAGAAGAATTTCTAGTTCAATCTCAAAGTTCCCAAAATGAAAAATTCGTTTTCCTTTTCCTCTTCGTCGCTACTTCTTCTTCTTCTTGCTGTTGTTGTTGTTCTCTTCATTCTATCTCGTACTTGCATTCCTCAATGATTTTTCGTCAACAAGGCGTCGACAAAAACAAGTAGAGTGTGCAGCAATTGGCAGCGGGCATGAGTGACGCAGAGTTACCCTGTAAATTTGGGGCACATTCGAAAGATGTTTGTGCCAATTTCTTGGGGCAGAGACTTGCCCCACTCTATGCAATAGATTTACCCAGTGTAGCAGCACAGTACAGGGTATCCGTGTCGTTTCGTTTGGCCCACAGCCAGTGCCCAGTGTAGGGCAGATTGCGCATACGCGTTGTGTGCCGAAGGAGGCGGAAATCGAGGTGAATGCTCAATGAACACGCTGCCAATGTGTGTGCGTGTGTGTGTGTGTGTGTGTGTGAGAGAGTGTGTGCAGGGTATATGTGGCAATGCAGGGTATATACGTGCAACAAACCTCTTGGCTGCCAGTTTTCTCTTTTCTCTTGCGCTTGCCACTTTCTCTCTCTTTCTCACACGCTGTCGCTCTCTGTAACAGTCTGCACTGGGATCACACATACGCACCGTGTGCGCGCGCCTCGAATTCGCCGTGTTCTGTCCGTGAGTGTGTCTGTCGCCTAAGTGCGATGCGACGCCGTCTGGGGCCAACTGCTTGCCACAGCGCTAACTGATCGAATGAAATTTGTTTTTGTTGCAGTTGTTTGTTGAATGCATCGCCAGACCAAACAGACAGACAGAACGACGATCGACCGACCGATCGACCGATAGACCGACTTACTGCTCGCCTCTCTGCTCACACCTCCCTCTGTCTAGCTATCCCCCTCTCCCCCGCTCTATCTCTCTCTGTCTCTGTCTCGCTTGCTGTCTGTGTGCTTTCGCTGCTGCTGCTGCTGCTGCGAGCGCCTTCGTGGACGCGACCGCGACCGTGGCCGAGACCGCGGCCGAGACCGAGACCTTCATTGTCGATTAGAATGCAATTAGTGGCAACATCAACAACAACAACAAGAGCAACAACAGCGACAGCAACAACTCCAGCGAGTTCTCAACAAACCTGACTCTGTCGCCTCCATTGCCTTTTCGTCTCTCGATTGCGAATCGATCTATTTGTTTTTTTTCTTATAGTGTAATATTGCAGGCCCCCCTTTTTTATTTAGTTTTATTAGTCTAGCTAGCTGTCTGCCCCTCCCTCTCACCCTCTCTCCCTCTCTCCCTCTGTCTGTGTTTGCTTTTTATCTGCCATAATAGTTTCCGCTTTTGGCGCACAATTTTAACTTATATTTGTTAGTTAGTTTGTGCTTCTTCTGTTTTTTATTTTCGTTGTGTAGTTGTTTTATTATCGTCGTTTCTGTTTTGCGTGCGAGAGAGATAGTGTAAGCGACAGAGAGAGAGAGAGAGGGGGAATAATTACTTATATAGCATATTATTTATGAGGAAAACCGTGACAAGTGCGCCGCATGTTTTATAATTATTATTTCAGCCTCAGTTTTCTTTGCTTAGCCCACTTTTTGCTGCTCTGCTAGTTCATCTCCCCCGCCTGCCTTCTCTTTCTCTCGCTCTCTCTCTCTCTCTCTCTCTCCGCTTTCGTATTTATCTTTTCGGTGTCTTTTTTTGCGCCAAGGTTTACACTTCATTTGACTTTCGGTCTGGCTTTGAGCAAGCGAAAATATTTGTCGTTTTTTTTTTTCATCTTCTATCTTTGCTTTCTGCTTGTGCTTCCTTCTCGTGCTCTTCCTCTTCCACTGCTTTCGCGCCTATTCTGTTTGCTCAGTTGGCACACTCGCCTAAACATGATCTCTGTCACGGCAATTCGCCGCGTCACTCAAAAGGCTCCACCTGTCCGCCTCGATCGCTTCGATCTCGCCTCATCCGGGATTTGTCCATTTTAAGAGTTTCGCCTTTTGCGTCGCAGCGTTTTGTGCGTTGTTCCACTTGTTTGGTCTCTACCTCCCTTTGTTCTTGCCTCTTTCGGTTTTTTTTATTTCGCTATCCATTAAGTGTTTGTCAGCCCCCAGCCCTACTCTCCCCTGCCTCTTTCCGCCTCCCCCCATCAGCTTTGATTTCAATTGATTTTTGAAGTTTGCTTTTTTTTGTCGATGTTTTGTTTCCCTCGATTATTTTTGTGCCCTCTCATCGGTGTCTCATTTGTTACAACTGTCAGATCTATGATGCTAATGAGCGACAATCCTCCCCTCTTACACTCTGCCCCCCCCCCTTTGCCAAATGAGTTGTCAGCTCAACTTGAAAAATTCCTAATTCGGCTCAAGCCTTTTTTTCTGCTCGTTGTCAGCAAAAAATGAGCTTAAAATAACCGACAAAATAATCCCGAATTATAAAAATAATAACAACAAATAAGGGGGGCGTGGAGGGGTTTATTATTGCAGTAACTGCTGTTTATTGCGTTGCCAACTTTGGCTGAAATAGCACAAAAACTATCGCAAGTGGCGATAGTAGGGCGATAGTAAGGCAAAAGTACCTGCAGCTGGGTCTGTTTAGCAAGGCAGCAAGCGAGAAGGAGAGAGTGTGCGATGGACAGTGAGGGAAAAAAGATAGTGACGAGCACAGTGAGCCACTTCAGATGCAGCTTATCGATAGCTTGTGCACGTGACTCTACTATCGATAGCTTAATTGTGAGAATATTCTTCTACTATCTTTGTGCTTTCTTGGTCTCTTGCTCTTTTTTGGGAACTGCACTTGAAAGTGCTCTTGTTCTTGTTCTTGTTGTCATAGCACCTGGAAATAGTCTTTATAGCCCGATCTGTCAGCAATTGTCAACATGCCTCATCTATGTGTGCTCAGCATGACTCATGACCCGCTGGCATTATCATCATCGGTATCACACGGCAAAGCAACTGATACAGCGACGAAATTAGAATAAGATATTGAATTATTTGCCATACGCTAGTCAGCTAGAGATTCTAGCCAGAGTTCTAGTGTACCTAGCTTTTGCCTGCCGACTTGGCTGTATTTCTAGCTTCTGTTCTGGCAGTAGTTGCAGCAATTGCAGGCTGAAGTCTTGGCTCTAAATCTAACTCTTTTTCGATGCAAGTTTGGCTATCACTGATGTTTTAGCTTGAGTTTTATATTGCCACTATTTATGGCTATATTACTTGGTATAATGATTCTGCCTGTAGTTCTGATTGTAATTCTGCCTGTAATTATCAATGAAATTCCAGCTGCACTTTAGGCTAAAGTTCTAACTAAAAGGCAGCTAAAACTCCAGCTGAATTGCTTGCTTCATTGCTCGCTGCAGTTCCGGCTACATTCCTAGCCAAAAGCCTTTGGCTTGTAGCCTCATATCTGCCGGTAAAGCTAAAATCTTCATCAGCCTGACGTGGCAATTGCCACCGGCTTTGGCCGACAGCGCTAGAGGCATTGCTGCTTATCTCAGGCTAAATTATTTGGCCATAAATAACAATAAAGTTTTTGGCCGCTTATCAGCAATAGCAGCAGCAGCAGCAGCAACAGTCGCTGTCGCAGCAGCTAGCTCATCATTGTTATCTACGCTCTTCATCATCGTCATCAATATCAACAAATGATGCGCACATCTTTATCTCCATCTCCATCTCCATCTCCCTCTCCATCTCCCTCTCTATCTCCATCTCTCGCTCTCCCTTAGCGACTTCATTTTGTTCATGAACATTTTCATTATCAGGCCGGAGTGAAAGCCGAGCGAAACTTTTCCAGATTTCGGACTGGAAATTTACCGAGCTAACATAAAAATGTTTTTCCGGCGCCTTGAATTCCATTCTAAGGTCGTTTCTTTCAAGTTGCGGTGGGAGGAGGGAGGGCTGGTGATGGGGGGTGTAGTGGGGAGGAAGGGCGGAGGGGGCTTATTACAAAGAAAACAAAGCGAGAAACAACAAAACAAGTTTCCGATCCGATTCGAAGTCGAAACGATCAGGGCTGTTGATCATGTTTTGTTTTCGTCTTGTTTTTTTTCTTGTTGTTTTTGTGTGGCTTATGCAATGCGTCGCGGAGAATCCCCAGCTGCAGCAGCAGCAGCAGCCAGAAGCCAGCTTAGTGTACACTGCACTACAAAGTCAAGTGAGTCAATTAGTCGCTTATTTATAGGGTATTGCAGGTGCTATAGATTGCTTGTTTAAAGGGTGTAGATGAAGTAATTACATGAGAGTTACTTGTGTATTTATAGGGTATAGATGGGGTGCTTTACAAATTAAATATATAGGGTATAGATGAGGTATATTTCAAATTAAAGAAAAATAACTAAAGTCAAGCAAATGGCCTTGCGGGATATAAGCTGCGCATACAGGGTATATTAAGGGTGTTTATATAGAGAAAGAGACACAGAAAGAGCTATAGAGAGAGAGAGGGAGAGTGAGATTGAGAGAGAAAGCGAGTGAGTGTGTATTAATATTAAATAAGGCATATTAGTGGTGTATTCATATGGTATTTATAGGGATATATGTATAGGGACATATGTTGCCTGAAAGTAGGGTATGTTTTAGTGCATATACACATATGCAGCACATATTGCATATATTTTGTGTAAGTACAAGATATTTATGCACACTCTAAAGGCATTTATAGAGTATTTATGCCGCATTTTTAGCTAATAGTGCGCACATATCGTATCATATAAAAGTTAAGTCTCGTCTATAGTTTGTGTTTTCATGGAGTATGTGGATAAGGCATATTTTAGTCACATCTCTCTCTCTCTGCTGTGCGCATACCTTTGTTGGGCAGTGTTTAGTGTGTGCCCGAATATGCAAATCAGTCTGCCTAATGATCCCCGATGCTGATTTCTTTTTTACATCTCCGTTTTGTCGCGTCTTTTCAACTTGTTGTTATCGCTGCTGTTGTTGCTGTTATCGTTGTCTGTTCATCTGCCTCACAGTGCCCGCTGTCAATGTGTGTGTGTGTGCTGCTACTTTTGACTTTAATTAAGTGATAACTGGCAGCTCCAACTAGCAGCGGCAAATGAAGTTGCCTCTGCTGCCGGGTCGCTCTAGTTTCATTTGTTGTTGCTGCTGTTGTCGCTGTTGTTGTTGTTGCTGCTGCCTTGTTAATTTCAAGTGCACATAAATTATTTGCAAATTGTATTATCGGACAGCGGACCAAATATTTGTGCGCTTGTTTGGCACCTGCCGTACCAAAGCAGGCGACGACGACGACGACGAGACGACGACAACGCACATGGCGTATGAGTAATAAAGTCAATCTGCTTCAGCACAGCAGCCTCAGCCGGCGGACGCGTTGTGCAAACGATCACAGCGATAACAAGCACAGCAAGCAGACGGAGAGAGACAGACGCAATGACGGACAGCAAAAATTATCAACAGCAGCAGCAACAAGAATAACAACAGCAGCAACAGCAGCAGCAGCAACACGTCATCACGGCTGAAAGGAGTCGTCGCGTCGTTGCCTTTTGTTGTATTATCGTTGCAAAAGTTGCGCAAAATGTGCACAAAAAATTAATAACAAACACAGGCAACAAAAACAACAAGCGTGCACAGTTTTATTGCAGCGCAAAGAAACAAAAACAAAAAGCAAAACAAAACAAAAAAAAAAAGAGCGAAAGTTGCAAAAACAAAATGTCAAGATAATAAAATGCAAAAGGATGCGATGTCGTGCATGTCTGTGCATGTCTGTGCATGTCTATGCACGCCTTTGCATGCGCTTTGCTAATTAACTGTTTAATTGAATTGGGCAATGTAGGAGGGAGAGCGAGATAAGTAGCACGACTTGTGGTATACCCTGGAGATCAGATTGATAGCATGTGCCATAAAAGTCATTGCAGGCACAATAGATGCTATAATTCAGTCCCATATGCAGTAAGGGTATATTCTAGTCGCCCAACACGACTTGTGGGATACCCTGTAAGAGATCACATTGACAGCAAGTGCCATAAAAGTCATTGCAGGTATAATAGATGCTATAATTCAATCTTATATGCTGCTAGGGTATATTCTAGTCGTGCATACCACGCGTTGGCATAATTATGGCACATGCATCTGTTCGATCTTGCGTAATTCGACAATTTCGAAAGCGCAAAAGGTGAAAACGGAACGAGACGAGAAGAAGACGAAATGAAGCGAACACAAAAAAGAACCAACACAAAATTGAAAAATGAAAACAGATTTTTTATGGGACATGTGGATATTTGTGAGCTGTCAAATATTTTACGCATCCTGAGAAATTATGGCAGGCATGCCATAATATTCAGTTAGGTCTGAAATGTTTTATTTGCATTTAATATATCGGTAAAGTCCAGAATTGATAATCTGTCGCAAGGAACTGTTAAAAATTGCCTGAAAGCTATCCATATATAACTTGCCATAATGATGAGTAGTTCAAATACAATTTATGGCATGTTTAATTCAACTAAGTGGCTGTACTTAAAATATTGGCAACTGACAAAAAAGGGGTTACTTCTATATTATCTGAGCTGTCTATAAAGCACTTACTATAAAGCTAAGCGCAATTTATGGCAGACCTTTAAATGCGCGTAAAAATTGTAATTGAAAATGCCAGAAACTATAGGAAATTGCCATCTGACAAATAATCCTCATGCCATAAAAATTATGGCAAGCTAGAAAGTGTTGAAATTGCATAATGTGATTGTGAAATGTAGGAAATGTTTGGTGAATATATATATGTAACATATATAGTATATATAGTATAGGTATATAGTAGTAGTAGTATAGTAACTTTCTATAAACCAGCACACATCATGCGTAGTTTATGGCACAGAGTTGTTTAAGATATGCCGTAGTACTATAAAGATCTGCTTGGTGATCAAGTGCATATATCGCATGTGTTATGGCACTTCTGGCCTGAAGTATGCTATAAAATATTGCGCCAACGAGCTGGAAAAGTGTTTTTTCATTAATTTCTCACATTTGTCTCGCTCAACTCTCGAAGGCGGAGCCTCTCCCCCACCCCCTTCTTTGTCAAAGGCGCCGTTAGAATTAACTGCATTTACTGCACTTTTATGCAATATGCGCTGCCGCAGCCGCTGGCGCTGCCGCTGCCGCCGTCGCAGTCGCTGTCGACGCAGTTGCTATAAATAATGAAAAAGTTTGCCAGTTTGTTTGCCTCCTGCTGTGCGTGTATGTGTGTGTGTGTGCGGAAGTGCATTGATTTTCCACTCAAGTGGGCACTCGACGTTGACGTCGCTGCCCGCTGCCCGCGTCGCTGCGCGCTGGTAACAGTCAGTTGAAATAATTTTCTCACCTTTTTGTCGCTCACCAAAAAATGTTAATTCATTTGCTGTTGTTGTTTTTTGCTGCATTTACAACATTTAATTAGAACTTTGCTTTGGCGTTTTGCAATTGATTTATTATCGCTGCCCGCAGCGCTGCAAACTGCGCTGCAAGCTGCGCATCATTTATGCAAATTCGCCGCAACA
This sequence comes from Zaprionus capensis, assembly GCA_018903675.1. NCBI lineage: Eukaryota > Metazoa > Arthropoda > Insecta > Diptera > Drosophilidae > Zaprionus > Zaprionus capensis. The sequence goes on along the minus strand of JAEIFN010001074.1, from coordinate 1,873,064 downwards.
ACGGAAATCCGTTCGCCTCAACTGTGAGACAATTCACGGCGAGTTGAGACTTGATGCCACTTGTTGTTGTTGTTGTGGAACGCATCTTGGTGCCGAAAACGTAGCTGACGCTGGCGTCGCTGCTGACGTCGCTGCTAAAAACGTCGCGACGTTGGCAGTGAAAGTTTTCTATGCTTAGAGCGCAGAGGGATCAATTGCCAGCAGGCGCAGAGTAGCAGGCGCCGAGTGGTGGGGGAGGGGGAGTAGTTGGGGAGGGGAAGGGGGAACGGGAGCATTGAAAAACTGCGCATGTGCGTTGAGCGCTTAAATAACGCGCACAGCGCGGCGGCGCATGCAGCGCGCATGCCAAAAAGGCGAACAGGCAAATGTATCCATAAGATACACGCACACACACATACACACACAGACACACACGCACACCCGCGCACGTCACATGGCCACTTTTGGGCAATGGGCGATGAGCAGTTGCCATCGCGCACTCGACGTCGCAGTCGCCTTCGTCTCGTTAATTGCAAAACAATTAAAGCGGGGCGGCAGCTGCTGCCTCTGTCTCTGCCTCTGCCTCTGTCTTTGCTCACTCAGCCACCCACTAGGCACTGCCTCTATTCCTCTTTCCCTCACACTACTTCCAAGTCCCCCCCCCCTGTCCCTGCTCTAGGCTCTTGCTGAACCGACGCTAGCCTGCCAAAACCGGCAAACGATCGCTGGATCGGCTCAGCTGTCAATTAGTCTTAACGACTGTGTGCGCGCGGCAAAACTTATAACCAGAGCAGCGCAGGGCAGTAGAAGAGTGAGAGGGAGGGGGAGTGGGAGGGGGGGCACATTTTGGGCATTTGCATTTGCATTTTGTTGGGTTAGGCAATGTTTTGCTGCTGCTGCTTTTAACGACTTTGCTTATGACACACGCGCTAAACTCGGCTCGTGCGACAGCTCCACCTACCTCCCTCGCTATCTCCCTTCGTCACTCGCTACCCCTCTCTGCTATCCTCGTCTGTTTTCTGTTTTCATTAGAACTGTTTGATAATACTTTGCTGGTTATTGACGGTATCTATTACTGGCGATATTGTTTATCGTGTTGTTCTTCGTGTTGTTGCTGTTGTTCTTCCTCGCACTTGTGTGCTGTGTTTGCGGTCTTATACAGATAAATAGAGTGTCTTATACTCGAGCGAAAAACAGCTGCAAACTTGCAGCATTTCTTATGTGCCACAATAAACTGCTCAACTCGTATACAACTCTTATACTCATGCACATTTCATCCGACACCGCAAATGGACTCACTCAATCACTTAATCGCTACTACTACAACTACAGCTACAACTACTACTTACCGTGTTGCACAGCTCTTATACGCGCCGCCAGTCACGAGTGCAGCTCAAACAGGATGCGCGCCTTAAGAAAATTCACTTCCGTCTCGTCTCGTTCGATCGTATAAGACGCGCGCGCTCGTCGCTCTCTTTGATTTGATATTTAATTTCCTTTTGCTTTCGATTGTCTTATAATTGAATCGGTATTTATGGTATATTTTGTGTGTTGTTGTTGCTGTTGTTTGTACTCTTTCTTAGGCGTTATGTAATGTTGCCGTTTAAGCAGAGTTGTTGCCTTCTCAGTGTCTTTTTCTTGTTGCTGTTCTTTGGGGCGAGTGATTTACATTTCTTCCGTTCTCAATTCGCAGGATTCCAAAAAAAAATGGAAAACCAAAAAAAAAAAAACGTTTAACAATTTCGCTAAAGTTTTTGTAGAATTTCGAACTAGTTTTTGATGTTTTATGTTCTTTTAATTATTATTAATTGTATTTAAATTGAATTTATTTAATGAAGTTGAAGTTTCATTCAGTTCAGTTGCAATTGGAATTTATTATTGAATATTTGTATATTTTTTATTTTTTGAATTTTGTTGGTAACACGAGGAAACACGACCAACTCGAAAACGCACTAAAACGGTATTAAAAGCCGAGACTAAAATTAACTTTGCAAGTAATTTACAGTGCGACTTGAACGCGCTGCGCCGCGAGACCCGAGCAGAGCCAGAGAGTGTGAGAGAGAGACACGACGACGACACGAGAGCGCGAGAGAGCGAAGGGAGAGCGAGGGACGAGGGAGGAGGAGGGAGAGCGATGCGGAGTTCACTTCACTTTTGCACTTGTTGTTGCGGGGGCGCTGCCCGACTGTGGGGTGGCAGATCGCTGCTGCTACTTCTGCTGCTGCGACGTCAACGGCGACTGCGACTGCGACGCTCTTGTGCTGCTCGCTGATGAGATGCGGCCAGATATGGCAGATAACTGACTGACAACGGGCCCAAAAACAGCTGCTCGTTATCGTAGCAGAGTGTCTGTGTGTGTGTATGTGTGGATCGTGTCTGTGGCTCGTGTCTGTGGAGCGATGCGAGCTATTGAGCTGTCGAGCGAGCGTGTTGGCGTTCGGCTTGGAAATGATGTTGGCTTAAAGCCAGCAGCTACGTAATATACGCTCAGATCCTGTTTGCACGCCGTCGCAGCTGCCGTCGACTGCGCAGCACACAGCGACAGAGAACAGCTGAGAGACAGACAGACAGAGAGAGAGAGAGAGAGAGAGCGCACACTGTGAGAGCGCCACAGCTCCGTTTGGGGGGGGCGCTCTGTGTGTGGGTGAGCGTGCTGTGCGTCGACGTCGACGCTGACGTTGACTGCGCAGCATCGCCGCTTCGAACTCGCTTCAAACTTGCTCGATGCTGTTGTTGTTGTGTGTGTGTGTTTTTGGGCTGCGTTTTGGCCAGCACAGCAGGGGAAGGCAAGGTGCAAGGGGCAGCGGGGAAGAGGGAGAGGGGAGGGGTGGCAGTGGGAGGCCGAGGGGATTTACATATTTCAGCCAATCACGCGAGCGGCGCTTTTCAACTTTCATTAGAAATTGCGCGGCTCAGCCACGCCCCGTCCCGCTCAGCGCAGCTCAGCTCAGCTCAACTCAGCTCAGTTTGGTGCGTGTCTCTCGCTCAGCTGCTGCTGCTTGCTGCTGCTGTCGCTGTCAACGTCGCTGGCGACGTCGTTTAGCAACTTTTAATACAATAATTGGTAATAATTGCCGTTAATGAAAAACCATTTGCATGCTGCGATTGATAACTTCACCCGTCCCTGCTCTGCCACGCACCCCGTCCCTTGTGCCACTGCTGCCCCCCTTTCGATGGTTTGTGTGTCACTGTCAGCGTCGCCGTCTCCGTCTCCGTTTGCGTCGATTTTGTTTAATGTCGTCCAAACAAACGAGAAACAAAAGCCGCAGTCAAACAAACAGCAACAACAACAACAAGAGAACAACAACAACAACAACAACAACAACAGAGCAGCAACAATGAGCAGCAACTACGACAGCAAACTGTCCATTTTTTTATTGTTTCAGCTTTTAATTTATTAATTATTTATTTATTTATTTGTTTGCTTTTCAGTTTCGATTCGAATTCGACTTCGTCTTCGTCTTTTGTCAGTTTTCGTCATCTTTTGCCGTCATCAGCAAACGTCACACGCACACACACACAGGCACACTTATACTCGCACACACTAATACTATATATTGTATATATCTTTATCTTCTATCTGCAGCCCCCATATAGGTTTGTCTGGCCCCGTCTGCGGGTTCTTTTTACTTATTGCTTTATTTCGACTTTGCCTAATTGCCGCCGAATTGTCACTCTTATACGACGTTGTTGCTGTCGTTGTTGTGCTCATGTCTGTCAGCACTCTTATACGCTAAGCTATTTCCGTTCTTTTTGGCTCTTCCGCTTTCTTTTGCGTGGCTATTTTTAGTAGCCCCACAAGGTTTTTATTTGATTTGCGGCACATTCTCAACTCTTATACAGCTACCTTCATTTCATTTAATGTGCTGCAAATGCATTAAGAGCTCTTCTACCGTTCTTTTACGCCTTTTGCTTGGCGCATTTTGTATGATTCACCTAGTCTTATACGCAATCAATATAAGAACTTTGTTCTAATATGCTTATATGCATGTATGTACGTATTCTAGCTACACTCTTATATTGCACTTTATGCGTTCGTTAGGCTTCCTGAGGTGTCTTCTGCTTTTCGAACGCTTTTTTTGTAATTTAGAACAAAGTCTTATACATTCTTATACATCACTCTTATACGAAGTGCATTTTGAGCAATCTCTCATACGCTTTGTATGATTGCAGTCTTATACAATTCAGACGAATCCATTCAGACTGATGTTGCAAATAGTTTTCTGAAGCTGTTTGTCTTATACACATGAATAGTATACACTTTACTCTTATACAAAGAGCTGTGCAAGTGATGCACTCTCCGTCTTATAAACATCTCTACAGTCAACAACTTCTCCAAATTCTTCCGCTGCTCGTGCAAGTCTTATACTGCTTGCCACATGCAACATGCCACGTCGTCGGTTCAATAAACACAATTATTTACACAACAATTACATGTGTGTGTGTTTGTGTGTGTGTGTGTGTCTGTTACATCCGCAAAGGGAGCTCTCGTCGATTAATTGTTAATTTATTTATAAGACACTCGGCGCGATTCAATTTGCCGCGCGGCCTCTTCCAATTAAAGTGCGAAAAATCTGCACAAATCTGCACCAAGCCGCCCCAAGCCAGACAATCCCCAGATCACGTGACCATGGAGCGCATACGCACAGTGCCAGCGATGGAGGCGGGCTAGAAGACTCCCCCCAGCCCTTAAACCATGTGCCCTGCCAGGGGCAGCTGAATGAAGGAGAAAGAAGAGAGACAGAAGGGAGGAGAAGAGATGCAAGGAAGACGGTGCTTTGTTTGTTGCATAGTCTATCAAGAGGAGCCCACGCTGCACACACGTGCGCATACTGAGGGCAGTCAGTGTTGGAGACATTAATCAAATCGCCGACACGATGATCACTGATGTGAACTGGCAGTTCCGAAAATAATGCTGATGTCGTTGCAGCTGGAGCCGTGACTATTAGTCGACCAAGATAGCATAGTATAGGATAATATATTAAATTATATAGTATATGTATAGTATACATTATAGTGTATACTGTATCATATACTGCTATATCTGCATATCATTTGCCCAAGTAGCGCCGCAATTAGCTCTCCACTCTCTCTTTGCCAATCATTTTACGAGGCAAGGCAATTGCTCGTTAAACCCTCTCCCTCCCCTTTCCTATCAGTGGCAGCAGTGCAGAGTTGCCACGACTGGCGTATACCCTGTCTGAGGTGGCGCAATCGGTTGGGTATTTCCAACGGTCAGTCTAATTAACCTCAAAGTTATTATTAGCACAAGTAGTTGTTGGGGTATTCCCCTCACCGTCTCCCCTTGCCACGCCCCTTTTTGGCAGAGGCAGCACAGTTAATCATAGAAATCCATTTGACGGAACAAAATGTTTGTCAACTCGTCAATTTATCATTAAGCGAGCGATGATCGTTAAGGCAACGATTTCGCCCCAAAAAGTCTTTAAAGCGCGACTTAGGTAACGATCTTAGCCAGCTTTATATTTGAATAATCAGTAAACGATTAGATCATTCTCGATTCTTGACTCGATTTGTTATTCAAATGAAAATAAGGAGTTTTTTCTTAGAATTAAATCTTATTATTCTACAGTAAACATATAGAAGAGAAGGCTCAACGACTTCTACATTCTTACTTTTTTATGTTTCACACATTATTAGAGCATTTATGGTAAAATAATTATGGAAGAGGAAGCTCGAATATATCTGAAATCATATTGTATATATTGTAGTATCGTATCAATATCAAATATTTTGCAAGGCAACACTCATTCATTGCGATTCCGATTCCTTGTAACGATTGAAAGACAAAAGCTCTGTAACTCTGTCAAGTTATACAAGATATGATTACAGTTAAACCGGACTGTATATTTTAAAATGTCCCTTTATTTAATTAGCTATTAGCAGTCTAGAGTCATTTTTGAATGTGTATATCTTCTTATAATAAATACATTAATTCCTTGTTCTTATTTGTCCAAATATACTTCAACTTACCTTAAATATTGGTTAAATATCTCTTAATTCTTTTGAATATATCTACAAATTTTGAATATATCTTTTCATAATGAATAAATAAATGTTTTCTTAGTTCTTACATTTCTAAAAAAAAATTCTACATATCTTACATTTTAGAATACATTTTCTCAATTTTGAATATATCTTTTATTTTCACTATAAATATATTTAATCTTAATTCTTTCATGTCTAAACTCCCAAACTTTTCTATGCAGATAAGGTGATAACTTTTATTCCTTATCAGAGTGCACATCTTTCATGGCACCATCAAACCCCTTTCCCTACTTAACTGCCTTGTTACAGGGTATGCGTTAGTCGAGCATTGTATGCTGCGTAGCATAAGATATAATGCTGCCTGTCAGCCTGGCTGCTTAAATCATTGTTATGGCAAATCCACGATGACAATATGGGTCAACAGCTACTACGAGTACTAGCATAGTGCTACCATATACTGCCATATATATCCAGCTCTCGGGCCCAGTCGCTGTTGCTGGCGTCGCTGTCGGCGCCGCAGTTGTCGCCGTTGGCGTCGCCGTCGTCTGTTTACCTTAGCACCCAACTACCGCACTTGAATTTTTAATAACCTTTTCAAGTTCACTGTTAGCATGCGACACAGCTCTGCAGGTGTGTGTGTGTGTGTTGGACTGATAGTTGTGGCTGTCAGATACGATGCGCCTATCAGCTCAGCTGAAGATGGTGTGTGGGGAGAGAGGTGCATGAGGGGGGACTGTGTGTGTTGTGTGTTGACTTAGCGCCAGCACCACATGCAAATGCGTGTTAGATACAGATACAGATACAGATACAGTTACGCACTCACACACACTTACACACACCCTCGCAGTGACTCTGACTCACGTAATGGAAGATTGAGTCGCTTATCCATGGAACGTGTCGCCTTTTGGTCCAATTAAAAAATTATTTCATCATCTTTTTCAACTCGCCTCATTTCGTTTCATTTCGATTCGATTCGTTTTGTTTTGTTTTGTTCCAATTGGGGGTGCAATATCATTGCTGATCTCCACTTCATCTGCGTTTTTTTGTTGTTTTCGAAAATACATAATAAAATTATTAAAACGATTATTGCCTGCGGTGTTGCAAGCAGACTGCGCGATAATTCGATCAGCTAATCAGCAAGAAGAACATCGCAGACAAGACAAGAGAAGAACAGGGAAGAGAGGAGAAGAGAAGAGGAGACAGAAACAATGGCCCAATTAACACTGGGCCAAGCTCCGCCCCCAGGGCAGTCAAGCGGACTCTGTCGGGTCGGGGGCAACCGCTGTGCGGCGGAAATTGTCGGTTTGCAGCGGCTGTCCTTGTCCATGGAAAGTCATAGAAAAGCTGCGCAAAAAACAATGAGACACAGCCAACGCAGCTGAGCACAGTGCGAGCGATGTGTGAATTGAAAGACAGACGACCAGACAGATGGACAGATGAGAAGCGAACAGAGCAGCTGGAAGGGTTGCACTTTCAAGCGAATTCCACTGTCTTATACAATTGAACGTATAAGACCTGATTGGGATAGGTGATTAGGGCAAGTGCCTGGTATTATGTCTGTACTCTGCTTGATATTATGATTATTCCTCTTAAGGTTTCTCAATTCTAGAAGTTGTTAAAGAACTGGAATGTTCTTTTTTTGTTTATTTAATAAATATTTAAAATGATAAGTACTACTCGTACAAGGAGATAGTGATAGTTAGATTTGACTATGACAAGAATTTCAGATGGATGACTAAGATCTAACACCTCAATATTAGTACAATAACTTAGGCAAACTTTCTTATCATAGTGCAGCTTCAGTTGTTTATGATGTGCGTGATTGCCAACAATATGTCAATATACGTACACAGGTAGAACAGATTTCATGCATGCCAAGAATAGCCAAAAGAAAAGAAAAGCTAACCCAGTTCAGCTCGCAAAGATACTGTGCAAATATTTGGGCCTCACTTATCAAATAGTGGAGACAACTGAGACTTATAGATCGTATATCGTTAGCAAATAGAAAACACCATTGATCATCAGATCGACTTTGAGCTCATTAACTGATCTTCGCACTGTTGTCTGTTCCAATCTTGCTGCCCTATATGGCCAATCTCAGTGCATGCTAGAGCCAAGTGGAGTCAGGCCAAGCCAAGCCCTGGCCAGGCAACGGTAAACGATTCCAGAACTAGCCAAGTCGATTGGTGGACAGTGGGACAGTTAGACAGTTAGGCAATGGGACAGTGGGCAAGTTGGACAAGTGGACAAGTGGGAGCGTATTGCTATCAGGGCGCGTATCGTGTCGGTCCGCTTTGAGTCATTAGTCAGGCGAATTGGAGCCATCAATCTTTCAATTGCTGTGCTGACTGTGGCGCTGGCTTTGGCTTTGGCTATGGCTATGGCTTTGGGCTGTACCTAGGCTGGGATAGCGCCAGCTCCACCGAGCCCCCGATTTGAAAACCGGCAAAGCGAGCGACGCCGTTTGGCAGCGCTGCCAAAACAGCTTGAAACCGCTTTCTGCCGGTTCGAACTAGAATCGGCAATACGCGACCGAAGCCAAGACAAGCCAAGCCAAGCGCTCGAAAATCGCCATTCTGCTGAAGCTGGCGCTGAAGATCAAGCTGACAAAGAGAGCTGCGCGAGGTGCGCTTTAAGTGGACATCGAGTTGGACGCGCCCAGTTAATGCTATCGAGAGATAACTTAATTCCTTTGAAAACATGCTATATATCGCATCGCAATGCATCGTATCGTATCGTATCGTATATATACGATATACGATATACTGCATTTACTGCCAGCTTCGGCCACTTGGCGTAACTCATACGCAGCGTGTTCCGAATGGAGGTTAAAAGCCAGCACTGTGCGGGCTCTATAAATAAATCTTAAGCTGTACAGCCTGTTTTGGCCTGCCATGAGCAGCAGCAAGACGCTGCACGATGCGACACGATGCGACGCGATGCGCCGCTCTGCAGTTGCATACGAAAACGAATTAAAACGAAGCGAAATATTTCCACATCATTTTCGAGCATATTAAAAATTCTGTTGCTGTTGTTGTTTGTTTGTCTTGATGGCCAAGGACGTGCATTAACCGGGCGCCGATGGGCGGCAATGCCATGACAAGGCACTTGAAACAATCGAAAATCGAGAGAGAGATATAAATATATACAAAAACATATTCATTTCGATAAATAAAAAACTCTAAGAAATTCCACACAGCGCATGCTATTTGTATGGAAAAGATCTATATGCAATTTTCAGAGTACTTTGCAAATTGCATCAGTTTTAGGAGCACTAAATTTCAGCATTATATCTTTGAAATTGCGCATCTTATACGCACAATTAGAGATGCACTCGGCCGTGCCTGCTACTAACTGTACAGCACATTTTCACAGTTATTCTAATCAATCGATCAACTAAAACCGATTGCATAAGCATAAATCTTGCTAGCTATATATTATAATAAAAAGAAAGAAGCAACAAATCTGAATAATCAAGATTAATTAACAATGGAATTCAATCAAGTCAGTCTCTGTTTGATGTTCGAATTTTCGACACGATTGCGGTTTCTGTGGTTAGCCTCTTTGCTACTGAAAACGGAACCGTATCTGGAACTGGGCTGACTCATGCCCGACATTTGTCTGGGGATAAAAAACTGGGAATTCGCTACTGAATGCCGCATAATTATTAATTATCATGTATATCAATAGCCTGTATATACCAGAATAAATACCAACTGTAGTTGGTACGATAATCCGGCTAAATTTGGAAAACTTTAGACTGTTAAATATGGCATATTGAGGGGAATACTTATTTATCGTATATTCTTCTTAAAATACTCGGATATCAGTTATTAATAGTTTTTGAGAGTTCAAATTTAATGTGAGGTTTTATTTTAACTGGCAGATCACCACTAAACATCAACTATATCATTTTTACTCCCTACTAAAAACCGAAAAGGGTATCGAGCTATCATTTATGATTTATTTTTCCGCATGCTTGTAACATTTATCAGAACCCTGATATCTATACTAAAAAAATACAAATAAATTGTTCAGTTTTTCTACTGCGCTGGCGACATTGAATCGGGCAACAACAACAACAATAATATTCGCAATGATATCGCAAACACAATTGACTGCTACACGTTGATGGGGGACAGGCCCAAAGGCTTTTCGGTTGGGCCTGGGCCGGGTTTGGGAACCTGATTATGCGATGGGATTCGATTTCAGATTCGAAATCGAAGACGGACTTGGGCACGGATCCGGCGACTAATGGGACGTGATTGCATACTGAATGAATGATCATAAAATGCAATCAACTGGGCCAGGTGCGAAAAGGCTCGCAAAGCGATGCAAATGCTTACAACAACAACAATAACAACAGCAACAGCAGCAACAATAATAACAACAATAACATCATCATTTCGATTTTTTTATGATCAGGCACAAAACGAGCCACCGACGGCCTTGCGCAAAAACAACAACAACAGCAGCAGAAAGAAAAAAAAATGATTGTTGGCTCGTAAAAATATAAAAAAAAAAATCAACAACAAATATGAAATAAAAAAAAACAGAAACTCCATAACCAAAAACCGAAAACTGAAAAACTGCAAAAACTCAATTGGAATCGCGTCGCACAAAAGATTGCGGACAAGGCGCGACATTCTTTTGGGTGTGGTTCGTATGGTAGTTGGCAGTGACGGCGACAGCAACAGCGACGTCGGCAGCGGGGCCACTGGCCGAGGCGCACATCGGCAAATATTGCGCATACGCCGCGTGCAACGATGCAAGAAGCACAAAATCGCTGCGAGGCCCACGAGGCCAACTCGACTGTTAGTCAGCTTATCAGTTTACTCGTCTGTCCATCTGTCCGTCCGTCTGTCTGCCTGTCTGTCCGCCTGTTTGTCTGCTGCAATTTTAGACAATTTTTACATGGTGCGTTTCGTTTTGATTTCGCATTTTATCGACATTTTGAAGGAGTTCCCCACGAGGATCGCAAGAGATGTGAATTCGTTCGTTCGTTTAGTTTTTATACCTGACAAAAAATAATTATAATATTATTATTATTATTATTATTATCATTATCGTTATGCCAAGCAAGTAACAAGTTTTGTGAAAGCCAGCGTAGTGCTTGCATACCCTGTAGCCATTAAACCCGCCACGATAAGGTTATAATAAGCGAATGCAAATTTGTTCGAGCCTCGTTCACCTGCAGATGCCTGAGATACTATAAAATGTTTATAGTTCACTTATATAAGGCATGCGACAGTCGAAATTATTGGACGCTGTTTTGCGATGACGACAAGTACGCTAGCGGGAGCGAAGAGAGTACTCAACCTGCAAATACTCCGTAATGTGTAAAAAGAGAAGGTTTGGAAGAAGTTCTAGACTATCGATAATAAAGTTAACTAACACTATCGTTGGTTTGATAGTAGACTCAGTGAAGTTATCTTTATCGATGATAAGAAATGCACATCGATAACCAGTAATGAAAAATATCAAAGTCAGTTGTCACTTTTATCGATAGTAAGTAGTATCGAATTCATCGGTAACATTTGTGATGTTGTTTTCGTTATAAGTGGCATTGAGTTTCCGAAAATGCTTAAATTTATTGACGAGTCATAATCTTTTTGATGGTTTCAACTATCGATTGTATTGCACCAGTGATTGTTATCGATAAATATCATAGTATCGCCAAATATCAAAGTATCGCTAACGTATCATTGACCATTGAGTGAGCATTAATACAGCAGTCTTAACAGTAGGTTCTCTTCAAGGTATTGCACGTGCTGCTGTTCTTTGGAATTTCCCAGAGCAACAAAAGAATAAAAGAGCCTCGATTTCGTTCCACGAATTGCTCCCAAACTGGGCTTAAAGAGGGTTAATCCCACGCAGCACCTCCTCACACTCTCTCTCTCTCTCTCTCTACGGTACCTAACTGTTTCCAAGGCAACGATTAGGCGAGATATTGCCAGATGCAGCTGGGAAAACCGGCAAAGCGAGATTCGCCATGATTAAGTTAATTCATTGCAAGATCAATAAAAAGCCGCGGGCGGCTCTGCTGCTGCAGCCAAAGAGTACAGCAATTAGCGAGCAATGCGATGAGTACATGCGCTGTGCATGCGATGTGTATCCGATGTGTATGCGATGAGTGCGATAAGTATGCGATGAGTACGTTGAGTTGAGTACCTCGAGTACGCCACACCAGCTACTGCGACCTTCTCGGGGAATCAACTCACTTCGCCACACGCCACACAGCAGCTGGAATAACAGCAACAACAACAGCAACATCATCGTCGACGCGAAGCAGAAGAACAAACAACAAATTGACGTAGCTCTTTCTAAGTACACACACACACACACACACAAGCCCGCCTCCCTCCGCATAGCTGGCAAATGTTATTATTAATTTTATTATTACTTTCGTATTATTTGTTATTTATTTATTTGCGCAACGATCACGACGTCGCCGTCGCTGCCGCTGTCGCTATCGCAGCAAGCCGCAGTTTTCCCTAAGTCGCGACAGACAATGGCGGGAAAATTAGCACAGCTGCTAAAAAAGCGCCGTTTTAAATGTGTATTAAACGGTAAGTACATGAAAAATACAAACACAAATATTTTTGCAACAAATTAAACACACGACGAGGAGGCCACACGCGGACCCCTCCCTCTCCCTCCTCTCTCCCCTTTTGGCATCACCCCCTACTGAGCGCGAGCCCACATTGCCGCCTCGAAGCGGCCCCCACCCCCACAATAGATAGACAATTATTTGCACCCAATGTGAAAATGTTTTCTTGTTATTCCCTGCATTCAATGGAGGTGGAACAAGCGGGTTGCTTGCTTCCACAACAGTTGAGGAGTTTCTAGAAGAATGACAAAAATACGGAAGGAAAGGAAAAGAAAGGAATGCAAAGGACACAAGGAAAGAGGACAACGAAATGAGAGACCAAGAATACGCGAAACAGAAAGACAATAGAAAGAAAGGTAGTGAAGTATTAAATTATTTATTATTTATCTTTTTTTTTATTTCAAACTTTACTTTAACTGCTACAGAACATTTGAAATCAATTCATTGCAAAGATCTTATGACCATTATTGAGTATACATTCTAGAAAAATATTCTTATAACAACACAGTTTCGAAATTAGAGTCTCAGTTGGCAAAGCAAAGTTCATCGTATTTCATAGCAAAGGGTATCTCATTAGCATGCATCGACTTATTGCACTCAGCATAATTAATATACCAGGGTATGATGAGATGAAATATCTGATTGACATTGAGAACCTTTAGTTAGCATTTTCAAATCTAAATTAGAGAGTTTTTTGTGCGCCATAAATTGACATTCAACTGATGTAGGATAGCTGAGAGAGTATTAGCTGAGGCCAGAGTTAGATAGACGAGTTGTAACTTGGGAACATTTCAATATAATTTTTAATGTAATATTAAATTTAGATTCTAAAATCCATTGTAGAAGAGAGCATTATATAGGAACTCTTTTGGTACTGAAACCAAACGATAGAACAGTTTACGCAACTTCAAATCTCAAATTCGATTCTAAGTTCTATCGTAGCATGTTAAAAAGAGCAGTAGATAGGAACTTTTTTGTTACTGAACGATAGAACAGTTTACTCAACGTAAGATATTAAATTCTTTTAAACACCACCGTAAATAAATTGGAACTCTTGAGTTTCGATAGGCCAGACAGCAAAGGGTATTGAGGGGAAGGCTATCATCGATTGGCGTCGAATCTATTGACTTATTAGGGTATCTAATCGAGCAGTTAGCACTGTAAATATTGCATACTTGTTTTTGCCTAATCGTTATGTTTTTTTATTCATTTTTTTTTAAGATTTGCGAGCTTTTATTGCTCGAAAAGTTTCCACTTAATGCAAATTGCAATTAACAACATTTTAACAGCGTTTTGCAATAGGAGGAAACGTTGAGTTGGTGGAGTCGCTCGAGAGGTTGCAGCTGCCGTGAAAAGCGCGTTCCTCTAATTGATAAATTCAACAATTGATTGAGAACTGGACGGGAAGGGGCAGGTTAAAATATACAACGAGGAAGAGGGCAGCGTGAGAGAAGTCTCAGGTGAATTTCGCCATAGTCCGAGTCGGACGAGTCACACAGCCCGAATTCCGCGCCAGACTTTGCTTAGCCTTCCGTCGACGTCGTCGTCATCAAATTCATCGCAAATTTGCCCCTCATCAGCGAGCATTTTATTTATTGTTTTTTATTTATTTATCAATTTGCTGTCGGTGTTTGCATGTTTCAATTAATATCACTTTATATTCGTGCTCTATTAGACGGCATTAGCGCTAGCACGCTAAGTGCTTGCTATGTGAACTCCCAATCCCAATCCGAATCAGAATCCCAATCCGAATCCCAATCCGAAAACCGAACAGCGAATGCCAAAGCGAATTCGAATCCGAATCCCAATCGGGATCCCGATGCCAATAACCAAACGCAACTGCCCAATCCCCCAGCTGCCTCAGCTCTCGGCGCATTGCTCGTGCCAGTCCCCAGCTCTATCAGTTCCCCGTTCTCAGACCCCTTTCCCTTTGGCCTTCCCTCGTCCCACTCTCCACACACAGCTCCATTCACAGCCGCAAAATGGACCACAAAATACCCATTAGCGATGTGAAGCGGAATTGTTTAATTATCGTTAATCAATGAAAAGTCGCATCTGGACGACTGTCTCGTCTCGTCTCATCTTTTCGCGACACGAGTCGCTCCCGATCTGTGACAATTGCGAAAGAGTTTCGAGATCAACAAAATTTGACATCGTCTCTTCTTCTCTTCCCCATTTTGGACAACAAGTTTCGGGCAGTTCCAGGCTGGACCGGGAGGCCTGTCCCAATGTCGGAACGAGTTAAAATAGATCACATATCATAACATATTGTATATGAGCTGTCAATTTGTGAAGGGCAGCAATGGGGGGGGTGGTGAGGTAAGGAACGGGATCGCTCAGTAAACGATCGCAATTCATCATAGATAGGCTGTCGAAACTTTATGAATACGTTTCGTAGAGCACGCAGAGAAAAATTCTGCGCATAAGTAGCTCGTTTTATGGCGCGATAAACAGTTGACGATCGTCTCGAGATCGCTTCGATCTCTATTTACAGAGTTATGATCGTGCTGGCTTGCTTGCTCGCTCCCTCTCTCTCACTCGCTCCCTCTCTTTCTCACTCGCTCTTGCTCGCGCTTGTATTACCGAATCCAAGGCCACAAATAACAATGCGAAAGTTATAACTCACCTGCGTCGACAATATTGACAGTATGAGGAACAGCGCGAAACGAGATCGTTTCACATATAGCCAAGTAAATGCCTGCATAGCTGTATGAGTGCGCGTATACCCTGTAAGAGCAGCGCTAAAGAGGCTGTCATAGACTAGAAGAAATAACTGCTGTGGGAGTAGTGGGAGCCAAGAGAGAAGTGCTTACGCTACTTTAGACTAAAAGCCTGTACTTCATTTAACAGGGTATCTCCACGCCGAACACTTTCTTGTGTCTGCCTTCCTCATGAATTGCTTTGTAAAGTATTCAGAATCAGTCGTAACATTTTGTGGTCGCATAAAGTCTTCAATTTATCGTTTCTGCTTGGTGTCGATGCCGTATTGAGATCTTTAACTATTTTAAGGTTATGTCTTCAATATATTTCAGCAAGCCTGACCCCAATAACTGTTGAGTTTGGCATGCAATAAAGAATATTAACTGATCAAAATCTTCTCACGGGCAACTCTTGTTGTTTCTTGCTAAATTGATCGACAATCGATTGACATTATCGTTATCGCCAGTGGCGTTTCACACGCCCCGCTGCTTGTGTATGTATGATAGCATGTCTCTTTGGGTATATAAGACATAACGGTCGATGGCCGCACCCAAAACAAAATAAAAGAAATAATAAGCTCATAGAAATCAAATTTATAACCTTCTTCTCATTGTTGTAATTGTTGCTCTGGCTTCGGTCTCGACTTCGACTTCGACTTCTGCTTCAGCTGCTGCTTCTTCTTAAGCTCTTGTTGTTGTAGACATATATCTATATAATTATATACAACCATTTATGTACATATATATATTGTTTTTTGCAGTTTTATTGTTCGTCTCGAATGTCGATTTCGACTTCTTCAGTTGGTTTTTTTTCACATTTTTTACGTTTTTCAATTTTGTTTGTTTATCTGAGTTTCTTTTATTGTTGTTGCTCTTTGTGCACATGCAAAGTGTTCTGTACATTTTCCTTGAGATTTTGCATAAAACTATAAAAATATTTTAATAGAATAATGAGCAAAGATAAAGTGAGAGAGAGAGAGTGGAAGAGGGAGAAGAGAGAGAAGGAGCAAATCAGCATAAATAATGGCAAAGCACATAATCGGAATAACAACCGTTGCTTTCTGCCTGTGCTTGCTGTTCGCCCCGCCCACCTGCAGCTCCCACATGGCCTCCCCCACCCTGCCCCCTTCCCCCGGTCGGTTGAAAGCAAATAAAAGTTCAATGTTTGAATAAATTAAATTAACAACAAACACTCCGAGGGAGAGAGACGGACGACTGACAGACAGACAAACCATAATAATAACAATAATATGGGTGGAGGTAGAGGTGCCCACAACAACTACAACAACAACAGCAGCAACAACAGCAGCAGCAACAGGTGACAGCAACATGAACGAAATGACCATTTTCAATAACACTCACGTAGCATCCGAGTCGATAAATTACAACAAGAACAACAACAACGACAACGACAACCAAGTGAAGCGCGAATCCCACAATTCAAAGCGCAGCACGTAGAACAACAACAAACACAACAACAACAATTATTAACCGGAGCAACAATGAAACGTCTGCCCGAAAAAAACAAAAACAAAAACTTGCACAAGGCAGTTGAGTCTACTCCGAACGGAGGACAGAGGACAGCTGAGGGCCAACCGGAGACAGCCGATCGAGCGTTAAGAGACCCGACAGACCACAGCAACCACTGTGCGTCAACCATTTAAACCAACGCAACCCAACCCCCTCTTGAGCACCTCCTTCGAGCTAGAGCCGCACACAGGCCAAGACCGAGACCCACATCAGATCCGACCAGGCTGCATGCGAAATGTGTGTGAAGGCCAAGGACGCGATCGAGTTGCATGGACAAGTTTATAGCAACAACGAGTTGACAGCAACCACAACAGGCTAAAACACTTTTTGCCCGCGTTACTTAATCGGAATACTTAAAACCCATCAAGATCTTTTGTTAAGCCAGAAAGAACTGTGAACAGTTTAAATTTCAACTACGAACATCTTTCTAGGGTTATCTAGAGATTTTCCTAAACCGAAGATAATATTTATTTATAAAATAATAAATAATATAATATACAATATATACAGCATAATATACATAACTTATAATCATTATAATCTTTAAAGAGGTTTTCTGAATTGATATATAATATAAAATAAAAAATATATACAGTAAATTATACAGCTTATAATCACAATTGATAATCCTATTATCTTGTTAAATGAAAGATCCACTTTTATTCGTATTGAATTTCTAAGGAACACATTTCCAGTTAGCATCTTAACATATAATACCATGATTATCCTTCGTATTCAGTCAACTTCGATGAGAAAACCTTTCTGGAAGGTTCAAAACCGAAAATCTCTGAATCAATAGTTGTTTTTATTTATTAATTTCCCTTTGTATTATATGTTAACTTTCACCCTCTCATAACATGAATCAGACTAGGGATCTTAAGCACTCATCGTTCCCTCGCTTATAGTGACGGCATCGAAGTGCCCTATCAAAAAAGGGGGAAGAAACGGTACAATATGCAATTAAAAAGCGCATTTCGGATATGCAAATATGAAGCGCCTAATTAAGGCGGCAAATAAAACGGTTTTATTTACGTACATATACATACGTGTATGTTAATAATGTAATGTTAACCAGAAATATTTTATTTACGTACATATACATACATATTTCAATAATGTAATGTTAACCAGAGATATTTAAATGATACGCGTGTTCAGTACACCTGCTGGTAGCTAATGCTGGCATAGCCGACTTGGGATATGGACTCGTCCAATCCATGTAATTATTCAGACAGAGCAGACAAAACAATAATTATCGATTAAGCACTAACAATTATCGACTAGCAGGGGATGTGGCAAGAGGGTATCGATTCGATACGGTTCGACTACCGAAAGGGAGTCGTGTTTGGGGTCAGTGATTCGCGTTACGAAACACAAATACTCGAACTACCTCAACGTATCAATCAGACTAATTAAGTCGGTGGCAATAAAACAGTCGAGATAAGAGCGAGATGGGATGGATGAGCAAGCGACGGAGAGAGAAAGAGAGAGAGTTTGTGTGTGTGTGTTATAAAGATTCTAACCTCATTTCAATAGAATTGCATTTTGTGTAATGAAAGTGTTCTTATATAAGCAACTTGTTGCCAGCTCGCTTGATAATGGGTAATTATGTCATATTATTTTAAGTGTACTGTTAATATAAACTAATGAAGAAGTAACGGTAAATAAACCTATGAAGAAGTCACAGAAGGGGAAACCCACAGATAGTTTTCGTAAGCTGATATCGATTGCACTCGAATTTGGTTTCAAGGTCTTTTAGTTCGGGTATGTTCCAATTGAAATGTAAATGATAACGTGATAAACAACGAGCTACGGATCACTTTGATATTTAGCCAGCGGGGGGCAGAAGCTTCTCGAACATGTTTTATGTTTTATTTATGACACTCGCAACTGTAGTTTCAACAAACAAACAACTGAAGCCCCCCAACTATCTACTAGCTTGATCGATTCCAGCGACAGATCTGTGATTTATGAAGTGTCTCCAACGATAATCGAGCTTCCCTATAAACCAAAGCTGTAATAGGAATCGAATAAACATGTTGCGGGGTTCGGCATAGCGAGTGGCGACTGTATCAGCCGTAGCAACTTATAGATATGGTATATATGATATATATGCATGTATATGATAGATACAGCGAGCTGCACCTGACACTTGTGCATTCGACTTTGCTAAGAACCGGCAAGATCTAACCGGATTCATGAGCCTGAAGATTTTTAGTCGACATGTCACTTGTCGTTGCTGTGCTTGGAGTGTTGTTATTGTCGAGCTGTTGGTGTCCAGCACGAGATTGGATCTCGATTGTTCAAAGTCCATTACCTGAGTGAAGGGTGAGCTAAGAATCGGCATATATATTGAATCCATTGCGATTTCATTAACGATTCCATTGCCAATTGGCAATTAACACTATGGACAAGCTGCCCCGCAATTATCGGGCACATACGAATAAGTATATATGCCATATATATACGTTATATATGCTATATATGTGCACATGGAGTATGTGGTTATGAGCACTTAGAAGGGAGTTCGCTGCCAATTGGAAATGTCATGGAAATGGAAAGCAGTCGCCGCGTCGAGGCGCGGCTCCATTCGCTTGGAATGCTTGGAATGGGCGGCAATTGAAACGGGTTCGCTGCAGAACTATGTGGCAAAGCTCAAGGCCGGCGAGCGCAGAACCCCAGAGCAGCTTAAGAGTGGAGCCAGAGCTTAGCGAAGAAGTTGGCAGAGTGAGCGAGCGGTGTGAGGGAGATAGCGAGAGAGCGGAGCCACTGACAGGTGTCGCATTTGGCATTTGGTTTGCAAGAGATCTATATATTGTATAAGAGGGTAGAGTGGTCATAGATAGAGAGTGACTGCGCAGGATGTGGAGGTAGATTGATTAAGGGATATTTCAGAAGACAGCCAGACAGACAGAAGGAATGAAGACATAGCTGTGCAGAGAAACTTACTGACAGACAAACAGACAGATTGACAGACAGGTAGACAGATGCAAAGACAGCCTCAGACAAACAGACATCCTAATATCGACAGTTTGATTGAGAGACAGGCCGACAGACAAGCAGACAGACATATAAACATACAGTCCGACAGACAAATTAGGTTAAGAGACAGATATTGGCACACTGATTGATATCGGGCGACCGAGAGAAATACAGGCAGACAGGAAAAGAGAAAGACAGGCTGAAGAAAGAGAATGGTAAGCAGGCAGACAGATAGACAGAAAAGCATACAGACAGTTAGACAGTCAAATAGTCAGTCAGTCAGATAAACAGACAGACATAAGGGCAGTCAGACATACAGACATACAGACATATGGACATACAGACATACAGACATACAGACATACAGACATACAGTCATACAGACATACAGACATACAGACATACAGACATACAGACATACAGACATACAGACATACAGACATACAGACATACAGACATACAGACATACAGACATACAGACACAGACACACAGACATACAGACATACAGACATACAGACATACAGACATACAGACATACAGACATACAGACATACAGACATACAGACATACAGACATACAGACATACAGACATACAGACATACAGACATACAGACATACATACAAACAGATATACAGACATACAGACATACAGACATACAGACATACAGACATACAGACATACAGACATACAGACATACAGACACAGACACACAGACATACAGACATACTGACATACAGACATACAGACATGCAGACATACAGACATACAGACATACCGACATACAGACATACAGACATACAGACATACAGACATACAGACATACAGACATACAGACATACAGACATACAGACATACAGACATACAGACATACAGACATACAGACATACAGACATACAGACATACAGACATACAGACATACAGACATACAGACATACAGACATACAGACATACAGACATACAGACATACAGACATACAGACATACAGACATACAGACATACAGACATACAGACATACAGACATACAGACATACAGACATACAGACATACAGACTTACAGACATACAGACATACAGACATACAGACATACAGACATACAGACATAGAGACATAGAGACATAGAGACATACAGACATACAGACATACAGACATACAGACATACAGACATACAGACATACAGACATACAGACATGCAGACAGATATACAGCCAGACAGATAGACAGTCAGTCAGATAGACAGACAGACAGATAGACAGTCAGTCAGATAGACAGTCAGTCAGATAGACAGACAGATAGACAGACACACATGACAGACAAGTGAACAGACAGCAGTCAAGACAGACAATACTGTACGTTCTTATAAACTTCCTGCAGGGTATCTAACAACTTTCTTCACTTGTCGCTTGTTACTTGTGATTTACGATTTGTAGTATAGTATGTTTATTATGTTTTAATATTGCTCAGCCCAATCAGGAACTTTATGGAACGAAGCTCGACTGGAGTCAAGAAACTGCCAACCCTGAGATGCGGCGCCAGAGTCAGAGTCAGAGCAAATCCGAAGCCGGAGCCAAAGCACTTGAGCAGTCGAGCAGTTGAGCAGTTGCCGCGTCAGTCAGCCGGTTCTACATGATTCTGCGCAATAATTCGCATAGATATAGATAGATCCAAAAGATATTCGGCAGCAGTTGGGGTAGATAGATGGCCGGTTGCCCAGCTGGTGTGCAAATACATGTAGAGTGAATACGTATTTCGCTCGAAATGAAGAACGAGCTTTGCTTTGCTGTGGAGAGACATCCGCGGATTGCGACAAAACAAATCGGTCAACGGGCAATGGCCAACGGTCCCGTGCACGTTTTACCAAAAAAAAAGCAAAACAAAAAAGACATAAAAAATCTGAAGAAAAAAATAAACCAAAAACAGAATATACAAAATAACGCGAAAAATACATAAATAAATAAAGCTTCCGCAATGGCAGCAAACCGAGATCCGAAAGAGTCGCGTCAGAGTCTTCGAGTCTCGTTGTCCCGATGTGTCTTTGTCTCCGTATCTCTGTGGCTTTGTCTCTTAGCCCCTGCCTCTGCCTCTGCCTCTGCCCCTGCTCCACCCCTTGCCGACATGCATGTGCGTTATCGTTCAGATGTTCGCTTGATTAGGCCACGTTGGGTAATTTTCGACGACAAAATTTTTGAACTTCAGCGCAGAGTTCGAAGAACTCGACATAAAAACATAAACAATCGACGAACAGCAAAGCGACAACGACGCAACAACAGCAACAACAACAACAGCAGCAACGGGTCGAGCAACTGCCAAGCAAAATGGCGAAAACTTTACGCGATTTTCTGTTGACGTTGCTGTTGCTGTTGCTGTTGTTGTCGGCTTTTGACTATCCAAACTGCCATTAGAAGCGGTTCACGGGCCACAAGCAGCGCATGTTGGCCAAGTCTGCCGACTGCACAACAACAACAACGACAACAGCAACGAGAGCCGCACTCGATCATTGGTATTTTTAGTATGTGGCGTCGATTTACAAGGTGAGCGAGTCCGCACAAACACTGAGTGAATACCAGTTCCAGTTCCAGCTCTCGAGCACGGACCGAGTTCGCCTGCCTCCGACCCAGCAGCGACTTTTTTGCCCACTGCTCTTCACTCTTCAGTCTTCAATGTGTTCCGCTCCATTTGCCACACACTCGACGAACTAATTAATTAATAAACTATTCGCAAGACAACCACCCTCCACACACACACACACCCCTACCTCCCACACCTTACCCCCTTGGCAGGTAGTAGGCGAGTCTAATTGGATTGCGGGCATAATCACTTGTTGGTGCTGGGTTTCCCACAGATCTGTGTAGCTGTAAACAACCTGATATAATAATTATAGATAACTATTTCATTATGCTTCAGATCAGTAGGAATTAATAGCTATATTTGTTATATGGTATACTTCTCTCGAAAGAAGGAAATCTCATTGCAATTATCTAATATTGTTGATATAGTAAGATATAGTCAAATATTGTTGATATTTTAAGATATAGTAAGATATTGTTGATATAGTAAGATATACAAAACATATGTAACCACAACTACAAAGCTTCGCTTGTCTGGCTCAAATTTAAGCGAGTTTGAAAGCGTATCTCGTGCTGCTCCACGATCAATTTTGTTTTACGTTCTTGTTTTTTGGCTAATGACGTCGAATTTGTTGTTGTTGTTGTTACTGTAGATGTTGTTGTTGTTGCAGTGGTTAAATATGATGCAAACTTGTGACCGCAAAAAATTAATAACACTTTTTTGGAAGGGCAAAAAACAGAAATGCAATTTAGAAAGGTTTGAAGTGGAAACATTACGGAAAAACAGAACTAAAATTTGAATTGATTACAATGAATAAATAATAATGAAATGACAGAAAAGTTGTTGGAGGAAAATAAAGTTTTGCAGAGTTGTGTAGGGATGTGTAAGACTTAACACATTACACTAAAGAGAGGAGAGAGAAAAGTAGTAGGAGAACAACTATAAGAGAAGAACTTAGGAAGTAATGTAATTGAATAGTTTAACAAAGATCGGTAAATCATTAAAGACAAAATAGAAGAATGGAAAGAGCAGAAGTAGCAGAGAAAGCGGACAAATTGTAATAATCTTTGAGGCTTACAATGCTCATCCGAATCGGATCATCTCATCGCATTCTGCGCCTTGCAGCAGTCTTTGTGCGAAGGTGTCAAAACAAATCGAGTGCAGCCAGCGAGGAGACGACGTTATCGTCGGAAAACAGCGTCATCGACGTTGTTGTCGTCGTTCTATTGATCGACTGATCGTAACGAAGGCGCAAAAAGTAAACGTGCATGGAGACGGATGGAGATGGAGATCCCGTCGAAAAAGGCCACTCAAAAATGTCGCATTTGCCCAATTGATTAGCGCAAACGTTTAGCCGGCCACAGTGCGCCATAAAAGTTTGTGTACACAGCAGCAAATTGATTTTACGATGTGGAATGATGAGCTGCGCTAATGCGATCACCCTGTTCCCCATCCCGCATTTGCCATCCCCAAGTGCGACACACTCCTCAACTGGTTGTGTCTGGTCTGGATGGGGAGGCCACTGGAAGCCGGGGGCAGGAGGCAGGGCACTCGGAAAGTGCCGCTCGCCAGACCAAATTGACTTCTTGGCGTCTCTCGACGTTTGTTTAGCATTTTACGGCCTTTTCATTCCGTTCGCTTTTGCTTGTTGACTCTTTATGGATTTATTGCTCATTTGGAACAGCTCTAGGGGGTGTACGGGGGCGAGTTGTGAAATGCCTATCTAATAAATATATTTGCTTAATATTATTTTCCCCACCGTTTTTCGCAACTAATATTTGCGTGTGAAAAATGGCATATTTATCACTTATTTTGCCCATTTGACGTATGGAAAGTTCCGAGTTCCGAGCCACCCGTGCGATCAATTAATGTGCAATTATACGGGAGGAAAGGGAAAAGGGGAAAGCTTAAGTAATTCTCAACTATCGATCGATCTACAACTATATGATCTGTGATAAGTGAACTATTTGTACAATCTCGAGTAACTTCGAAAAGTGCTCCGATTGACGCAGCTAGTCAAGGTCTACGAACCAACAAACGGTCTGCGATCCCCAAATTGTTCGCATGCTAATTGATGATATGTTTTTTCACAGAGCATAACAATTCCAACTCCAATTCCGAGCCAAATAACAAGCCCCTCGAGGTGCTAACTATTCTAGTAATCGTCAAAGGTTGCCATTAACGCAAATCGGAAAAGATCAGACATCTTTGGAATTATAAAGAAAGCCGAAAATAAGAAACCTTTTTGAATTTATAATGATGAGTTTCTTATTGGGAAATCGACAGTCAGTCGATCCAGATCGCGCTCAATTCCTTTCTAACCAATTTGAAGAGGATAAGAAAAGACTAACCTAAAAAAAATGTATTAACATTCGAGCTTTGGATATAATATATCGTGATGAATATTTAACAATATATAATGCTTGAAATGTATTAAAATAATACCGCAATAATTTTCGCAATTATTCGCCACTCAAAAAAAATACCACAAAAATGCTGTCTCTATATTTGTGTAAGAGAACTTCCTGAACCGCGTTCGGCTCCATCCGATGCGATCTTCAATCAATTCGGCTGAGACAACACTTTCAGGTGCTTGGATTCTCGAGAAGCAACAGCAACAGCAAAAAGCTGCTTGAGAAGGGTCGCGAGTTGCGACCGAACGCCGCGGAAATGACGAAAAAATGTTTTGCATTAATTTTACCGTTTACCGTTCGCAATTAAATTGTCGCTGCGATTGCAATTGAAATGCTTGGATAACTCTCGAAACCTCATTCAAAGTGTCCCATGTGTGTCGATCTCCCTCTCTCTCTCTGTGTTTGTATATGTGAGTGTGTGTGTGTGTACTGCTGTAGACAATGTTGTATCAAATTATTTAAATTATTGACAAATATTAATTAACGTGCTGCGCTGCAAACACGTTTCTAATTAAATAGGAAAAAAACGTAAAAAATTGAGAAAAATACTCGAAAATACACAAACATTTAAATACATAATACTATATATAGAAACAATTTGAAGTACATAGAGTTACTTCTCTGACTTGCGCTATGGTAGAAGTCAGAGATTGACAAGAGATCGATGATGTAAAGGGATTCTGGTTTACTTTTTCAAGTTGAAGATGTAGTTTTAATAAGACATATAGACGGATATATTTTATTTAACATGCAAGTTGCTGCATTGAATTGCCTGCCTACAGGGTATCTGTATATCAATCATTCGCAGACAGTCTCACGTGCGATGCGATAATACGCATTGTATAACCGATTTCCGATTCACAGGGCACATTTGAAGCGATGATCTAGCTATTCTGTAACTCTCATATACAAAGAGAGAGAGGGGTTGAGTGACAGCAAGGGAAACAGGGAGGAAAAGAGGAGCTTCAGCTTGCATTGTTAAACTGTTGCATGTACCTGCGAGTTAGCGAGTTAATCTATCAATTATTGCATAAATTGAACGCTCGTAATTGAAAAAAGTTTAGGCCAGTAATAAAAACATTAAAACTAAACCCTTCCAGCTTCCCCTTCTTGGCAACTAAGCGGAACCGAACCGTTCGGAGCCGACGGGGGTCACGTGACTTGGGCATATCTCGAGAGATGCCTCACTGCAGAACTGCGCAGCATCTTGGCCCAGTTGATCAGCTAGGCAAGAGCCGGAAAAAAGGGAAAAGTAAGGAAGAGTGGATGGGGTGGGCGAGGCAACCTTTCAGTTGCGTGTCGTTCTCCTGCCATGCGCTTGTTTGTTTGTCGTTTTGCGCAATAAAATGTGTTATTTATTTGATTGTGCCCCGAACACATCTTTTTTGCAAGCCGCAGCCCACCCGCCCGTTATTTATTTATTTAATTAATTTAATTTTTATTTATTTAATGCTCACAGCCCAAGTATAGAGTAGAGCAAGAAGCACCTCGCAGCCCCTGTTCCCCATCCCCCTCTGTACACACACTCTCTCTCTCTCACTCACTCTCTCGCGCTGCTTGTTATTTGATTAAAAGCTGTTCTTTATTTAATCAAATGAAATGAGGCAGGCTGCAAAGGGGGGATCTACCTCTGCTACTTCTGCTTGTCAACGGGGTACGACAACCTTTTCATATATACATATACATATGTATATATAACATACATATATATATCGTACTTATGGTATATTAACAATATTTCTGAGTGTTACAACGCGCCCGACAAGCTTGACAAATTAGAATGGAAATCCTGCTCTCTTTCTGCCTTCTGCCGTCTACCTTCTGGGCACTGCCTTCGACTTGCTGCTTTCTGGTTGCTGCCTTTTGCTTTCTGCTTTTTGCAGCTGTGCAACTATCGGGTTTGTGTTTTTCTTTTGTTTCGCCTAGCTTGTTTTCCGCTTGTTTCCCTTTGTTTTCCTTACTACTCTGTTGTTTTCCCAGTGTCACATTGCGTAACGTGTGCCCTTGTGTACTGCTTGTCGTTGTGTGCGTTATGTAAGCGCGATAAACAAGTCGCCTAATTCGTGCAATTTGCTTGGCAAGTCCAACGCGACGTATGAGTGATATACGAACGAAAGAACAAAGGAAGCGCTGCTGCTACTGCTGGGAAAAGCCCATTGACATTGACATTGACTGCACGTCTAACTGTCAACTGACTGGCGACAGTTATTCGGCTCCAAATCTCATGCATCCTGTCCGCACAATGCACCCACATAACACGTATACGCGCCGTGCGCCGGCTGTGAATGGGACCCGAGGCAAAGGCTGGTGTTGGGGCTACGGGATGCAAACGACATGACTTGTTAGCCAAGTCATGGCAGTACAACAGTGGGTAATAACAGGTCACGAGCAGCTCAGCCAGCACCAGCCAGGCCAGGCCCAAGTTAATATCCATATCGCTGCACTTGGGCATGATATAAATATGCCATTAGAATCAGCTGCCATTGCATTGAATTTGCATTGTGCGCAGATCTATTTAAAAGGGGACGACGACTCTTTCCATGCTGCAATGTCGGATCAGCGCTCTCTTTGTCTTGCTCCCTTCTCTGTCTCAAAACTGTATGCCAAAAGTTAAAAGTATTTTTATTATGTTAAGAAGAATCAGAAACTATAACAGATATTCATAGGATAGTAACAAAAGTACTAACATTAGTTACCATAGTAGAAACTACACTTTGAAACTTATATAACTGATCACTGATTGGATTTGGAAAGAATATCTAAAAGTAAATAGGTCTAGCATGCTATAATCAATTTAAATTCAATGTTGCATTCAAACGTACTGACGAGAGTTACACTGAGAGGCAACTATGTATTCTACAATCATCTAAGGAATCCCTTGATGAGCCCTGCATCATCTGCATCTAGTATTTATTATTATGAAACGGATCATTATATTATCGTAGGCAAAACGTCAAAACGTTGTTGTTGTTGTTTGTTTGCATTTTCAGTTAAATTGTGTTAAATATAAAGTGTAAAGAAATAAAATATCACATAAGCAAAATAGCTAAATAGTCGTGAATAGTCCAAGTGGATTTAATAATATTTATAGAATTCATTATTTGCTGTGACTTAACCCAAACGCGTTTAATTTATTGTCATTCCGCCGACTCGACTCTACTCGCCAGCCCGCCAACCCGCCTGTTATACATTCTCTTTCCTATATATTTACGAACTCAAGACTCAAGCGCACCCAGCTATTTGATCAAATAGTAGTAGCATGCATAACTTTGTTATCTCACAGGAAAATAGATATCTCTCGACTAGGGGGCTTCAGTTCGGGAGATACTAAAGGGAAGTTAGTTACAGTACGATTGTGTATCTTCTGTCAACTGAAGGTTCCCCCAAACGTACAAGTGTTCAGTTATAAAGCGGAAATATAAACTTTGGAAAACATTGTCGATATCTCTAATCAAAAAAGGAAAATTACTTCTTCATACAAATATATAAAGTCCTCTCTACTATCTCCATATAATGTTCAATATAAACTTGAGTAAGTGAAAACTGTACAAATAGTTTATATTGTAACTACCTTCAGCTCTGATTCAACACAGTATTATGGGAGCTGTAAATTATATAGACGCAATGCGGTCTCTTCCGTATTACGCGCAGATAAACAGTTATAAAGCAAAACGTCGAGATGAATGCATGCAATAGACAGTTAGTCAGTGAGTGCACTCGATTCAATTTAAAATTATAAAATAGAAATTATATTTTTAAAATGTTCAATGCAAAGAAAGGTGGATAGTAAGTTCCTCTGTCATAGCATAGGTCAATCTTGAATTTGAAAGAAAAGCCCAAAGGCTAAGGTACTCGAAATGTCTAATGCTAAGGGGATCAAAACTAAACTCAAAAACTTCTTCTTCATCAAAATCAGTTTATTTTGAGAAAAGTTATGATGGTACGAGTGCATTTGTTAAGTTTCCCCTAGTGAGATACTACTCTCCATATAGAGATACTACAATCGCAAAACTGTATTATAAAATCTTAAGCCGCTTTCAGGGATACCCAAATAAACGAAGTGTGCCACAGTTTTCGATATGGCGACCACGTGAGACTGAACTAGATGTACTCCTCTTACATACATATACATAGTACATAGTACATACATACGAGTATATATGAACATTCAAGATGAATAAATATTAATATGATGCCATAAATCGCGAGTGTGTATTCGGTATCACGAGGACGAGAATGAGAATGAAAATGAGTTTACTTGACGAAATTGCGATGACTTTGAGCCGTCATCAAATAAAAATGAGGTAGGCGGGATTACGGGATTCGCTGGGATTACTTTAGTATTTATTTCATTGCTTATCAAGTTCATAACGGGAACTTTGGCTGCGAATTACGCGACATTTTTTTGCCTTTTTCTGTTCATGAAATCGTTGCTTATTTGCGTTTATTTAGATAAAAGTAGACGAAGAATGAGTTTCAGTAACAGAGACAGAACAGAGAATCAGCAACAATATCAGATCATAAAAGCAGAGCAAACATCGAGAGAACTGCACACAGCAAATTAAGTTTAAGTACATACATATTGTAATCTATATATAAAGTACATATCTTTAAACTGAGTGCTACCTGATTATGTACAAATATATGTACTTTAGCGCATATTCTATATGATTTTGACAGTTAAGAAGACGATCAGACAGGTTTTCACGGTACCGGCTGTAAAGTGCATCAAGACCTTGAGCTCGCCGTCAATATCCCCCCAGTAGGGTAGGTTATTTATGAGTACACGGTTTGTGATATTCTGAAGCGTGTAAACGTGCTAAAGAGACAGAGAAAGAGAAAGAGAGATATGATATTAGTGGCATTCCTATGCTTTACTTGATCCCAACTTACGCCAGCCTTGGGCGGACAGATGCGTTCCTCTTTCGGTATCTGGTTGACTATGAATAAGTGCCAGGGCTCGAAGGGATTCACCAGGGCTCTGCAAAAATCGTCACGCTTTAGAGAAACAGGTGTGGGCACCCATTCGTTACGAGCCCAGCGATATATCTCAATGTGCGCCTTAATGGGAGGTGCCAAGTCCTTTTTAACCACAATTTTACCGCTCACGTGAATTGTCTCGTAGTCGTCCTCGAACACAAAGCTCAGTTGGCTGAAGTCGACTAGCTCGCTGAGCTCCACATTGCCCCTGTTGTCCTCACCCTCGCAGCGTGTTATTAGCATCTTCTCATTGCCGAGCACCTCGTAGTTGGTGGACTGATTCGGGGAGGAAGGAGGCAAGTCAGAGAGGTTATTCATCATAAAGTGTACTCATTGAGCTTTGCTCACCTCGCCAAGTCGCAGTTGCAGCAGAGCCAACAGAAGGATGCCAATTGTCAGTCTCGCCATTGCTCTGCAATCCGTTACAGATGTTCCCGGCTGCAGCAGATCCGTCAGTTTTATAGCAACAGCAGTAATTGGCCGCCAATTAGAGAAACGATGAATTAGCCCGATCATCGATTATCGGCTGCGTCTATCGGCCTAATTGCCAAACAAGTGACCCATTAACATTTAATTGCCTGTGCTGCGATAATATTGCCATTTCGCGGACGCGGTCAGGTCTCGCTTGGCACCCAAGCCAAGTCGATATCCCATTCGGCATGCAGGCGACGTAGGCGCGAGGCCATCCTGCGCTTCCGGAAGTGCGCCCTCAATGCGAAACAAAAGCAAAAGCAGAGAGGGAAAAAACGGTACTAGTATGTATATCGCATAATTATATCGAACACGCCGTATATCGATCACACACTCATCACGCACGTTTGCCGTGCGCGCCTGCGGGACAACGACGGCGACCTTGGCGCCGACAGCAGCGTCGGCAGCGACAGCAGTAGCAGCAGCGTGACACAGCATTGTGGGCCATGGACATAGCGCGGTACGCCGTGATTTCGGCCAAAAACAAACATACACATATCCATACACAGACTCACGCTGTACCCTCGCCACACGCCCGCTCCGATAAGCCCGACGGTGCTAGGGATTACGACCGGGCCGGGCCCATAAACGACGGAGCCAACACAAAGCGCGTGGCGCCGTCTACTTAGCCTCTTTGCCGAGTCGTCCCGCAAATATTTCAATACGCGAATATAATATAAACCCAAAATAAGCTGGAACTAGTCATTGGACTCACCTCATTCTTAAGAATTCATTTTTATCTTGTCTCCTTAGCAAAAATACGTATGGTTTAAACTGAAATCAAAGTGGAGGAAAGTATAGCTAGGTTCCAGGAAACCTTACCTATTCATAACAGATTAAACTTTATGGGATGATCTTTTAGGGACCTCATTAAATGACTCATGAATACAAGTTCTATGCAAAACACACTGACTGGTTGAACTAAAGATGATCTTCTTATCACTGAAATTCCCAGATTCTCATATAGCAAGTTATTTTAAAACGAACTTGGCCATAAGGTTGCCGACTTTTAGGCTTATTAGTTACAATAGACACAAGTGAAAGTTTTAATAAAAGTTATATTTACTATATAGTCTTAAGCATCAGTTATGATGAACTGATCTTGATATTGAATAAACTTCCCCCTTTAAAAACTTCAACTACACAAATTACTTATTTATATATTATAATAGTACAGAGTGTCACAACCAGATTTTATGGCTTATCACGTCATCTTAAAAACTATGGGTCCATATAATATCAGGACGATATACCATTTGATAGTCATAACTGGCCAATTACTGACAAGGCCATAGCCGCTCGTTTAACAACAAGCGGAAGAGTATTAAAGATATATTTTTCTAAATTTATGTTAGGTTACTTATTCAATAATAGTTTTTAATGTCTATTTGGTTTTTTTAAAGTCAATTTGAGTAAAATTAGAGAATTTTACTATATATTCCTGGAATTCCATCAGTCGTTTGTTTTTGTATTGATTTGTCTTGAGTTGCTCAATTCAGTCTAAATATTACGACAGCTGTAGCTGCTCGCTGTCATGCTTCTCCAGGGGTTTTCCGTAAAGAATGACTTTGGCCCGCACGGACTTGCAACCGGCGACACCAACATCAGCTGTGTTCACCAACTCCTTTACGTAGCGCTCCTCCAAATTAAGGCCAGCAATTTTGGCCTCATGGCGCACACATCTCTCGAGATCACGCTGATCGAATTGGCGATAGATTATCACCTGGGTATCGGGCAGTTGCTGGACCACCTTCATATGCCGCTCATAGATCGAATCATCAATCATCCGATTAAGATTGAAAATATAGATGATTGTCACATGTTTGGTGGCCACATCTGAGTCTGAAATCAATTGGTTTATCGATTTAACGTAGTCCAGATCGGAAGGTAGCATATTGTCAATGATGAGTAGATTGCGACCGCAGTGTGCCAGACTGTACAGCATGTTGGATACCACTTGAAGGCGTGCGCTGACGTCATTGAGCTCGTAATCGTTCCAAGCCATGCTCTGCACATTTTCCGCCCATGGGAATTGCTCCAGCAGTATGCGCATCGTTAAGCTCTTACCCAGCCCCGATGAGCCCACGAGGGCAATGGATTGAAATGAGCTCTGGCTAGCCAGCGCCTTCTCCAGCTGATCAAGTGCCGCCTCCTGATTGAGCACTTTCTCTCGCAGAAGCTGAAAAACGTCATCCAGCGGCGTGGATCGATCACAGTAGTTTAACTTATTGTGAACTATAGCCTGGTATTGGCTTGAGTATCGCTGCATGAAGTTCGAGACGGCCTCACCGTTCTGGTACAACGGAATGCAGCAGCTGATACAAAGGACCAGCAATATCGGCATTACATTGTACCAGAAAAAGGGCCAACTACACGTCTTGGAATTTGTTTTATTCCTCTTGCCCTTGGACCCAACATGTTTGTCCCCGGCAGTGAGACGACGAATCCGGCGACGAGTCCATTGACGCTGTAGGTCTGTGCATAGACTCCAATTGCTTTGCCACCGGCAGTTGCTAAACTGCTGTGCACGCCGTTTCAAAAACGATTTTTCAGCGATTCCCATTATCTGCAAAGGTATATAATTTGGATATAAAAAAAACGAAGCAAAAAACTGCCGAAAATTACAATTTTAAGTAGAAAATGAGTAGAGGCACAGCTATCGACGAATCGATAAACGTATTTTGAGCGTGTGCTTCGATTTGAAATATGTTAATTATGTCAAAGCCCACTTGTTTACATACTCTTTAATGGAATATTAGCTGAGTGTGAGTAAACAATAACAAACAACTTAAGTAGTCGCCTTCTAATTATAATTCTCTGTATTAAAGTAATTTCTGTTCGCGCCTTGCGCGTGTTTGGTTATCGATAATATTGCTGGTTCTTACTCGTGTTCAGATTCATCGTTCAATTGCAAAGACGAAGTACTCGTACTCAGTTATCGATAATGCCGCCAGTCGATGCTACTCAATTTGGCGTGTTTACAATTTGTTTAAGCCTTATTTCTGTTTAAGTTTGTTTCATCTATAATGGAAATGTAAGTTTTTTCTGAAATAAGTTAGGTGATTACACTTGAAAATATATTTCAATCTAATATTTTTCAATAGCACTAACGCCACCTACTCGTACCTCACGAATCTGGAGGTGATGCAGCTACTGGTAAAGATCAAGAGCACCAAAAAGAAATTCGGCATGCGCAACCTGGCAACAGTTACCTATGAGGTAAGTAAATCCTATAGAAGGAAGCTGACCATTTCAATGCTAACAAAAGGTCCCTCGATATTGCAGGCCTTACAGTATCTGGAGGACTCACCTTGCAAGACGCAAACACGTGAATCCATCAATAGTTATCTGCGCGACCTGGCTGCCTACCGGCTCATGCCCCACGAGATACTCCAGATGGTTAACGATCCGCCCACGAGTGCACTTCACACACAACTGGTACGTAGACTCTCGTAGACCCTTTTAGAGTGTTCTTGTTAAATAATGTGTGTCACGTTGCAGCTTATCGATGACAACAAGGCGCCGCTTACAGATGAGGAGAACGAGGCCATCATTGAACTGACCCACAAACATTTTCGTATACCTAGCACGGACCAGGCGCGAGCCAACAACCCTCCACAGTGATAACTAGAGTTTAATTAATTTACTATTTGATGTAATTTGCGTATAAAATAAGCACGTGTTGAAAGCATATTGTTATATTGGCCCTTGGCCGGCTGACTTGTGAGTTAACGCTTCTGGTCTCCCAGATCCTCGATGACATCCTCATCGATTTCCGACCACTTTTCAGGAATGACATCAAAGAGTTCATCCTTTACGTCGCCCTGTATGACAATCTCGTCGTCGCCGGTCACAGACGAGCCGCAAGCGAATTTCGTGCCGAAGAACTTGGCAGCCACTTTGAGATCGATTTCTGTAAACGCGTTTTAAATTGCCAATTAGCATGACCCGTTTGTTTACCACACAATTGTTAGTAATGCATACCAAAAGTGCTCAGACCAGTTACCACAGTAACAGACTTCTTCTTTCCGCGGGCAGCTCGTGATACGCAAATACGCTTTGGCACGTCCTCCTTCTTTTTGACACGCAGCAGCCCCTTGCCGCCTCGTTTCTGTCGCTTCTTGTCGTCATCTGTGCCATCGGCTGCAGCCTGCTCCTCCTCGATTTTGAGACGCTCGAAGTCATCAGGCAGATTGCGCTCCAGCCAATCCTTGCATTTGTCGTACTCCGGATAGTATTCGCAGTACTGTAAATCACAAATTACCATATGTTAGTCCCAGTTATCCTCTCGAAAATGTGCCATGTAGTCTTACCTCTATGGGCATGGTGCAGTGCCCACAATACTTCATGATTATCGGGTAGGTCACATTCTCACGCGGACCGACTTTTAGTCGGTCGGCGACATTTGTGATTTCGTTCGTCATCCCCTTATTTTCGTAAGGACTGTAAAATTGTGCAAAAATATTAAAAACTGTGCGAGAAATTATTTCTGCACATATGTAAATGACAAGAGCACGATTATCGAGGAATCGATATGTCGATACAAGCGGCCGGCAGCTGGATGCTGCACTTTACAACACTAGTATGCTGTAACGTTGCCAGATTTGCGCCAGCTATTTGTTACTTAATTTTAAATGTACTTCACTTTTGTTTGTTGACCAAATTTATTAATAACTACCTTAGGTACTCAGTCATTCGAATTTAAATTTATTCCTAATAATTCACTATTTTTATCACGCAAAAACAGCTCTGTAGTCGAGTTAAAGTTGTGACGTATTGCGCACGGAGAGCCATTGTGGGAGAAAGAGAGCGAAATGTAAACGGATGTTAATTTTTGCATAACCTCTTGAATGGAGCCATATTGTTGTGTTGTCAGAAGCGTTTTCGCGCTGCTATCTGAATTCTGGAGCTAGTCAGGGGATTCGTAAAATGCGGTGATTGTGGTACAGGTGCAACTGATGAGCATGCACTCCCACACAAGTGACGGCGCCTCCGGGAGCACCGGTGGCAGCACGGAGGGAAAGATACGCTGCATCTTTCTGAGCGAATTCCATGCCACAGCTGGCTGCAAAATCAGCTGCCAGGTATGTTGTGTTATTGTTGTTGACGTTGGCGTTGTCGTTGAAATTTAAAGCGGGAACTCTGCTGCAGGTGCCCGATAACTATATTTCCAAAGAGGTGTTCGATGCCATCAATGTGTACATAATACCCAAGCAGCACCTACAGCGCTGCATCCTCACAGTTAATGCAATGGACGTGAAGATAGTCGGGTATCCCGTGGACATTCAGGATCAGCAGAAATACGCTCGCAATGCATTCCTCTTTAATTTGTGCTTCGTCTGCGACTCCCGCGCCCGTTCCGTGCAGTATGAGCCGGTGGTGAAGAAGCTCTCCGAGTACCTTATCATGATGGAGGAGGAATCGTGCTTTCTGTCACGCGAGCTCGACAAGTCCCGCCTGCAGAACATCTTCGAGACGGTGCTGCGGGATCTAAACGAACGCAAAGTGGCCACCATTGTCGAGGGCGACAACACAATCTACCTGAAAATTGTTATGCATAAACCAGATCCGCCTTCGGTCAAGGATCACATGGTGCCTTTACTGCTGGCCAATCTTCGCGATACGCCGCTCGAGAACTGGGATTTGACCACGCAACAGGTAACTGGGAAACCCCACCAATGGCTTTCTAACACTCACCCACACTTGCCTGCCCTTTCCCAGATCTTGCCCTACATCAACGGGATTAATCATGTGGCACGCATAGCTGCCGAGGCAGATGTGGAAACAGATCTTGTCAAGTCGTGCATACAAAATCTCGTCTACTACGGCGTAGTCCAGTTGCTGCCGATTCTCAAGTACAGTAACGTTTACATGACGCAGAACCTCAAGCACCTCATACAGAGCGCAGCTCTGAGCAACGCATGCCGCAAGTACGTCGCCCTGCATCCGGACAAATTGTTGCCCAGCGTGCAGCGGATCTTTCAGTTCTACGCCTCGATGACGCACGGCGTCACGCTGCGTGCCATCTGCCAGCGCCTGTGCCCGCAGCATCACAACATCGACGAGCGGAAGATGGTGATCTTTGGGCTGCAGCACAAGTTCATACGCTGCATACACAAGTACCCGGTGTTCACGGGGTCAGTGCCATCGGGTCGCCAGAAGATGTACACGGGACTCATTAGTTTCGATGAGATCTGCTGCAAGACGGGCCTCTCGCCGTGCACCATCGAGAGGGATATCGAGAAGGATACGAATGTGACTGTGATCTGGAAGTAGTTTCGTTAACTGCGTCGTCATCAAGATACATTTTTGTTTGGTCTAGAAACTATTGTCGAAATCTTTTATTATTGTATATGTGCGTAGCTAGTAGTAGTTATTATGTTTCCATTCTATATAAACTGTTTATCAAATATTTATCAGGAATTATCTGCGGCGTGCTGAAGATTTAAAATATATATATATTTTCAAACTTGTTAAACGCAAAGATGTTTTATTTGCTTTATATGTGCTCATTGTATATGTTTTATTTGCTGTATATATTCCTATTTAATCTCGATATACATCTAAACAGTCGACCATTTTCGTATAAATATCATTTCCTATTTTCAAAATCGGATTTAATACGCAGTTAACGCATCGAGTTAACAGTTTCGGTAAGTTTATCATGGGTTTAGCAGTGGCTGCGTGAACAGCGTACTTGCCTTTAAACTCGAATAACAGAGGGAATCAATCAGCTGTTCGCCGTGGCGTCAACAAGTAGAACAAACTAGCCACGCACCAAAACACACAATGAGAAACATATGTTGTATGATAAATGTATATATGTGTGCAAGTGAATGGCAATGAGAAACAACAACAACAGAAACCGGCAGAAACCAGAGAAATGTTAAAATAGCCGCGATCTCTGCTGGCCACGTTTGAAATGTTTTGGCGTTATTAAAAATTCTGTATTGCTCTGGCATAATAATTATAAACACACGCACACAGACGGCCGCTGCTGAGCACACGTACGTATTTGATATGCGTGTGTGTGAGTGAGTGTATATACATTGTACAATGTACATAAAAGTAGACACACTTTACTCGCCGCTTTGGCGAAATTCTGTCATTGTTATTCGCATTTGCAGCAGCAGAAAGCGACGACAACGACGACGACGACTCATAAATAATGTCTGAAGATGCCAAAAGTGAGTAACAGTCACCCACACACACATACGCAAAGATATACACGTATCTATGTATATAAATTTCCTTACCCAATTCTTGCTCCAGGTCCACGCACCAGAAATATTATTGAAAATCAACTCTTTCGACGGCAGCGCAGCCTGAAGCTCGAGGCGTTGCAGCGCCAGCGCTCGCAATATGGCAGCATCAGCGATGCCGCCGACGACGACGATGTGGACACGTTCGACAAGGTTAGCGTGCCCTAATAAATCAGCATTATTCATAGATATATATTTAATTATCCGCTATTGCAGACATACATCGTGATTATCTTCACCGAGAAGGCAAAGCTGCGCCATTGCCAGGATGTGGAGAAGATCATACAGGAGTTTGACATACAGACCACACTGGAAGTTGTCAGGTTAGTGCCTCCCTCCACCTTCTTCCTTCCCCATCTATCTTTTCTTCGCTGTGGCTTGCCCTTTCGTTGACATTCTCGCGCTGCATTTGTTCTATTTTAGTAAGACCGAAAAGTATTTGTATCTGTCGGCCAGCTTGGATAGGCTGCTGCGTCTGGCCGATGCCGCGGAGCTCGAGAAAATGACCACAACGGGCAGCATGCAGAAATTCAATTACGGCTGCGTCTCTGATTTCCTGCTGCCAGGCATGACCAAGGAACAGATACTGACCTACTGCGAGACGCCTGTGCTGATCAAAGATGTGATAGAACCTCCAATCAGATCCTACATACAGAAAGGCTACATCGAAGACATGTTTCCACTGCACGACATTGTAAGAACATTGTGCGCTGTCTATTGTCACCATTCATTGTTTATTTGTCTATCCCTTGCAGCTGTATCTAGACCGTTTTAATCTGGACTTTAAGCGTACCACGCTGCCCATCGAGGAAATACGCAACTACTTCGGCTCGAGCATCGGCCTCTACTTTGGCTTCATTGAGTTCTATACCAAAGCTCTCATCTTTCCAGCCATATTCGGAATACTGCAATGCCTGTTCGATCTCAACCTGTCTCTGGTGTGCAGCTTCTATGTGATCTGGACAACGGTGAGTGGGAATAATATATGTATACTATTATATATAATCCCCTTATGCCTTGCAGATCTTCCTGGAGCTGTGGAAGCGCAAGTGCGCTGGCTACTCATACCGTTGGGGCACTATCGAGATGAGCAGCCTGGACAAGCCGCGTGCCGCATACCAGGGAAAATTGAAGCCGGATCCCATAACGGGCAAGATAACGCTGCACTATCCCATGCGCTACACGTACCTGCAAATGTATTGCATTTCGTATCCCGTCGTGCTGGGCTGTGTGGTGGCAGCCGGTTGGTTCGCCCTCTATCAGTTCCAGATCGAGGCCGAGGTGCTGGCGGATTTCGGTGCCGATTCGTGGCTGCTGTACGTGCCGGTGATAGTGCAGTCTGTGCTGATATCAATATTCTCGTGGGCATACGAGAAGCTTGCCACATTCCTCACGAATCTGGAGAATCATCGCACACGGTCGCAATACGAGAGGCATCGGGTGAACAAGCTGATGCTCTTCGAGATTGTGAACAACTTTTTCTCGCAGTTCTACATTGCCTTCGTGCTGCAGGATCTCAAGCAGCTTAAGTACCAGCTGATGATGCAATTGCTCATCTTCCAGCTGCTGTGCATTGCCCAGGAGATTGGCATACCACTGATGGCGGTGCTGCGCCAGAAATACGCCAAGTATCGCCATCAGGAGATCGACCAGGAGAAGCTGCGCGCGATCAGCAATCAGCCACGCTACGAGCAATCCTTCTACGAGTCCGGCCTGGATGCCTATCATTCCACCTACGAGGACTACCTGCAGGTGTGCATACAGTTTGGCTATGTGGTGCTCTTTGCCGCCGTCGCACCCTTCGCTGCCATCGGTGCACTCATCAACAACGTCTTCGCGGTGCACATCGACATGTTCAAGCTGTGCAACATCTTCAAGCGTCCGTTTGGGCGACGGGCCAAGAACATTGGCGCCTGGCAGCTGGCCTTCGAGCTGCTCTCGGTCATGTCGCTGCTGAGCAACTGCGGCCTGCTCTTTCTCCAGCCGAATGTCAAGTGAGTATGCACAGGCGTGTTTCAAGCACATTAAGCTTAACTGCTCCTCATCCTCCTCCTCCGCGCAGGCAATTCTTCTCACACTGGCTGCCCTCGATACCGGATCTCTCGTTCGTCATCTTCGAGCATCTGCTGCTGGGTCTCAAGTTTCTCATACACAAGGTGATACACGAGCGCCCTCGCTGGGTGCGAATCGGGCTGCTCAAGGCGGACTTTGAGACCAGCCAAGCGCTCAAGCAGCTCAAGTAAGTGGGCGGCGATTCTTTCATCTTTCCCATACGCTCTCCTAACTCTCTCTCTCTATCTCTGTTCCAAAAGGAAATTCAAGGCGGCCAACAAGATGGCCTAAGGAGGGGGAACAGTCTGGGGCAGATGACGTTAAACCCAACGCAATCGCAAACCAATCCCCCAAACAACAAATGAACCAGTCCATTTACATAATATTATATTATAAATTTATTTATCGTATGCTTTTATTGTAAATCTCTTACTAATATGGTGCCTTAAACGCGTACTTATTCTACGTAATACACACAAATTTTCGGTGTCTGACTCATTGTTTCAGTCGACCAACTTGGGCAAAGTCTGTGAGAAATACAGTGGTGCAATCGTGGTACTCTACAGATGAACGGCAGGTGAGTGGGAACATGAAATCTCCATTTTGTCAAATCTGTAGTTTTAAATTTATCCAGGAAATGGTTAACAACACTCTATGTGATATCGGGCCTGAATGGCTATAACCCAGAGGGTGTGTTCACCTGTTAGTTGTTTTTCATGTGTAAGCCGTTTGGTTTCGAAACTTTGAGACGTTCGTGTTTGTAAACATCACTTCCAGGATTAATTACATTTGACAACAATTGATTATGCAGAAGATTTCATGTTTTCACCCACCTCACGATCCCTAAGACAAATTGAATACAGTTATTTATGGCCTTTCATATACCCAGCACATAATTAAATACTTCTCCGTCAACAAATTCAAAATACTTTACGCAAACCTCGAAATATTTGATCCCTTTGCCCAAGTTTGCTAAGTACATGACCAAATTAAAAGGGCAATTGTCGCAAATAAACGCATAGTATACGAAAACAGTGAAAACTTGCATAAAATCGCACAATTAAACCTGTGAATTGAAAGAAAAAAACAAATTGATAGACTTCCATTAGTTAGAGCAAAGATACAGTTAGAAAGAGATAGGAAGAGAGACTGAAAGAGATAAATAACCTGTTTACTTTGAGTTGACAAATTAAATGTCTAGAGCTCTTTAAATAACTAATATTTAAGAGTTTGTAAGATAAGATAAGGAAGAAAGAGTTATAAGTAGTCGAATTTATTATATACTGCTCTAATAATTAGTTAGATAGAATAGACTGCAAGTCATGGTATGGAAAGAGAAGACAGCAGAAGACGGGGCACTTGACTATACATTCGTTGCATCATAGACCATAGAATAAAAAGGAGATAGACCTAATCTTGGTATACGATACTTATTAGAAGTATCTATGGCATAATGTTAAAGTGCTTAGCTGAGATCACATAGATAGAGGGGTGAACATGTCCTAGTAGATTCCCTAATGATCTGTTTAAAGTTGTCGATTCACTTTTCCAGTTGGGATATTTATTTTGCCCGTTTAAAAATAGATTTGTGAGAGACTGGAGAAACATTACTCACTTTTCAGGCATTTCCTCAGCGCGTTCCCCGGAAATGGCGAAAGGAAAGATACGCATCGATGGCATGCAACAGACCCGCTACGTAGCCCATGTACTAGAGTGGATAAGGCATTGATTAAAAGTGTCTTCGCTGGATGCAGTTCATCTGCAGAAGCTACTCACGTAGGCGGCGGTCATTGCTGGATATGCCCAGAAACCGGGACGCACCAGAAACTGCGGATGCAACCAGACTACGCAAGCAAATCCCATATAGCTCGACGAGCTGAAGTACATGCAGCTGGCCATCGCATTGAAGAGTGTCTCCTGTGGTGGACAAGAACCACAAAATGTAGTTAGGCACGATTGGATTGGCCTTTGTTCCTGACTACTTACGAACAGGGACTGACGGATGAGGCCATAAGATCGATCCGAGAAGCAGTAGCAGATGAGCAAAATGGCCGTTGTAGTGAAGCAGTGTGCAGTCGTGGCCAGGAAACTCGTCAGAGCCTGCCCAATTGAATCCGCGTTGGGCAGACCGTAACGGATGAGCAGACCCTCGCAGAGCATTGCCAATCCTAGTTGCATCCATTTGATCAGCCCCGCCCGAGACACCACAAAGCCAAAGTTGATGCAGGTCAGAACGCGACAGCAGCAGATCTTGATGCCCAGCGGTTGATTCGTTCCGCGCACTCCGAACGAAGACATAGCAGCAACTCAACTGCGGTTGCCATCTTCGCTGAGGTTGCCTTCTCCAGCCACGTTTGCCACATCTGCAGTGCCTCTAAAAATAGACAAGAAGTTACCCCAAGCGGCGTCAACAGCAGCGACAGCAAGATGCCCTTGAAGTTGAGTTTTGTTATGTTTCATTTATTTTTAGATCTGTCTTCTTGTGTCTAATTGTGTTTCCTTATTTCTGACTTTTAAATATATTTTTATTATGTTTGTATATAATATATAATTTGGTTATTATGTATATACAATATTTATAAGCTTGTTACATTTTATTATCATAAATATTTTCCTATTTACAATTTAAATTTTTTTGTTTTTATATTTTATTTTATTGATTATAATTTATTAGTATAATAAATGAGTTCCTTTTATTATTTTTAGAGTTATATTTTGAATTTATTATTTATTTTATTTTTATACTTTCTCCACCCACTGTAAATTTATCTTTATGTTTCTCTTCCCGTTTTTGCGCTTCTATCTTCTATTTCGCCATCCCACTCGTAAATGCTAACGAAGTAGCCTGCGCCACAGCATTCGAGCCTGAAGGTGGAGAGAGGAGAGAATCTCATAGTCTGTTCAAACATTTTAAAATAAATCAGCCTAAAATTTTCAGTTGATTTTATTAGAACTATCGAAATTCCCGTTACGGTAAAAGCATCTTTAGCATCTCTGGCACCATGTGCATGCCATATCTGGGCAAGATTTTTAGTGGCGGACACCGCCGGCGCAACCGATCGACGACATCGCCTCGGCCCAGTCTCGCTCCGACGCCGCAGCAATCGATAGCAACGGTACAGACGACCAACAACATGAACAACAACCAGAGTGGGGGCAAGGAGTCTGTGAATCATTCGGTCGATCTGAAATACTCGAGGACAT
This sequence comes from Zaprionus capensis, assembly GCA_018903675.1. Taxonomy (NCBI): domain Eukaryota; kingdom Metazoa; phylum Arthropoda; class Insecta; order Diptera; family Drosophilidae; genus Zaprionus; species Zaprionus capensis. Next base: position 1,830,308 of record JAEIFN010001074.1, on the reverse strand, counting down.
CGAAGGCTGCGGCAGAGGCACACAGCACGGCCACAGGAAGCGTGCATAATGCAACGGGCATCGATCTTAGCCAGAGCCAGCCACGACGCCCAACCTCGTGGTGGGATTACTTTGGAATGAACAAAAACAAGAAGGGCAGCATCGATTCGTTGTAGAATGACAATACGGAAGTCGCATACTGCAATACACATATTTCATTCCATTTCCATTCGATATTCTAAAGGTTAAGCTAGTATTAAGTTTGTGATATCTCAAATATAGCTAAAGTAACCATAAACTGTAGAAGGATGTTGCATATTTCAATTTATAGATTGTTTTACATATATGTGAACAATTTAATAGGGATTACTCGAAAATGCAATGGTACGTACTTGTTTTTCTGGCCATGAGTGTTAATAAGAAGAGGCAAATGTTAGCATACTTTTCGGAGTCAGCGTGAGTCAGAGTTATCCAGTCTCTCTCTCTCTCTCTTTGTCTGCACTCCTTCAAGTGAGCAGTGAGTAGTGCTGCACATCACGCGCTTCCTTTACAATTTGCAGCTGTTTTCGACTGCGTCCCATAACTTGCCGCAGTCACTTTAGTTCAATTTGCTGCACATTTTCTCAAGGCCGCCGGCGTTTGGAAAATTTCCAACCGACTTCGCAACGGGAAGCGACTCATCAGTTTTTCAACAGTGACAAACAAATAAATACAAAGTGCACACCCACACACACACACACAAACACACTTGCAAATGCTTGGCTCGCATATCAATAACGGCACTTAAATTTCGTTTTACTTTCCTGTTTATTGAGCTTTTAAGTCGTGCTGTTGTGCAAGCGAGACAGCACTAGCGGCGGAGTCGCTTGTTCGCTAACAAAGCAAATAGCAGCAGTCTCCCTCTGCGTCGCCTGCACCACCCCCTGCGTCTCTGTCGGCTTTGCAACGATTAGTGTAATTTATCAGCCGCAACCGCAATTTGTATGTGCAGTGTGGGAGTGGGCGAGTGACCAGTGGGCGGGGTAAATCTCGGGGTGACAGGCTTTTTGACAATACAATTAACTTGGCTGTTATCAAAATCAATTACAGTTGTCTCTCCCGGCATCGCTGCATCCCCAGCGCTGACGTCAATGAACGCAACTAAGCGAAGCGGCAGCAGCGACGCTTTAGAATGCTGTAACAATTGAAACCGTTGCATTCCAGGCAGATGTACCTGCCTTCCATCCATGTTTACTCAGTATGCAAATTGCAGGTACATGAGTACCCAGCTCCGTTTACTCTCGCAGCGCAACTGGCTCTGACGTTGATGTTGCCAATTGCCAATTTGCCAATTCTGTCACGATTTTTCCACATGCAACAACTGCGACGCATGCGCAGCTGCTTTGCTGTCTGTTAAGCCGACTCTGTTAACGCTGCAGCGCTGCTGGCTGCCATGCGGAAGTATTGCGCACTTATCGGTTTCAATACCGATAAATACTCAGTTTGCCAAAAATTCTCATTCAAGAGGTGGCAAAATTGTCAAATTTGCTTCAATTAGCAACGAATCAGATGCGCTTGGAATGCTTTACGAAGAATTCGTGAATGAATCGCATTGTAAACAACAAAAAAGCGTGTCGAATATTTGGTTTGTAAACAAATTCAGCTGTCCTTGATTAAGTTTAAGGATTTGCTAATGTTCTAAGTAAACAAATCGTATATTATGCATATATTTATTGACGCCTCAGCAAACAAAAAGTCTGCTCTGATCTATATATGTATTAGTTATATTCTCGATTGCCGTATTTTCTATTGTTCTTTTTTTTATGTTTTTCTGCTGTGATGACGTCAAAACGACAGCAACGAGAGGCGCCCCATCCGTATGTATAGTATACTATACGGGTAAGCACATGCAGATATGTATTATCGCTTATATTCTCTAGTTATTTATAAAGAAATTGAAAGGAAATTGAGCAGGCAAGGCAGCACAAAAATGAGAGAAAGAAATACTAAAGCGTTTTCTCGACATTTTTTTGTTTTCGGGCCTCCCATTGCGGCCGATGCCTTTGTCGTCGCGAGGCATTTTCCGATTTCTCGCTTCGCAATATTCGCAAGTGTTTTTCCACCCCATCCCCTTTCTCGTTTATCTCGAAAATTGTAGAACATATGTGCGCAGATATTTTGTAACTTGTTGTGTCGTTATACTTGTGGTTTACAAACCAAAAACACATTTCAAATTAAACTTACAGCGATTTTGCCAAACTCGTTTCAAGTGTGTGACAAATGTGTGTTGTGTGAGCAATTTTTGCGCAACAACAACGAGAATAATAATAGAAGAAAATAAACAATACGACTGCAATCGGAGCAATTTAAATGTAGCAAAAACAAGCCACAACTCAAATGCTAATTATATCTGAACTATTCAAAAAAAAAACACATAAAAAACTACAAAAAACTAATTCCGTTTTAATTTTAACTGTCATCGAAGGGGCAAAAGGTTTGTACGGTTAGTTGGTGTTGTTAGAAATTATTGCGACGAGCACTCTAACATTTAATGGGTGCATTATCTATGACATACTAAATCTGTCTGTCTGAGTCTGTGTGCCGTCGTACCACGCTATAACGAACACAGTTATTCATATTTGCATAAAGCATTTACATATGTATCTGTTAATGCGGTTTCAATTCAATTTCCATATCAATCTGATTGAACTACGATCGAGTAGATTCTATCATACAATATATTAGATGCCCGTCGATTGCGAATTTGGCACAACAAGTAGATAAAACAAATATCAGCGCGGGTATTACGCATTAAGATTACTTCGGCGATGCGATTCTGAATACGTTTGGAATATGTGTTCAAATGGTATGGGGCAGTATTCTAAACAGTCAGGCACGTCATAGATATACAAACAAACAAATGCACACAACTGTATACACAGAGAGAGAGAGAGAGAGAGAGAGAGAGAAGAGCTAGAGGGAAAGAGAGAGATCTACTTGGTCTCGTTTTTTGCATGTGAAGATCATATTATTAGATAGTTAGATTATAATCTAATATATATGTTATGCATATACAATTACGGAAGGTTGAGTTGTTTTTGAATTTTATTACTTTGTTTATTAGCAAGTCTAGTGCTAAACATGTTTTTGGATTACTTCCACTTCTTAGCCAAACTTAGTTTGAGTATCTTAAGTGAAGTGAGAAGTGGGCGTGAGGAAGACAAGGCGGGAGAGACCTAGAGATAGAGAGGGCAGTAGATATTCAGAGAAAGGGTTATAGAATTTGCGAAAGAGAGAGTGATTGCATATAAGGTAGCGTTAGAAGAGAACCGAAAAATCAACGGAAAGAGGGACCTAAAGAGAAAGAGCCGAAAAAAAGAGTTGATAGAGATGGGAGGAGAGAGGGAAAGTTAAAGATAGTTGAAAGAAAGCATAAATAAGGACTTACAGAAAAAATAGTTTTTTTAAGGGACCGAAAGAGAGAGAGAGAGAGATTCACAGATCAAGAGAGAGAAAACAAAAGTAAAGGAACTACAGACAAAAGAGATGGATTCACCCAAGATGCATTTGGGAAACAATTTACGTCGTCTAATTAGCTCCATTGTAGACACTGCCCTCAGTGTCTTTTGAAAGCAATCAAGCGGGCTAGTGGTGCTTTGTTTACCCGCTTTCTGCCCAGTTGCCCAGCTGTCTTGGGCTATTCACTTTCTAACTGGCGTGTGGCGAGCAAACAAACGTTGTGCCCCTAACCTCTTCCCTGTTTTTATTAGTATTCGCTTTTGTTCTCATACTCGTCGCATGGCGTGCTTCCACTGTCCATTGTCGAGCGAGTGGAAACACTTGTTGTTTATCTTCGAGTGCCCATTTGCAAGGGACAACGCAGACGTAGACGCAGACGCAGACGCAGGCCGAGGCACTTCAAAAACGGCAAACAGCAAACAGTAACAACAACAACGATGACAACGATAAATGACAAACAAAAAATATATTTAGCAGAAGTCGCAAAAAAACAAAAGCAAATAACATTTCTAAAAAAAAACCCTGTGACGTCTGCGAAAGTAAAAGTAGCACAGAATTTGGGCAAATGCAGGCGTCTCTTTCTAGCCGAGTGTGCCAAACTATCGCAAGTACTATCGCCTGGGAATACCAATCACAGCAGAGATTGGCTTCTCTCTGTGTGAAGCACAAAGTAAACAACAATTACAGAATGCGATGTCAGCTAGAAGAAATCTTGCCGTGTTACAAGAATTCTCAATTCTTTGGCTATGTTTTTCGTTCCGGCATCTTATCAGTTGCCTGGAAATCGAAAATTCTTGTCATGGGAAAATTGGGTGGGCGCCTCGGACGGATGAGTAATATAGAGAGAAGATCCGCAAGCTTGCAGCGCCAATTGGAAAGCCAATAAGAATCATCGCTTCGACGCGAAGCTGTTCAACTTGAGCTTGAATTGTGTATTTGCCTCCAATTTCGAAGCCGCCGAACAAGCTGAAGCTGAAGCTGCTGCCGGCTGCAACGTCAGCGCCAGCGTCGACGTTGTCTACGACAACAGCGTCGTCGTCGACGTCGGTGCCGTCGCCATCGTTCGCTTTTGGCGCAATCGAAAGTTACGTTTTGGCTTTACGTAGACCGCATTAGTTGTTCGCTGAGTGTCGGCGACGTCAGTTCACAGTTAAAAAATTTAAAAGAAGCCAAAAAACCATTTTTGAAAAACTTCAAAGTGTACGAAATTTTGTGCTTGTGAGTAGAAAAACGATTGAAGTGTTTGCAATTTTCTATTTTCTTGTAACTGCCCCCTTCTCTTCCGAAATCGAAACCGAAATCGAATTTGGCTTTTCTTTGCGGGCTTGATTGATCAGTTAAAAATATGCTTCGAAAATGGCAGCCATTTTTTGTTTTTCTGTGATTTCTGGTCAGTTGGTCAAGTGCACTGCAGCACAGTCGATAATCTGTACTCGTTACTCGATAATCGATACTTTCTGCAAGTCAGAAGCGCGAAAGTGGAGCAGAATGGAGCAGGCGATTTCTGCAAGTCAGCCAAGTCTCAAATTGATCGAGCGATAACAGGAAGCAGGAAGTGCTGCCATATCGAGTACATCGGGCAGGGCGAGGGTAGGAAAACTGCAAGTTACGAGTGACACTTCAAGTCTTTACTTAATCCAGTCAATTAACAACCAGTAAAAAAAGCAACAGTCGCGCAGCACGCGACAGTGGGATACCCTTCGACCGATGTTCCCGTGTAGTTTAATTTGTTAAATTCATACACATATGCGTATGCACATGCTTTACAATTATTCCTAACAGATGGCGCTCGCGCTCGCCCGCCGGTCTTGTTAGCTGACAGAAGCATTTGGTTTTATGCTCATACTTTCTTAAATAACTTCTGTGTTTATTGTCCGATCGGATTGCAATTTGGAGACTACGTAGATAATTCATTCAGCTTAATATATGTTAAAGTCAGAAAGTTGTAGCTTCTATAAAGCGCTTACAAATTGAGCTAAAAAATTAAATGATTGATTTACGAAGGCGGTGGGCGTGGCATCTAACATTTGAAATAAACTTGATCAGCTTATAGTACACAGGAGTCTTCCTGCCAAATTTGGTAACTCTAGCTTTTATAATAGCTGAGATCTGTGCGTTCACACAGACAGACGGACAGACAGACAGACAGACAGACATGGCTCAATCGACTCGGATTGTGATCCTGAGCAAGAATATATATACTTTATGGGGTGTCCCACGCCTCCTTCTGCCTGTTACATACATTTGCACAAAGTTAGTATACCCTTTTTTGACCATTTTCAATGGTCGAAGGGTATAATTATTCATATTTCGCAATAATAATAAATTAATCTGCTTAGCGGGATTAACCGCAATTTGTCTTAGACTATATAGTCTGTGATTCGCAACAATTCAGCATTATTATGGCATTATTATGGCATTTGACACGTGCCTATTATGACACGGTCTACCTACCGATTTCCCCTGCTAACACTTATTTAAAACTATTAATTTGTGCAATTAACTTGCAAATCGCCGCAAACACAAACTGATTAAATAAATTAAAATTAAACTATCAATAAAAATAACAAAACAAAAATAATGAGAAAATATCGCATCGTGATAAGTAGTCAGAGCGCGCGCGCGCTCGCATTTCTCCGGCAATTACACAAATCCCCCCGCCCCCGTTCTCCATCTCTCTCTGTCTCTCTCGCTCCTTCATTGATCCACCGAGCGAAACGATTCCCATTCCCATTCCGATTCCCATTTCGTTTCCCATTCCCATCTGCGATTAGCTCGGACATGCATGTACTAAGCGCACTGCGATTATATCACAATGGCATATGTACAACATATGTAAGCCCCCCCCCCCCCAATATAAGTACGAATGTAGATACATTTCTACAATATATAAACAATTGAGTTTGCATATATAGCAAACGATTCGATAGTTATTTTATTCAAATGCGAATCGTACACAGATCAACAAAAGAGAAGAAAACACAAATCGCGCGCACGCGTCTTGCAAATAGAGTTTACAATTCTGTTCATGATCGAGACGGGGTTCTCTTTTTGTTTCGGGGTTCCGCATTAGCTGTTATTCCTCCTCCCGCTGTTACTGCCCACTTAGCGATTCTTATCAGCTACTGGAGCAGGTGAAGTGACGCACGCAACTCCCTCGTGTGTCTGGCTGCTCTCATGGTTCAGTGACTTTTCCCAGTGAAATTTGCAGATCGATCTACACACTTCGTGTCATCTATAAAATGAGATATGTATATCTTACAGTTTGGGTCGGGCACGTGTTCGTGCGCAGAAGATCTACGAAACTGGTTGGATGACTCTGGGGCCGGAATTGTTGCCCAAGTCGCAGCGACACGTGACACGGACAAAGATATAACTAAATTTATGGTTAGCATAAATATTCAGCAAAGTCGTGTTAAGCATATCGGCTTATCTGGGATCTCTATTTAAATTTTATGCAGCTTTGTTTTGTGTTGCAGGTGAATTGAGTAAGGTGTGAAGAGAAAAGGAGAGGTGGACTGACACCTAGCTATGACAATCGATTACTTTCGATAGCAGAGTATCTCTCTTTCTCTCAGTTTATAAGCTCCTTCTTTCATTTAACTTGACACACAGTCTTGAGTAGGGTGTGAAGACGGAGGGAAAGTGGAAGGGGAGTAGGGAAGCTGCAACTATAGTTAGCTAGACAATCGATATCAATTTGATAGCGCAGGATCTCTCTCTCTCTCTCTTAGTTTATGCGCGCTAAGGAAACGGCAACGAAAGCTAACTAAAACAATCGATAAGAAATCGATAGCAAAGGATCTCTCTTCGCTCTTTCTTTTCTATGCCTTGTAGGACAGTATTGCCTTAGGCTCGACTTGAGACTTTCTCGGGCTCTGCATAGAAGACTCGCACTTGATGCGTGTCCGCGATTAGCAACGGACAATCAAAACACACAACTAATTGAAATTAATTAAAGCCAAATAAATCACAGACAGGCAGCAACAACGCCGCAAACAATTGAACAAACGAAAACGAAACTTGTCGCTGTTTGCTGTTGTTGTTGTTGCTTTTGTTGTTGTTTCAGACTGTTGATAAGGCAAGATTAAAGCGATGAGTAAATCAATTAATTAGCACAAATTCACGGGTCTGGGCAAGAGATGCAAGAGAGCCAAAGAGAGGAGAAATAGAGAGTAAGACATACAGAGAAGGGGGGTGGGCTGGAGGTGGGTTAGGCTGCGGCTTGGTGAGGAGATTGGCCAACACAGTCGGATGAAGTTAAGCGTGACCGTGGGCAGTGGTTGCTGCTGTTGCTGCTGCAACTGGGTTAATTTTTACTAAACTTAGAAAGAAAAACTAAGCATATTGTTGTAATTTTTATTGTTGTTGTTGTTGTTTTTCATGCTTTGCATTTGCTGTGCAGTCAGCAATATTTGGCCAAGTGTTTCATGGTTTTGTCTCTCGTTGCAGCTCGCAATTAAATTTGTAATCGAAATCGATATTGCAATCGATATTATAAATAGAAAATGGAGCTGAACAGCTATTTGCAGGCCTCGTCGTCACCGAACAGCAAGCGATTTGTTGTCGAGGACTCAAGTAAGTGTCAAACGGGGCAAATTGCTTCCGGCTTAGAAAGTTCCCCAGCGTCTTGACGGAAGTGCGTTTTGCTTGCCTGCCTGCCTGTCTGCCTGTCGACCCCTCATCCCTCGCCGGCACAGCGGGCCTGTTCCATTTGGGGGAGCAGGGTGAACAAACCTGCACACCTGCCCCCACTTAGCCCACTTGCCGGCATTCATCAGGCATTCAGCCAATCACCGATTATCGACGAGTTGAAGTTCAACGCCAAACAACATCTGTTTGGCCCTGAGACAAGCTAAAAACTCAAAAGCTCGCGCCAAGTCGCAGACTGCGACGTCGACGGCGGCGGCAGCAGCAGCAGCAGCGCGGCGCAAACGCATCATGAATCAGGCCTTCGGGGTGCACGCAAAACTGGAACAGTTAACTTTCACGCCCCCCTTCCCAACCTAACACTCTTTCTACTTCTCTCGCAGTTACCAAGGTGACCTCGGACGGGGAACCACACGCCATGATGACCATGGTGGCAGGTTTATCGGGCCTACTCGCGGCTATTATCATTCTGGCCGTGCTCGTTCCGATGGTGGCGTGCCGCAAGCGTAAAAGGTAAATTGGGCTGGTCAAGCGTTTGTCCATTTATTGACCTTTTGCATCATATGTTGCTTTCACAGCAAGCGCGCCAAGGAGGAGCAGCAGCTGGCGCAGCAGCAGCAACAGCAGGAGATTTCCAGCGGTGTGGCAATGACAAGCGTCACAATGCCGCCTCAGCTGGCAGGGAATTTGAATGCCGCCTTTGCAGAGAGCACTCTGACGTTAAGCGCCGATGCAGACAAGCAGCAGCAGGACAAAGAGAATCAATCGCCATCCACAGCGATTATTGTCGAGCGTTATTAGGCAATTTAATTGCTTAACGGATTGCACGTGATGTTTGTGAACACATGAGACTGACGCAGCGGCAGCACATCATGTGCTGCCGTCGCCCATTAGCAATTTAAGCAATTTATATACATATATTAGCATAAACAGTATATACGTATTTTCTTTTTTTTTCTGTTAATTTACCATGTATATTAACCGTTACATTTGCATACGCATACTATTATTTAAAAAGGCAACCGAGTTGCCACACTAGCAAATGTGTGTTGAGCAATACCTAATCACCATAAATCGATAACTTATTTACGAGCGAGTTGGCATGGCTAACTGCATGGCGCGATTTTAAACACATAATCACATAGTAATATGTATAAGCAAAACCATGTTATTTTATATATACAATAAATAAATATATTATAAATTATAGTTCAAATTTCCATGCAAACTTGTTTTTCAGATAGATTTCAGTTATTTACCAACTATATGCCTTTGAAATGTATCGATAACAGCGACAATCACGAGCGATTACTTCAATTGTTAAACGATAACAACCTGTTTGGCGCATTTTCAATAAAATACTAGAATAATTGTGTGTGTTTTTGTATTTGTACTTATCACATACATGCAAAATGTATTATAAAAAGGATATAAAAATGATTAAATGCAATTATTGCCAAAAAGAGCGCTCAGAGCGCTGAGCTGCGGTAACCAACGACCATAGCCAACAGGGCCATGCGAATGTACATGCCGTACTCGGCCTGGCGGAAGTAGGCGGCGCGCGGATCCGAATCAAAGTCACGACTAATTTCCTCGACACGGGGCAAAGGATGCAGCACGATGGTGCGCTTATTGGCGCGCGTCATCATCTTGGGCGTGACAATAAAGTGGCCACAACACTGCAAAGACAAGAAAAAACCAAGGGAAATTAAAATCTCTCCTACTTCCAGATACACTTTGCACTCAAGATGAACGTCTGAACTTACGCGCTTGTAGTCCTCCTCGGTGTTGAAGCGTTCACGCTGTATGCGCGTCATGTAGAGCACATCTGTGCTAGGCAGCGCCTGCTCGATGCTATCGAAGGTGCGCTGCGTAACGCCACGCTGTTCCAGATAGCGCATTATCTCCTCGGGCATGCCCAGACCCGGTGGCGCCACGTACTGCAAGGTGACATTGTACAGCGTCAGCAGTCGTGACAGCGAGTGCACAGTGCGTCCGTTCTTCAGATCACCAACCATGGTGATGGTGAGACCGTTAACTGTACCGATCTCCTCGCGTATGGTGAACACGTCCAGCAGCGCCTGCGTGGGATGCTCCCCAACACCGTCTCCGGCATTGATCAGTGGCTTGCGTGAAAACGATGCAGCACGCTGTGAGAGATAGAAGAAGAAGAAAATTAGTTATTTCTCCGCTTGAAACAAACAGTAGTGAAACTTACCGCCACGGCACCTGGTTCGGGATGACGCAACACCATGACATCTGCATAGCTGGCCATGACCTTGATGCTGTCCTCGAGTGTCTCGCCCTTCTTGACCGAAGAGGTGACTTGATCCATGTTGATGACATGTCCGCCCAGACGCTGCATGGCCGCACCGAAGCTGCACTGGGTACGCGTGCTGACCTCGTAGAAGATGCTGGCCATGATTTTACCGCGCAACAAATCGTCCACTGGGCGATCCTTGGTGACACGCGCCTTGAGCAACTGGGCCAGATTGAAGATGTCGTTGAGATGCTCTTTACTAAACATGTCCACGGACAGCACATGCTTGCCCACCAAATAGTGGGCCACAGGATTGGGCAGATTCTTCTGCAGATACTCCTTAAGCGTCGCATTGCTTGACGAGTCGAGGCGCAGACGCGGCGATGGTGACACGGGACGCAAGAAGCTGCCAGCTGCCGGTGATGTATTCACATTGCTGGCCTCGTCCACAAAGTGCACAGTGGTGGTACGTGCTGCACCAGCTGTGCCTCCTTCGGTCAGTAGGCGTGAGAAGGTATCGTTGACATCGGTGTCGCTGGGCAAGTCAGTGCTGCTGCCTTCGATCTCGGACTTTTGGGGCAGCGGCAACTTGGCTCGCACGTTTTGTCCATAACCAGGCTGCACCAGTACTTGGCCATCGATGTAGGCCACCTCGCCGCGCAGGACGACACGATGGACGCGACCCTTGACCTTGGTGCCATGGAAGGGCGTCCAGCGTGCCTTAGTCTTCAATTCGTTGTTGTTAATGGTCCACTCCTCGTCCAGATCGACCTCCACGTAAGTTTGTGGCTGCTCCGGCAGATTGAATATATTACGCGGATTGCGATGGAACTTTCTCTTGATATCCTCCAGTGTTAGACGTCCCTCGTGCACCGCCTGCAGCAGCAGTGGCAGAATAGTCTCCAAGCCGGTGAAACCTGGCGGCGGTCGCTCAGATTGTTTCTCCTCCAGCGTATGCGGTGCATGATCTGTGGCAAACACATCAATGTACTCCATGTGCTCCCACAATGCCTCTTGATCCTCGGGGGAACACAGCAGTGGACGCACCTCTGACATGCCAGCGCCAATGCGATCCACATCGCGTGTGCTCAGGAACAAATGATGCGGACACACTTCACAAGTGACACGTATTCCCTTCTCCTTGGCGGCCCGTATTAGTTGTATTTCCTCCTTCCTCGCCACATGGCAGATGTGCACTGGTCGCTCCAGCAGATGGGCCAACAATATAACCGCTGCCATGCTCTGTCGTTCCGCGTGGCACACGATCGGCGCGCGCTTGGGCCAACGTGTCAAGTGACGCTGCCAGGCGACCATGTCGCTCAGCTTCAGCGTGCCAAAGGTGTCATTCAGATACATCTTCAAGCCGCAAGCCTGGGTGGCCAACTCGTGAGCATGCTCCCAGTTGTTATCCGAGGCACCCACATACAGTGCGTAGTCGCAGCGTGCCCCCAGCCGAGCCAGCTCACGGAACTGATTGAATGTGTCGCGATCGACAATCGACGGATTCGTATTGGGCATGGCACAGACCATGGTCACACCACCGGCCAATGCAGCCGCTGTGCCGCTGGCAAAGTCCTCCTTGTGAGTGGCGCCCGGTTCACGCAGATGCACATGGACATCAATGAAGCCGGGCAGCTTGACAATGCGTCGCGATGTCATGCAGTCCGTGTGCGTTTTCATTGCCGGATTGCAGCCGGTGACACGCATCGATTCCACCAGCAACTTGGTGCACTTGACATCCGTGACCAGCGGAATGGAATAGTCGACCGCCAAGCGACGTGTGCGATAGCCGTGTGTCATAAAGGAGGAGACCCTGCAAGGCAATTCAAATTCAAATATAAGTTTAGTCATATACAACAGCTTCACTCTGTAGATGTCGACTTGGACAATCTCAGACAGACACCAGAAAAAGCTAACCCGATAAGCTACATATATATATAATATATGTGCATAATCTGTATCTATATCTGTATAAAAGGAAACCTATGCTTACCTGCGAACTCCGCCTCCGCGCATGGGCAAATTGATGACCAGATCGAACTGTTTGTTGGCCAAGAACTCAGCCAAATGTCGCAGCTCGCCATTGATGTCATCTGGGGTTGTCTTGTCAAATGTCCACTGTACCGACTCCACCTACAAAGACGAAGAATTGAGTTGCCATTAGTCGGCGCTACTGCACAAAGAGGGCGAGGCCAAGGCCAAGACGTGTTAAGTGGAGTCAAACAGAGACTCGAGTCAATTGGCAAATGTTTGCCTAGGCCACATAAAGATATCGCTCTTTATAGGCCAACACAATGTTCCACTTGCATTTGGCCAATAATAACAGCAGTACTAGCTATAGTAACATCATATACAAGGGCACAGTGGGACCAGATGCGCAACAAGAACTTCACATTCAATTTATCATTGTAAACTCTGGCTAGACAAAGTGTTTACAGCCAAACTGTACCCAGTATGACTGTTCTCAGATGAGGCCCAGTGTCAGTCCGATCCAGTTGAACAACTTTCCATTAGGTATTTTCTGCTTTAAGGTGTTTCCACTTCTCAACATTAACACTGGAAACACTTCGAATCATGCCTGCCAGGTCAGCATTTCAGATCTTTCCTTTTCTTTTTTCATCAAGTCTGAAGAAATCTCTAAATCTTACTTTCGGGAAATCTGTCCTGTTTTTATTGCTCTAATAGGACGATATAATTTTAATGAAATTTTTCTTAAAATAGACATACAAACACATGATTTCTATGCAAATCTGTATCCCGATTTTTCGATTCGATTTTCAATCACAAAAGGAACATTTGAAAGGAAGAAAAATTTTAGAAATATTGGTTAATATTGCCATATTTCGATTAGGACCACATTCAACATATAAAGAACTATTCGAACATTGTCGATGGAGCATGGAAAATTACATAAATTGACAAATTATGAAATTTTAGGCTTTTTTTTAATCAAAAACCTTTTGTTTTGTTTTTTGTCTTTTTTTCCTCTTGTCTATTTGTTTTAATTATCGTTGTCTTTCCTTTTTTTTTGTAAGGGATAACTGACAGTCCTGCTAGAAACGCTTAATTTTAGAACGACCCAAAATACACTCGCAAATGTTTAAAAATATTACTTGAAAATGTGGAAACGGATCAGAGTAGGAAGCCATATACGAGTCTTCCAGAAGAGTAGCATTTTCTCCCAACAAAAGTATAAATTATGAACAGATAATGAGCATTTTGGATTGGAAATTTGAGTACAATTTCTGTTACATTTTTAGCTGCAATTTGTCTGGTCCCACAGTGCGTGCATTCCCTGCTCTTCGCTTCATTGCAGTCGTGTTTACATGGAAGCAAACGGCGATAAGGTCGCCTCCACTCGAGTAGGAAGTGTAGAAAGAATGAACACTTGTCTTGGCAGCGAGGCAAGCGGGGAATTGCCGATGGTGATCTTATCTAGGCAGCAATAGCGACAAGGCGACAAGACAAGACAAGAATCGAATGTGGTTTGTCCATCAATTCAATCGATCGATTTCAGTCGAGACAAAGAAGTGACACCAGCAACAGCAGAGCAACAACGTTTGGCCCTCTCTAGACGAACGGATCACACCTGCACTAGCAATGGGCTGTACGTGCTCCAAACGGCTGGACAACGAGGCGGCAACAAATCCACTGCAACAACTGCAGGCTGCCGAAGCGCCGTCGTCACGTGCACAGCAGCGTCGCAGCAGGCAGGAGGAGAAGCGTCAACGGCAGCTGGCCAAATTGCAGAAGCGCAACGCACGCAAGCGATGCCATCAGCGCGTCGATTCACGCAGCCGGGGTACAGTGAGCGGCAGCTTGCGGCACAGGTTACGCGGCAGCGGTGGCACTGCCAGCGGCAGTGGCAGCATTGGACGTGCCCAGGGCAGCAAGCTGAATCTGGCGCCGCAGCTGCGCCTGCTGGGCGGCAGCAATGGCAGCAGTGCCACAGAGTGTGTCAGTGTGCTGTACGCACGCACCCTGGAGAAGCAACGCGAGGAGCACCAGCGCACCGTGGAGCAAAAGACGCGTCATCAACTCGAACGGCAGCTGGACACGTTTCTGCTCAATCAGCTGCTCGTGGGCGTGCAATTCTTCGGGCATTTCGAGCACGAGTTGGCGGCCATTGATGAACAGTTTCAGGCCAGACAGCGTGCCTGTTCTCAGACCATGTCCGAGCACAGTTTGCTGCAGGCCAATGCCATTGATGCGGCAGTTGCGAGGCGGGTGCTCTTCAAGCCAAGGTGAGTGGCAAGATAGCTTCAACTGTTCTCACTAAGTGTGGGTGTAGTTCAACTGTTCTCACATAGAGTGTACAGTTCAACTGTTCCCACTTAGAGTGTGTTTAGTTCAACTGTTCCCACTTGGAGTGTGTTTAGTTCAACTGTTCTTACTTAAAGTGTGTTTAGTTAAACTGTTCCCATTTAGAGTGTGTTTAGTTAAACTGTTCCCATTTGGAGTGTGTTTAGTTTAACTGTTCTCACTTAGAGTGTGTTTAGTTTAACTGTTCCCACTTATAGTGTTTAGTTCAAATGTTCTCACTTAGAGTGTGCACAGTTCAACTGTTATCACTTAGAATGGGTTTAGTTTTCTTTTCTCAGTTAGAGTGGTTTAAGTTAAACTGTTCTCACTTAGAGTCTGTCTGATTAAACTGTTCTCACTGAGAGTATGTCTAGTTAAACTGTTCTCAATTAGAGCGTACCTATTTTAATTGTTCTCACTTAAAGTGTGCCCAGTTCAACTGTTCTCACTTAGTGTGTTTAGTTCAACTGTTCTCACTTAGTGTGTTTAGTTCAACTGTTCCCACTTAGAGTGTTGAGTTCAAATGTTCTCACTTAGAGTGTGCACAGTTCAACTGTTATCACTTAGAATGGGTTTTGTTTTCTTTTATTAGTTAGAGTGGGTTAAATTAAACTGTTCTCACTTAGAGTCTGTCTATTTAAACTGTTCTCAATTAGAGCGTACCTATTTCAATTGTTCTCACTTAAAGTGTGCCCAGTTCAACTGTTCTCACTTAGTAAGTTTAGTTCAACTGTTCACTTAGAGGGTGCCCAGTTCTACTGTTCTCAATTAGAGTACTGACATACTTGCTGTGCCTTACCGAAACGTTTCCAGGTTCACTTTAATCACTTGAACTGTTCCCTGTCTGAATAAACTCAGATTAACGGGTCCCCCCGTTGCAATGTTCTTAAAGCTGTTCCCGATTTGACTGTTTCCTGGTTTGGCCAGTTCCTGGTTTATACTGTTCATAGGAAGAGTGCCCGTTCTCTTTACTGTTCCCAGCATGACTGTTCCTAGCTTAAATGCACTGAATTAAACGACTCCCAGTTCGATTAAGTCACTTCCCATCACACTTTTCCTACTTTAAGATGTTCCCACTTGGACTGTTCCCAGCTCAACATTAACTAGGAACACTTGCTTTCTCCCCACAGTAATGGTGCCACACGCAAACAGGCTCAGCCGCTGCAGAACCCGCTTACGTACATCGTATTCGAGAACGTGGACATAGCGCGACCCAATGACGCCAACTACGATTCCATTGCTGCGCTGTGCAAGGTGCTGCTCGAGACGGACTACTACAACACGACTCCATGTCGTGTGCAATACGTGCAGCTGCTCGAGCAGAGCCGCTGGATGGGCTATGTGCGACTTAAACTGCGTGAACCGACGCCCGCACAACAGCACAGCTCGAGCAGAGCATCGAGAGGAGAACATGACGTGGAGGAGGATGATGACAACGATGGTGGCATCTATACGGATGGCAGCTCAGGCTACAGCACTGCCGGGGCAGGCACCATAAACAGCTGCAAGTCCACAAGCAACTCCAACTCCAGCTCGGATCGAGGCAGTTGGGCCGAGGAGGGCGACTATGATCATGTGTATATAGCACGCTTGAATACACAGCGACCCGTGGAGGAGCTGAAGATGCTGCATGGCGGCGATCTGCAGCGCAATGTGTTGCCCGAGGCGTGCGTCTGCCGTCTGGCCAGCTGCCTGCCTTCCTGGGCGGAACACAGTGACGAAGAAGATGAGGACGAGGAAGAGGATGAGGATGAGGAGGAGGACGACGACGAGGAGGATGAGGATAATGAGCTGGAGGAGGTCACTAGCCAGGCGCAACATGCTGGCTATGAGACGGTGCAGGTGCTGCGCCAATGCCGTGTGGAACAACAGCGTCGCCGTGCGCTGCTCCAGCAATGCTACCTCAGCTCGGAGAGATTTATGCACTACTTCGGTGAACTGCTGCGCCAGCAACTCGCCCACGAGCTGGGCATCAGTCAGCGTCAGCTGGCGACGGGCAGCTATCGCGGCTGTAGCATCTACACGTCAACGGATGAGCTGGTGCCCGCCATTCATGTGCCGCACGGTTGGCCCGACTGTGCCTTCGAGTTCAACCTGCGTGCCCGTCCCCAGTTGACCAATCTGCACACAGGCGAGAAATTCCAGTGGCCCACCTCAGTGATGCGTAAGCGCGTTCAATCCTTTGGTTTCCATGTGGTGCCAGTGGGTTATGCCCCGAAGCGGGCACGCAATCCCTTCCGCCAGCTCGAGTGGCGCATTGTCTTCCCCCAGGCGGAGCAGTATCTGGAGCGTCAGTTGACGCGCATGCAGCTGAAGATGCTGCTGCTGATGAAGGCGCTGGTGCGCACGTTTGTCAACGACAAGTGCCAGGCCATGGGGCACATTATGGAGCAGTTGCGCACGCATCTGTTCTGGGAATGCGAGCGACACAGCAACGATTGGCCCGAGGAGTTCCTTGGCGATAGACTGGTGCGCTTTGTGCGCTCCTTTGCCGACTGCCTGGCCCGGAAGCAGCTCAGCGATTACTTTATCGAGCGACGTAATCTCTTCGAGCATGTGCCGGAGGATGCACTGATGGAGTTGCGCTCCATCATGGCCGGCATTGCCGAGCAGCCACTGCTGCATGTGCTGCAGGCGTTGCGCAATTTACAGCATGCCCCGGACTTCTATCCACGTCTCAACTATGGCAAGCTGCTGGAGACGCTGGTCATGCAGGAGTATCAGCAGCTGCGTGTCGGATCCAAGTTCGCACGCACTACATTGCCAGTTGGGGAGGAGCTGGAGGCGCAGGCGAAGAAGGAGCAGCAGACATCCTTCGCCCTGACCAGTCCCAGCGATGCAGTCGGTCTGCTGGGCATGTGGCGGCAACAGGAGCGACCACGTGGCAAGCTGCGCCGCAAGACACAAATGCTGCGGGCCCAGCAGCAGCAGCAACAACTCAAACAGGCCGAGCAGCGACGCCACTCGGCAGACTCCAGCTCGGGTCCATGGTCCATGCCGCTGCTCCTGCCCAGAATGTCGCAGACATCCTCAATCTCAGCCTCCTCCACTGCCACGTCCACAACGGCTCCGGCACTAAACAATAGCGTGGAAATACTGCGTCGCACCAATCTGCTGGAGCAGCTAATGGATCACATGCTCGCCATGCTAGCCAAGGCTACCGACTTCCGCAATGCTCAGCATGCCCAGCTGTATCTGGACCAGGCACAGCTGCTGTGCCGACTCTACAAGCAGTTGGGCTGTGATCAGCATGCCCAGCACTATGCGGAGGCCCTTTGTCAGGCGGCCAGCAAACTGGAGAGAAGCGTCACCATAGGCAGTGGGAACGGGAGTGGAGTCGAGGCAACACAACCCAATTGCAGTCCTGGTTCACAGTCACGTTCCAGTTCGAATTCCCGTTCCCGCTACAGTCCAATGCGTCGTAAATCTCTCAAGTTTGTCGAGCACGTTGTGCAAATGCATTCGGGAGAGGTGATACCACTGCAAGGTGGCTCTGCCTCGTCTACGTCATCATCAACCAGGAAACAGACAGAGAATTCACAATCGGAGAATCTCGATGAGATTCTCGTGGCACACAGCCAAGAAGAAGAGGAGATGCCACAGCCAACGGTAGCCAAGGAGAGCGTTCCTATGCTGGAATCTCTGCTGCAACGCATGCAGGTTGATCCTTCAGCATTGCAGACAATCAGCTCCAAGACGGAGCAACTCATGCAGACACTGGCACCAGAGGCCAAGCGGGACGAGCTACGGAACATGCTCAAACGCAATACGCAGAAACTGAAGAGCGCCTTCAGCTAGAAGATCCCAGACTAGCCCAGTCAAGTGGCCTGTTGAAGCAATCATACCATGAATCGATTTCCCACTCGACAAGATAGATAAGCACACGGACTTGCCTCGATTTTAATCATATATCGCTATATTATCTGACGAATCATTTATCTCAAGTATCTCAAGTGTGATAATGAAGATAGTGTGTACTATATTATATATCATAATCATAAATATATTATAACGAAGTTTGCCCGATTAAAACCATTTTGACCTACTAAACCTGATAAGTGTACATATCAGGTTTAGTAGCGGACTCCAATTAGATTTTATGTACATTAAACTCCAATCCTATATGATATCTACGCAATCTTTTTCAGCAACTTTACTGTATTGGTATACCCTATAAACAAGACCATACTATAACTATACTTCGATCTGCTTTCGTCTGTAACAAACATGTGCACAATCTTTATACAACTCTCTTCATTCCTCGATGGGGGGAAGAAGTGAGAGAAGTAGATCTCACTTATGTATAAGTAGATAATAGAAAGAATACTCACATCGACGCCATGCTCCGCATAGAAGTCTCCCGTGCCCATGGAGGCATAAAGTTTGTAGCCCATCTTGGCCAGATCTCGAATGGAAGAAAGAAGTTCCATTTTGTGCTAAGAGAAGACCGTTAGAGAGAGAGAGAATGAGAGACTGAAAGGGAGTAAGGAGATGCAGCTATACCTTAAAACTGCCGATGGAAAGAAGAATTGCATTCTTGGGTATCTGGAAACCCGTCGATATCATCGCCTTGAGGTAGGCCTCATAGCGATTGTCGCCAAAGCAGGCTACCTCCCCCGTGGAGGCCATCTCCACACCCAGCTGCACATCGGCTCCGGCAAGACGTGAGAAACTGAACTGCGGCACCTTGACGCCCACCTTGCCGACACCATGAAGCACGTCCAGGGGTTCCACATCCATGCCGACAATGGCACGCGTCGCGGTGGCTACGAAATCATGATCCAGGGTCTTGGATACAAAGGGAAAGGAGCGCGAGACACGCACATTGCATTCGATAACCTTCAGCTCATTGTTCTTGGCGATGAGCTGCATATTGAAGGGTCCAGTAACGTCCAGCACACTGGCCAAATCACGTGTAATCCGCTTGATTGCCTCCAGAGTTTCTGCATTCAGATCTTGCGGCGGGGTCACCAATGTAGCATCGCCCGAGTGAACTCCAGCATTCTCAACATGCTCCGAGACGGCCATGCAAAGGATTTGTCCATCCGCCGCAACGGCGTCCACATCGATCTCCTTGGCTTCGGTAAGGAATTTGGAAATGACCACCGGATGCTCGCGACTCACCTCGGAGGCGGCATTCAAATAAGTCTCCAGATCTTGATCGGAATAGGCAACATTCATGGCAGCGCCGGAGAGCACATACGATGGTCGCACCAGACAAGGGTAGCCCACCTCCTGGCAGAACTCGACGGCTGACTGTAGATTGGTCAGCTCCTTCCACTGTGGCTGCAATATTCCCTTGCGATCGAGCATGCGCGAGAATTTGAAACGATTCTCGGCACAATCGATCGACTCGGGTGATGTGCCCAGCACCTTTGCCTGCTGGCGATGCAGATCCATGGCAATGTTATTGGGCAGCTGGCCACCCATCGAGAGTATAATGCCATCCGATCGCTCCAACTCGTAGATGTCCATGACAACCTCGAAACTGATCTCCTCGAAATACAAACGATCGCACATATCGTAGTCGGTGGACACAGTTTCGGGATTGTAGTTAATCATGATCGTCGACTTCTTCAGGTTGCGCAACTCACGCAGGCAGCCGACAGCGCACCAATCGAACTCCACCGAGGAGCCAATGCGATAGACACCCGAGCCGACAACAATCGTATGTCCGCCGGGGAAGATCACATCGTGTTCAGAGGCATTGTATGTATTGTACAGATAGTTTGTGCTCGCTGGCCACTCGCCGGCAACGGTGTCGATCTGCTTGACAAACGGACGAATGTTGTGCTCCAATCGCTGTTGGCGCACAGCCAGTTCGGTGCTCTTGGTGGCCATGGCGATCTGCTTATCGGCGAATCCCATGCGCTTGGCCTCCAGCAAGAGCTGCGCAGTCAATTGATTTCCTGCCGTCTCCAGTTTGCCATAGAATTCGATAATGTGCTGCAACTTGTGCAGGAACCAACGATCGATTTTCGTCAGATCATGCAACTCCTCAATGCACATGCCTGCCTTGAGAGCGGCGGCCAGTACAAAGGGACGTCGATCTGTTGGCTCCGACAGCTGCTCCTTGTCCACGGCCGCTTGATATGGATCGAAGCCCTGCACATCGCCATCCACCATGCGTAGAGCCTTCTGGAAAGCCTCCTCGAAGCTGCGCCCTATGGCCATCACCTCGCCCACACTCTTCATGGAGCTGCCAATGTGTTTGCTAACACGCACAAACTTGGCCAAATCCCAGCGTGGTATCTTCACCACACAATAGTCAAGACTCGGCTCAAAGCAGGCCGTCGTATTGCCAGTCACTGAGTTCTTGATCTCTGGCAGTGGCTCACCCAGTGCCAGCTTGGCGGCAACATAGGCCAGGGGATAACCCGTCGCCTTGCTGGCCAGAGCCGAGCTGCGGGACAGACGCGCATTCACCTCGATGATGTAATACTGCTCCGAGTGCGGGCAGAGAGCATACTGAATGTTGCACTCGCCCACGACGCCAAAGTGACGGATCACCTTGAGGGCTGTGCTGCGGAGCATTTGATACTCGCGATCCGAGAGTGTCTGCGAGGGAGCCACGACAATACTCTCGCCTGTGTGTATGCCAAGGGGATCAAAGTTCTCCATGTTGCAGACTGTGATGCAGTTATCATAGGCATCGCGGACCACCTCGTACTCTACCTCCTTCCAACCCTTGAGGGACTTATCCACAATCAGTTGACTCGAATGGGCCAATGCCTGCTGGGCGAGTGTCTGCAGCTCCTGCTCGTTATTGGCGAATCCTGAACCGAGTCCGCCCAGCGAGAAGGCAGCACGTGCCATTACGGGATAACCCAGACGCTTGGCTGCATCCAGTGCCTCGGCCACAGTATAGACGGCCTCCGAGGGTGCCACCTGCTCACCGATCTCGTGCACACGCTGTGCGAACAGCTTGCGATCCTCTGTCTCGATGATCGACTGTATGGGCGTGCCTAGGATGCGTACATTGTACTTGGCAAAGACCCCAGCACGTTCCAACTCGACTCCACAATTGAGCGCTGTCTGGCCGCCAAAGGTGAGCAGCACTCCATTGGGACGCTCCGACTTGATCACCTGCTCCACATAGTCCGGCGTGAGGGGCAGGAAGTAGCACTTGTCGGCCATGCCCTTCGATGTCTGCACAGTGGCAATGTTGGGGTTGATCAGCACTGTTTGGATGTTGGACTCACGCAACGCTTTGATGGCCTGCGATCCAGAGTAGTCGAATTCACCGGCCTGACCAATCGACAATCCGCCGGAACCCAAAATGAGAACCTTACGTGGACGTGGCAGTGGCTCCGGTGTGATGGCACGCAATCGTCGCTTGATCAACTGCGGCACACTCACTGTCGGCTCCTTGATGGAGTCCAGGAAAACATCGAATAGGAATTCGGTGTCCTGTGGCCCGGCATGATGTTCCGGATGAAATTGTACCGAGAAATAGGGTTTGCTGCGATGCACAATACCCTCGTTCGTCTGATCATTGGCATTGACGAACAGCTCCTCCCAATCATTTGGCAGCTTGGCCAAATCGACGGCATAGCCATGATTCTGTGAGGTCAACAAACAGCGACCTGTCTCGCGGTGCAGACAGGGCAAATTGTGACCGCGGTTGCCGTACTTCATCTTGTAGGTGGAGCAACCGATGGCGCTGGCCAGCAGCTGATGGCCCAGACAGATGCCAAAGATGGGTTTGTCTCCGGCCTCCAGCACATGTTGCACTTGGTGCACAATCTCCTTGCAGCTCGTGGGATTTCCGGGTCCGTTGCTTAGGAAGAGCGCATCGTAATCCTTCTCACGCAGATCGCTGCTCCAGGGCAGTAGTTCCACAGAGGCGCCACGTTGTAGCAGGCAACGCAATTGATTCAGTTTTAGACCACAATCCAGCACGGCAACACGTGGTCCATTCTGGGACTTGAGAGGATTGTATAGCGTTGGCAAGAGAACGCTGCATTCCTTGGCCAAATTACGCTCATTGGGATCCACAAAGGGTTCCATGACCAGCTGGGAACCGTTGAAGATTGGCTGCTCGTAAACAATGCGACCCAGGAGGCTGCCCTGTTCGCGCAGCTTCTTGGTCAGCGCACGCGTATCGATGCCGCTTATGCCTGGCACCTTGTGATCCTCCAGCCACTGCGACAGGGTCTGGCGAGAGCGCCAATGCGAGGGGGTATCGCAAATCTCACCCACCACCAGAGCAGCTGCCTGCACGCCACGCCACTCGAAGTGTTCTGGCAGCTCGAACTCATCCAATTCATTGACATCCGGCACACCGTAGTTGCCAATCAGCGGATAGGTCAGCACCAGCATTTGTGCTCGGTATGAGCGATCCGTCAACGCCTCCACATAGCCGACCATGCCCGTCTGGAAGACCACCTCGCCGCTGGTGGCTGTTCCCTTGGCCCCGAAAGATTGGCCCGGCATGACGGTGCCATCCTCCAGCACGAGATAACAATCTGTTGCGGACATTGCGCTGACAAAAAGAAATCCATCGTTAAAAGTTTTTCTTTATTTTTATATTGATTGTATGATTCAGCCATTTCTTAAATGATCGATGTGAAACTCGGACAATCATTACAAGAATTGCAAATGTATGTATTTTCCAAATCATAGGACAACAGCTTTAGGTATCTGATAGTTATCGTCCATAAACTATTTTAATTACATTTATCAATCAAATTGCACGGTTTGTAATATAATAATTCTAGAAATTCGTATACGCATCATATTAATAAGATAATGCAATACGATCTGCTTTTTATAAACTAAACAATTTTTCGCAATTGTTGATTGTCAATTTTGCCCCATAAGCAAAACATTCTTCGCGTATTTTCTGTCTTCTCAGGTATCTCTTAATTGGGGATAAACAATCTTCAAACAATGGAAATTGATCACAGAATATTATACTTCTTAAGATCAGCTTAAGGTTTTATATTCAGAATGAAGATAAAAGTAACAGATAAGCACAAAAGCTACAGTCGAGTGTGCTCGACTGTGATATACACACTGCACAACTGTCCAAAACAATTTCTTCAATGTTTTGCGTATTTTGTGTTGCATACCTTCAGGGAGGGACATCGAAACCAGTACATATTTAAAATTTCTTAAATAACTCCTATTTTAATTCTTTGATCATAACCAAATTTTGATCATAACCAAAATTTCAATTAACTATCCTGCTTTAAAATTACTATTGAAATTCGATTTGAGATCTAGGTTTTCATACGGATGGCCAGACAGACGGACGGACAAGGCTATATCTACTCGTCAGTTGATACTGATTCAGAATATATATAGTCTGTCTATATATGTAGTCTATATGATTATTAGAAAAAGTCACCTCGATTTCCCTTATGATGATCAAACACGTGCAGATAAAACCATTACTTCTGTATTGTAAAATGTTCCAAATTCGAATCATAAGTTCGTTGAAGAAATTTTACAAATCATGTCTAAAATGAATAATAGCCACAACTCATACCCTGTACGGCATTTCGTTTAATCAACAGACTGTCTGTAGTTGATAAGAACTTATATTAAACCATGTCCCCTTATCTTTTATCTTATACAAAACGAAGAAAACATTTCTAGTGCAGGTTACAGGGTATTTCAGAACTAACGCACTTAGCTTAAGTCTTCTCTCAAGGTTGGCTAAAGGGTATCTCTAGTTGAGCATGTAGTTTGATTAAGGGATACCCTCGAGTCGAGCAAGCTGCAATTGTGTTCTCAAAACATGTGCTAGACGTGACCCCATTACGATTTCCAATCATTCCAAGAACAACTGTATGAGGTAAGGGAGAACTTGTAGAACTCCAATAGGAAAGCGGGCTTATCAATCGAGACAAATCAAGACGCTGCGACTGCATTGGACTCTTCCTACCTACCTAGGACCCGAGACATGTTTGAAGACATGTAAAACCTGTGGAAAAATGTGCGTTTACCTCTCAAACTTGAACTTGAGACCGGTTCACCCAACACACACACACACAGAGGCACACTCAAACTGGCATGTGTTGGTAACCAGAGATATTGTTCAGGTTCCATTGGAAAAGTTTATTGAAGTAAAGAGACGCTTTTTGCGCCGCAAATAACAAAACATTTGAACAACTCAACGGAAGCAATTGCGTAGATTTGCACTTGGCGCGGCAACAAATGTTTTAAATTTAGCAAGCATATTTATGTTGCCCTTTTTGGGTGCCATCCTCTCTCTATCTCTCCCCCCTTCTTTACTTACGTTTTATCGTTCGCCTTTTTGCGTTATTTGCGTTAATTAAGCGTAAATTCGCCGATTTGCTTCGTTTTGTCTGCGTCGCAGCACGTGTGTGCACGTGTTTCTCTATCAAATTGCGCGAACAGCAGGCCGAACAAACGCCGGCATCAGCAGACAGAATACTACTGAACGACGTGGGAAAGGCACACTCGCGCTCGCTTTCGCACTCGAGCTGATAACATGGAAGCCGAGGTTGTTGCCGTTCGATTTTCGAACATCGAACCGAACTCGAAACGGCGGCGATGAGAGCGCCAAAGGCTTAATGAATTTTAAAAAGTATCGTAATATCGATAAGTTTACAATGCAATAAGTATCGCACTTGCAATTGCATTTGTTTTGTTTTGTTTCGCACAGAAAGCTGTTTGATTTGCTGCTTGCAAGTTGCAACGCGTTTTTGTTTTATTTTCGATAACATGCAATGTAATATCGATAACTTGCTGTTGCTCATCGCACATCGATCACTGAGCTGTTTCACGAATGTGAGGCGGTTAATTTGAAAATACTTGCAGAGCTCTACAGTAGCTTTTGTTTTTAATTATTAATTTGTAAATATCATTAATAAAATATCGAGTATAAACACAAAACAACCGTTTTGCATACATGTTTATTTATATATAAGGTAAGTATGTATAAACATTTCTACATATGTGTTTTTGTATGTAAAGGTGTGTCCGTGCCATACATATTGTGTAAATGTATATCGTATATGTATTAAGGTTTACGTTTATGTTTATGTATGTGTGTAGTACAAAAGCATAACAAATAAATAACAAGAAATTATTCAATATGTGTGTGTGTGTATGTATGTATCTTACTAGTACATATCTATAAGGTAGTATCAGGACAATGCATACATATTTTGGTCTACTTGGCGGTGCCACAAAATGATTGATTTGGGTCCCGCTTTTGGTTAATAACAAAGGAAAAAAAAAGAGTGTAAAACAAAAATTTGGAAAACTGATATACATCTGTATGTTGTATATTGCAGGAGGGATATACCCTTTAATAGCAAAGTAAAAAGCTAAATGCCCTCAGGATCCGAGATAAATGAAATGGAATCTGCAGCCGACAGACATTACTTTAGACATTGGTTGGCGCATCCATGCCACAGATGACAGACTTGACCACCGCTGCCGCAGAGAGGGATGCATAATTCTGCCACTTGCGCGTCGACATGCCGTCCTTGTAGTCTGATATGCCCTTGACCAGAATGAAACTCTCGCGACAGTTGCCAATGATGCTGTCCAGGACGCTGCTCATTTCCACATCCGTTGCCAGCAGACCGAATTTCCTTGTGAACTGAGTACGTGACTCATCGCTGCGCACCAGATTCCGGCCCGAGCCGATGGGACCTAAATGCAGTCGCAATCTAGTCAAACCGTCAACCTCGTCAGCCGCAATGGGATGGGCCACCTCGATGACCTCGTTATTGCCAATGTTCATAAACAGTTTGTCGGTCTTTGCATCCGGACGACCGAAATCGCTTTCGGTTTTGCGGGCCAACATCTGCTGTGCATCGCTGAGATACTGTTCCCACGGACGCTTCAGTTCCATATTGGCCTGCAGGCTCTCGGCGATCTGTTGCAGCGAATCGTTCACTGGGAAATATGTTTTCACATCGTCGCCGCTCTTGTACACATACACGTAGGGTTTCTCTTTGCTGTGTCAGTGAGAAAGTGAGAGCGGGGATTAGATACAATCTGGTCTGCACTGGGACTCACGACTCACCTATTGATCAGCGCCCGCTGCTTGTCTACATACGAGATGACCACATCGCCCAGTCGCACATGCTTCTTGTAGTCCGTGTAGTGGGGCACTCCGCCGGCCACGCCTACAATGAAGACATAGTCAACCTTTTGGAATGTGCCCAGCAGCCGAGTGGTCGTGTTGCCCGTCGCCGTCATCGCCTCACGTGTGCTGCCCGCCGACGGCAGCTTGGTGCTGACGATGCGATGTGCGCCAATGTTGCCCAAGGTATAAACATTCGATTCGCCTTTGAATAAGGAAGAGAAGGAGCAAGAGCAGCAACAGATGAGTATAGCAAAGAAGTTGGTTTACTCTCGACAACTGTGTATGGCGGGTGTCCATTTGCGTATGTGTGCATGTACATATGTGTGCAACTATCGGTTATACTATCGCAAAGAGGCAACTCAGCCAGGTTTTCCTATATGTTCCCTAGACTGTTTTCCTTTCGATAGTACAAGCGATAGTTATATGAATTTACAGAATTTGTGTTTGTGTATTTATGGAATGAGTGTACAAATCTCAAGTGTACTATCGCGAAAGTTATAATCTACGAAATTATTTTACATTTCATATGATTTGACTGTTGATTTTATGTATTTTTCTATCGATCGATAGTACATGCGATATTTATATTTACAATTTTGTAGCCATAAAACACGCGAGTACTTTTTGCAATATGTTTTTATATTTCAAATGTTGTTGTGCGATAGTACACACGATAGTTTGGCATACTTTATTGTGAGATTATGTGTGTCTGTGCGACTGCCCATTTCCTTTGCTGATGGACTGTGTGTGTGTGAGTCAGCGTGTGTGAGAATGTGTGTGCGTGTGTGAGTGTCTTTTGTGGCTTCTGTGCGTGACAATGACAATCAGCGAGTTTAGGTTAAAAGTAAAACTTTTATTATTACGACATGTACCGATGTTTAATGCATATTGTCCCATGACAACAACAATAAACAAACAACCGAAAAACACCGTTACAACAACAACAACGAAGACATGAAGAACAAAAACCAATTTGATAAAAAAAAACAAAACAATCAAAACAAACCAAAGGTCAAGTTCACAAGCGACGCAGAAATCAGATAAACTATAAAAACAGCTATACATATAACCATCTATGCGAACGACTAATCAAGCCAGTCGAGCGCTGTTAACTGCTAACATAATGTTACAAATTTAACATTGTTTCAATCGATGTAGTTTATTGCCGATTTATAGCTGAATTTTTAGCTCCAAATACACTCTGTTTTGTCGTTGTGAACCTGCCTCCAGACACAAATTATATTTAGATGAAGAGTTATGGGCTCTATCATGATATAGATGTGGGTACAAACGACTATATGTACGTATATCGTAGGCGAGTTTATGTGCTTACCAAATCTGCGTTTCTTATTGGATTTTCTGAGTGAGTTCGTTAGATTGGGATCGGAATCTGTTAACATTTATATATAGTTTTTGTTTTTGATTTTGATTAGGTATTCGAATTTAGAATGATTAATATATATTTTCGAGACCGTGTAGGTTTTGTTGTGTGTGTATGCGTGTGTGTATATATTGAGCGGGGCAAACAGATATATAGAATTTTATGCAAATGCATTCAACATTTTTTGTTTACGAAGAATCATATGAGTTTAAATCGAGAAAGAGAGAGCCATGAGAATAAATAGAAAGAGAGAAAGAGAGAGTGAGTCATTAGTTGGTGTTGCTCACAATTTAGAACTATCGTGAGTACTATCGCAATGAGAAGTAGTAGAAAACTCAATTCCCTAAGCTGCGTTTAAACATTATCTGCATCCATAGACTTATATGGTATATTAGAGATTTGTAGGGTCCGCACATGCTTGGCCATTCTAATCAATTCAGATGCTTCCTTTATGCGATAGTACAAACGATAGTTTTGCCAAAGGTATTTTGCATGCGTTGTATTATTTTCTTTCTTGTTTCGCACACTTGATCTTTCATCTCGCAAGCATTTCATCGCGCCCCTTGTGGCGACACCACCTACCGACTGTGGTATATCGGACGAAGGTCTCCTTGTTCTCCAACATGGCGTCCACGGCCAACTTCTCGCAATATTGTGCCGTTATGATGGCTATGGTGGGCTGTTTATTTGAAGCTATCGTCGGCATCTGCTTGACCACCTTGATCTCCTTGTCCTCGTGATGGATGCGCGTGTATGCGTTGTATTCCATCAGCTTGATGAGCCCACGCTCCTGCAGCGATTGGATGACCAGCAGCACATCCTGTTCGCTCCAGCCGTAGTCCCTATGGGAGGAGAAGAGAGATAGATATACATACATATATTTTATATTCATCTATATGTTTTTAAACAGACTCACTTGGCCAAATCGTCTGGTGAAACGGGATTCGGATACGCCTGCTCGATTAGCTCAAGAATCTTCTCCGGCGTCAATGGGGGAGATTCAAATTGCGATTCATCCACGGACACTGTTGAGTGTGGGAGAGAGAGAGAGGGAGATAGAAAGGTAGAGCTGTTAGAAAACGTTTCACACACAGCGCGTAAATGGTTAACTTTAGTATAAAGGCGGCGATAATGGGCGTGGCGTGGTTAGCAGGCGGGTTAGCACACACACGGCGTTGTAGAACTCTAGCGGAGACGTTAACTTAATTGCAGCCGCCAGACAAATTGAGGCACTTGAGTGTCTCAGTTGGCGGGGGCGGATGGCGGTAGGGGCGTGGCAATTACAAAAGCGCACGCAGGCGGAGTGCAGCACGAAGGCAATGTACCCGAAAGAGTTTAAGCAGCAGTTTGAGAGCAATTGACGGGGCAGAAACTGTCTGCTGTTGTAAAGGGGAGAGGGGGACGGGGGATGGGGCAACAGAACAGTAGGCTGGCAATAAAGGCGGTTAGAGTAGAAGGCGAAGGCAAGCGGCGCACTACGCTAGAGGCGAAGTTGCTTTCCCATAAAAACAACAGTTTGAACAGCATTGGAGTATGACAGTTTTGTGGTGTCCTGAGAGGATAAGGCGACAGTCAACATGCAACAGTTTGGGCGCCACTGCCAACACCCATCTCCGCCCCTCAAGCAGCCCTTATTCCCCCCGCACTGTTTGACAGCCATTGGACAAGTAATTTATTTCTATATTCAGAATTTTGTTTTCATTTATTTGATTCGCAGAACTCGGTGCGCTATGTGGGCTTGATTGTTGCTCATAATTAATGAATATTGAGTACGAGGTGCGCGTGCATTAGTCAAGAATAACCAAAGAAAAGAAGAAGAAACAGAAACAGAAACAAAACGTAACGAGAACGAACAACACAAAGAGAAAACGGAAAAACGAAAAGAAGTAGAACAACAACGAAAACAGAGCACAAAATGAGGCCAAAGATGCTGTAAATTGTTAATCAGGCTCAATATTGTGGGCGTGGCGGGGTTAAGACTGGGATAAGAGCAAGGAACGAAGAACGAGGGATGAGTTGGAGGGGGTTAGGTTAGCATCATGCTGCCATTTGTTGTTTACGATCATCATTTGCGTCGCGCGCTCAACTGATCTGTGTACATGTCCAGCCAGATGGCCTTCATCAGATTGTCGCCGTCACCTGTTTTCTGCTGGGCGCGCAGCGCCTCCTCGAACTTGCGATTGCAGTCCCCGTAGCAGTAGATGATGTACCCGTCGCGCGCTGTACCCTCACGCACACACACACACCCAATGCACGCCCAAATACATTGTAGTGTAGAGAGAGATAGATAGATTGATAGATAGATAGATAGAGATAGAAAAACAGATGGGGAAAAATGTTTCGAAAGAGTTTGATATAACTTACGTGGACGCGATGGAGGCGCTGAGGTCTCCTCCAGTATGCGCAGTTCGATCTCAATGGATTGCACCTCGCCGTAGCCATGCTGCAGCAGCTTCATTATCTTCTTGATGAACCCAACATAGTCTGCAAAGCATATCGTTATATATATCATACATATATATCTACAGTATCTATATATTGCTTTGGTATCTCTAACTCTCTCTCTCTCTCAGTGTTGCCTGACGTCATTGTCAATTTAAATTCTCGTTTTGGGTACAAAGAATTCTTGTTTTAATTGTTGAACTCTTTTGCATAACTGGTACAGTGGGAACTCGGTAAATGCAAAAAGAATTAGCTTAACAGATTAGCAGAAACTTTAGCTTCTGGTTTTCGCTCGAGAGTTAAGAAACCTATGGGAAATATGTTCCAAAGTTTTACATATAAATTTATAGTGAATTTGAAATGATTTCTGGTTTTAAAACAGTTCTAAAAGCAGCGCAAGTTTTCTAAGATTAAAATAAAATTTAAGTAAATAGCTGAGCGACCTATTTTTATGACCTATTTTTATGAATTGAACATTTTTAGTCAACTCGAGGTCAAAATT
Source organism: Zaprionus capensis (assembly GCA_018903675.1). Classification (NCBI taxonomy): domain Eukaryota; kingdom Metazoa; phylum Arthropoda; class Insecta; order Diptera; family Drosophilidae; genus Zaprionus; species Zaprionus capensis. Next base: position 1,799,221 of record JAEIFN010001074.1, on the reverse strand, counting down.
CAGTTAGATTTCGCATTAAAGCTAAACATTTAGCCAATAGTAGATTATATCGGCTAAATGTTAGCTTTAATACGAAATCTAACCGAATTTTGAGCTTGAATTGACTAAAAATGCTCAAATAAAAACCTAAAAAGGATTAATATTTTTTTAATAAATAATTAGCTCTTTTCTGAGCTGTTACTGAATTCTACACTACAAAAAGAGGTTTTTGCAGCAGACCCAGCAAGGCTGCACTATATAGAAAGATAAACCAAAGATATTCAATCAGCAAACCCTAAGGTCGAGAGAGATAGAAGGTATACCAAGCATATAGAGTCAGTTCTTGGTGATTTTCTATGCTTATTACCTCTGGGAAAGTCCTGTGGGCTGACGAGCTCCTTGAAGAAGTCCTGGGCAATGTGCGCCTGCTTCTCATCGTTGGTCAACCAATCGCGGAACCAGAAGCGCAGCGTGCGCGACTCTTGCGAATGCTTGCCTGTGTTGGCGCTGACCAGGAAGACGCGGAACTCTAAGGATAATGCCGCCGCCTTGCTGGCACTCTTTTGGCCAGCGATTGTGTCCTTGTTGATGATGATGCCAGTGTGATCTCCGCCAGCAACATGGACACGATCGTTTATCTCATCGACCAGCTTGCGTTCGATGAGTATAACGGTACTATTGGCGGTCTTGCCACGTGGCGTCATCACAACCTGCTCTGTCCGTGGCGGCGACTGACTAATCGGGGCAGCTTGGCTGTTCTGAGGCTTCGCCTGTCTGCAATCGTTGCGCTCGGCAGCGAGGAACTTCTGATGTTGCTCCGCTTGCGTCGTTGTGACTGCGACAATTTTATTGCTGTTGTTGCTATTGTTGCTGCTGGTGCTGTAAGTGTTGTTGTTGTTGTTGTTGTTGTTGTAGTTCAGCCCGTTACCATTGGCAGTGCCATTCGACAGCGGAGCCTTGTTGGGCTTGGGTGGCGGCGGCGGCGGCGCCGACTGTGTGAGACTCTTGCGCCCCGACATATTTGTCCCGATTTCTTTTTTGTTATTATTCTTGCCTCCTCCTGCTGCTTCTGTTCTTCCGTGTCGTCCTTGAGAGGAAGCGCGCGAGCGTGTGTGCCTGGGAGGGGGGGGAAGAAGTTTTCGTTTATTATTATTTTTAGACAAGTTTCGCGCATTCACATTTCCATATCGGATTTCCCGTATCCCGATGCGATACCCGAGAGAGAGTGTCTGTTTACCTTGTCAGCTCTGCCCCGCGCTGTGGCAACGCGCCAAACAAATTTCGAATTCATAAATAATTGGTGTCATAAATTCCAAACCCCCTCCCCCTACTCACCCACCCCCCACCTGGCGCTGCACCCCAACTGGCTGACTTGTCGCGACCCAGTGACTTGTTTCTGTTTTAGCAACCCCCCGTACCGCTCCCCCTTCACCATTGCTTCTTCTGCTAACTTCCAAAAAACAAAACTGTGGCAAGAAAATCAATAAGAAATTCGACTTGCCAAGTGCATGACGAGGCAGCAAACAAACAGCGCGCTGCACCACAGCAACCCCAGCCCCAGCCCTTGCCCCTGCCCCTACTGCTGTCCCTGTCCCTGTGCCTGCTCCACACCCTCAAAATCCCCCACTTTGTAATGTGTGTGTAAACGAGTGCCACCCCTTTTGGACTCGCCCACAATTAAAGGCTCTGACGCTTCCGGCCAAATGTCACCCAAAAGGTTTTTGAACTCGTTAGCCACGCGTGCCAGCGCAGAGGTGAATGGGCAGAGAGGAGGAGAGGAATGGCTACCCCAGGTCAGCTACCAAGGGTTGTTGCGCCTCGCGCGCTAAATTTGCATACGGCAACAAGGCTGTGCATCCCTGCTGCAAGGAAGCCCAAAGTCGACCCAGCGAAATGAAGAGTTCGCATAAATTAAGAACTCGGAAACGCGAAAGAAAACAAGCACAAAAGCTACAGTCGAGTGTTCTCAAAAACGATTTCTTAGAAACATATATAACTTCTATGTTTAGCGCATTTTGTGTTGCATACTTTGCAGGGAGCAGCTTGATAAAAAGTATTTCCTAAACAACTTCTACGTCAATTATCCGATGACAAACAAACTTTCTGAAATCATTTGGACGTTGATAGTTATTGTGTTTACCGAAAATGAACTGTGCTGCATTAAAACTACACTTGGAATTCGCTATTTATTAATTTACAGGGGGTGCAAAGGGGGGCGTGGCCAAAATCTGAAATAAACTTGAACTGCGCGCAGAATTTAGACATTTGTTTCATATTTTTTTTGGTATTTCTAGCTGTTATATCCTCTGAGATCTAGATTTTCATAAGGATGCTGATTAAGAATATATATGCATGCAGTGGGCAAGTTAACGAGGATGTGGGTGAAAGATAAATATACATACAATATATACAACTGCACTATGAATTATTACAGGCAAGTAGTTCCAATAACTAACTAATCTTGCATAAGTGTGTTAGATTACAATCAAGTTTGGGTATATTGTGTGTACTGCCATTAAGCATCTAATTTGTAAGTTTCTTTGAGTTATATAGACACATAAAACAGTTAGATCGTGTTTAAGATACATTGAAAATGTATTTGATGGCTATATTTGGATTGTTGGCATATAACTCTGATTGGAACAGAAGAACATACTAGGATTGTCATTCCAATTCATGTAGGACTGTATAATAATCTGTGTATCTAGATAGATATAATATAATATCATTATAATGCGACTGCACCTTCTCGACGGGACTTTCAAGACCAAAGCGAATTCCATTGCGAATACGAAACTTTGAAATTGTGTCAGCCCAAGGGAAACGAAGCTTGGCAGTCATAATCATCATCGTCATCGTCGTCGTCGTCGACATCCTCGTCAGCCTCGCCCGGCCCACTTAATTAGATTAAAGAGCATCTCCCCTGGCGCAGTTGATGTTGTGATGCGATTCGAATGAGGGAATTGGAAGGGAGGAAGAGAGGGAGAGGGGGAGTGTAGAACAAGGAAGGGTGCACTCAAAATTTCATGGCCGGAAATTATTTGCCGTCTGCAATTTCAATTAAACAACTGTGCACAGTTTGATGGCCACTGGAGTGAAGAGACAGACAACTGTGCCAAGCCTTCGCATCGAAGCCATTAAAGGGTATTCCCCCTCCCCAGCAGCTACGCCAGACCGAGTCGAGTGCATTTCTCAACTTCCGTTGCCACTTTTCCAATCGAGACGTGGCAGAGACAAAGAGAGAGAAGAAGAGAAATGTCTCGCAACATTTCATAAGCTTTTCCCCATCGTAGTCGATGTCTTTCGAAATGAAATTGAAATTCCAATGCCGACGTGGCTTGGCCAAGCGTAACGCCCAAAAGGGGCGTCCCTATGGTGGGCGTTTGCCCTAGCAAAGCTAACACCAACAACAGTTATGAATCGAGGGAGTTCTGGGTGAGCGCATTGCAAGTCGCAAATAGAGAGTGAAGGAGAGGAGAGCGGAGATCGGAGAGTATCACGTGTTGCCCCACTGGGTACGATTTCCGTTTGGTATACCCTGTAAAATAGCAAGCAGTGGCTGTTATATGATCACTCTTTGTACAGGGTAGGCGTCAGTCGTTGCCTATGATCACACACACACACAGCCCCCATAATATCGCCAAAGTTTAGCAGCTGCAACAAATTGCTGCGGGCTATGAAAAGTGGGCGATGGAGGCCAAAGTCACAGCCAAAACTCAAGCCAAACCGCAACTTGATACACACACACACACACACACCACACCCGACAACAGCCGCCTATTACTTGCGGTTTCCTGTTGTAGGCCCCGTAGGAAAAACTTGCTAACTTGTTGTGCGGTTGGAAAACTTGAGATCTGCCTGGAAAACAATCAGACCTGCAAACTGTTTCTCAGTCTCTGAAATCTGAATAAGCTAAGGCTATGTACAACTAATATAAAGATCGATAAATCAATTGACGATGTTAATCATCTGTGAATTTATTCCATTTGCATTGTTCTCATTGTTTGTTTCTATGAAAATAATCTTTAAATTACTATCAAATTTGTGCAAATTGTTATCACTTTAATAATGAAGAATTCTAGATTGATTTGCTTGAGATAGAACACCAGATAGAAAGAATTACAAGATCATAATATAGAACTGCTATGACTTTATCGTGGAACCACTATACATAGGTATTTATATAAATAGTTCCAGAATCCTCGACACAGAACACCAAACTACGCAAGCAGCTATGCAAATTTTGAAATATTTATCGCCAATCGATAAGACGAATCGAATGAATCGCCTAGACCCGCATTTCAATTAAATTCGTGGCCTAATACATAATACATAACAAACATTCATGTACATACATATACATATGTATGTATGTATATTTATGTACATATGTATAGTACGTGTGTCCCAAGACATCTAGGGTTGCCTTGAGTGAGAAGCGGAAAAACCACTAGAGAATGTATTAAAAGCGAGAAGCGCAAAATGTTTATAAACAAACAAATTAACTTCAAGTATTTTGCCGAGCAATTTCGAATTTCTATTTCAGAGTACAATAAAAACTAGGCAACAACAACAAGAACAACAAGAAGAACAACAAAAGCAATGAATAATTATGAGAATAACCTTGCAACCAGGCAGACGACGACGACGACAAGCGACGACTCTGTCCGAATCTCAGTGTCCCAATGCGTACATGTCTATAGCTTTATAGCTATATAGGCGTAAAAATATCTGTGTCTGGCTGCGATGTGGCAAGAGGCAATGCCGCTTTTGCCACTTGCCTAATCAGATTGCCAGATGGTCGCACCATCATCATCGCAGTCAGTCTTGACTTTGTGCTGCTGCAAGAGATCGATATGAATGTGGGCTAAAACTATAAAGATCTATACCGTTATAGAAACTATTAAGATCTATACAGTGAGGACAATGAGGTGTCAAGCCTGTGAGTCAAGTTAGGAGTTGGAAGGGGGATGCATTTATATAGCTACTAAAATTATTTTCAAATGAATAATAATGTTACAAAGAAATAAAAATCTATTTCCTATATTTTCTGGAATATGAACACATCCCATATATATAGATATATAGTAAGTAATGCCTGAGTAATGCAAAAGGCCACCCACACAGCAAGTGCTCTGCTCCCTCCCCATCTACCAGTTACCCCACATGATCTGACAGCGTCTCTCGTCTTCCTGTTCTTATCGCTTGTTTGTTGTTTCTTTGCATGACGGCAACATCAACAACAACAACAACGGCAAATACTACGATTGTTAATTAGCCATAAAACGTTCAATCGAGCGCGCCGCCCTGTTTTGGATTAACCCCTACCCCCAATGACCTGCCCTGCACGTTCCTCTTCGCTTGTGCTACGTGACTCACTTGTTGCCCAAGCGAAAACCTACGATTACAATGTGCATGCATGCTATATATACATACATACATATATGTTTGATATATACTCAATATATATGGTATACCCTGTCTATAGAGATGGCTCATCAATGGCATGAAATCGGCGTCTCAACATTCAACTTCGTGTCACGTTCGCTTAGGCTAATTACACTAAACAAATTAACTGAAATTATGCAGCAATTAGTTTACTTTAAACAAACAACAATAACAAAAGCATAGGAAAATTCTTCAAGATCAACAGCCGAAAAGTGTAAGCCAAGGTCAAGTCTGTTGAAGAATATATAAAGATAAAATTAAAAAAAACCAGTAAGAAAAGCAACAGTCGCGCAAAACGCGACAGTGGGATACCCTTCGACCTTTGTTATACACATATGCATATGCACATGCTTTGAAATTAATCCCGACAGATGGCGCTCGCGCTTCTCGCTCGCCCGCCTCCCTTGTTAGCTGACAGAAGCACTTGGTTTTATGCTCATACTTTCTTAAATAACTTCTGTGATTATTGTCCAATCGGATTGTAATTTGGAGACTACATAGATATTTCATTCAGCTTAGTATATGTCAAAGTCAGAAAGTTTTAGTTTTTATACAGCGCTTACAAATTGAGTTCAAAAATTAAATTATTGATTTGTGGGGGCGGTGGGCGTGGCACCTAACATTTGAAATAAACTTGATCTGCTTATAGTACACAGGAGTCTTCCTGCCAAATTTGGTAACACTAGCTTTTATAATAGCTGAGATCTGTGCGTTCACACAGACAGACGGACAGACAGACAGACAGACAGACAGACAGACATGGCTCAATCGACTCGGCTTGTGATCCTGAGCAAGAATATATATACTTTATGGGGTCTCCGACGCCTCCTTCTGCCTGTTACATACATTTGCACAAAGTTAGTATACCCTTTTTGACCATTTTCAATGGTCGAAGGGTATAAAAACTGGAAAACAGGATAGACAAGAAGAAAAATATAAGGTCAAAAAGCAGGACAATAGGTTTTTGATTTGAAAAAAGACTAAAATTTCATGAATTTGTAAATTTTTTTTTGTATATTAAAAATGTGCCTAATCAATATATGACAATATAAGCCAATATTTTTTAAATATTAATTTCTTAGACATTTACTTTTTTTATGATTGAGTTTAAGAACAATTTTATCTAATTGAATTTATCAAAAATACGTTTTATACAATATATACGACCAAAAAAATCAGGACAGATTTCCGGACAGCAAGAATTCGAGATTTTTTCCGAAAAAAGGCTAACCTGGCAGCCCTGCTCTACAGTTCATACGAGCCCCAACCACTATTAATTCGAACAGCATGTGTTTTTGGCAGTGTGCAATGTTCAACACACGATATTTTTAATACTATTACAGATAACGTTTGTCAGTGAATTTTGTCTAAAAGAGAATTTTATTCTCTTTACGATGACAAAAAAAAATTTCTTGTATTTCCAACAACAACAAAAATATGATTTATTTATTCAAAAGGTAGACTTAAGAGATACGAAAAAAATGACCACTATTAATTCGAACACTTCGCATGTTTACTGTTATCTCAAAAGAAGAACAAATCAAAAGCATCCAATGTAAAGGAATCACTATCTAGTTATAATCTTAATATAAAAACACATTACAGAATGCAAAAAAAATTAAATTACTGCAAAAAAATTAAAGTTTAGTAACGATGCAACGTGGTAAGCCTATTTGCACAGAAATCAGAGTATTGATTAGAGATTATTATAAATCTGGGAAGACAATTACTGAAATAAGCAAACAATTAAATTTGTCTAAATCGTCCGTGAATGGGGTGATCCAATTGTTTAAGAAAACTGCGAACATTAAAAATAATATTGCAAATAGAGGCCGAACATCAGCAATAACACCACATGACGAAAGGCAACTGGCCAAAACTGTAAGGGCTGATCGTTGCCAATCATTAAGAAATTTGGCTTCAGAGTGGTCGCAGAAAATTGGCAAAACTGTCAAGCGAAAGTGGACGCGACTGCAAGTTAAAATATATTGGATTTGGTTTCTATAAAGTATGTATTGTTATTAATTATGTACCATACCCAATAACGTAACTGACTCGTAGGCCAAGGACGCTTGTCAAAAATAAAAAGCATTTCCAATGGGCTCAGGAAAGGATGTCTTGGACTCAAAGGTAATAGGACAGCATCATATTTTGCGATGAAGCTAAATTTGATGTTAGTGTCGGTGATACGAGAAAACGCGTCATCCGTACAAAGACAGAAACTTACCATAAAGACTGCCTTAAAAGGACAGTAAAGTTTCCTGCAAGCACTATGGTATGAGGATGTATGACTGCCAAAGGTTTAAGAAAACTGCATTTTATTGAAGGGACGGATAATGCTGAAAAATAAATTAATATTTTGGAAGAAAGTGTATAGTACTGCCATCAATACCAAAACTGGCAGATTGTGGTGAATTCACTTTTCAGCAGGACGGAGCATCATCGCACACAGCCAAAACAACCAAAAATTGGCTGCAATATAAGCATATGGTTTTAGATTGGCCATCAAATAGTCCAGATCTAAGTCCCATAGAAAATTTTTGGTGGCTAATGAAAAAAAGCTTCGAAATGAGCCACAAAGGAGCATTTCTGACCTCAAAATTAAGTTGCAAGAGATACAGGACTCAATTTCCCGAGAACATTTCCAATATTTTTTAAAAACAATGCCAAAACGTGTTAAATGTGTAATACAGGCCAAAGGTGAGGTTACACAATTCTAATATTAATTAATTTGTTATATTACGCAGCGTTCGAATTAATAGTGGTCATTTTTTTCGTATCTCTTAAGTCTACCTTTTGAATAAATAAATCATATTTTTGTTGTTGTTGGAAATACAAGAAATTTTTTTTTGTCATCGTAAAGAGAATAAAATTCTCTTTTAGACAAAATTCACTGACAAACGTTATCTGTAATAGTATTAAAAATATCGTGTGTTGAACATTGCACACTGCCAAAAACACATGCTGTTCGAATTAATAGTGGTTGGGGCTCGTATAGGTTCACAAAACACTTTAAATAGCACCATATTACAATAAAAATATTTTACAAAATATATATTATAGCAGAAGTTTCATTATTTACTATCCCTGGTTGCATCAGCCTTTCTCTCAGTTACCTTAAAATATAATTTGCAGAAACTAAGTCCAAGTGATAAACTATGTTACGTTATTTAGTTCTTTAGAAACTGCAAAAAAAATCAACTCTTATTTGTTCTCGATTCTTTAGCAGATCTCTTTCTCTCTCTCTCGCTGTCCCATACTGCTTCTAACTTTAATAGAGTTAAAATACTCGTTATACAAAATACATTTGCAAACAAGTTTTGTTCTTCCGTCTAGTTAAGGTCTCAATTCTTCTAGACCTTGTTGTTATTGTTTTTGTTTCTATCGTTTTATTTGTTGACTAATCTCTTCAATGATCGCACAATGCCATGATCGTGAATAAGAGAATGAGCAAAGATTCCCCAAATAACTGGAGCGTTGTCGTCATCCTGCTACATTTCAGGCAAATTGTGGTCAGCTGTTTAGTCTCAGTGTATATTGATAGGCCTGTTTAGTCACCCCACGCCCCTCTCCCCACGTCATCGCCCGAGAACTAAAAACCAGATATTTAGTTGGCGAACAATTCATTTGCATACGATCGCAAACGATCGTAGTCAAACCAAGGCAAAGCCCAGGCAAAACAAGGCAAGGCGAGGCGAGGCGAGACGCGGCGAATTGCGACGAATCAAGTCGAGCGACGATGATTCAATTAACAGAAATGAAAACATGACCCAAGTGCAAAATCAACCAGTTAGGTTTGCTGTTCATTTGATTCACAGTCAAAGTTCACGGGCAATTTGGCGAAAACAAAAAGATCGTCACTCGTCCAGTGATCGCGCAATCACAAATTGATTCATTTAGCTAAGCATTTACAAGGTGAAAGTGCAAAAATATCACGTAAAAAATACTCATCGAATTGAATATAGTTATGAGTACAATTTAAAAACGATCAGCAGCGATCGTGCAAGTTCACAGAAAGCCCTTAAGGTGTATGCTTACCAACGAATGTTTCTCCTTACAGTTTACAGGGTATCAGGGCTGCCAAGTCAGCCTTTTTCCTATATACTTTAATAAAATAATGCTTAAAATCCCGCTCTTAGAATACGATTTTCAATCATTAAAAGGAACATTTCAAAGGAACAAATTTTATATTTTAGAAATTTTCGTTAATATTGCCGTATTTCGATTAGGACTTATTTTAATATATAAAGAAACATTGGAGAATTTTCGAACAAATTTTATATTTTAGAAATATTCGTTAATATTGCCATATTTCGATTAGGACCTATTTTAATATATTAAATATATAAACATTAGAGAATTTTCGATAGAGTATAAGAAATAACATAAATGTACATACTTATAAAATTATAGCTTCTTTTTAAATCAAATACCTATTGTCCTGTTTTTGTCCTGTCTTGTCTCTCCTTTTTTTTCTTCATTTTTTTCATCTTACTTTTTGTAAGGGGTAGCTGGCAGCCCTGCAGGGCATAACGAAATGACTCAACTGCCCCAGAAATCGTAGAGATTGTTGGATGATCTTTCGCAACTAATCTCTCATATCTTAATGCGTTTCATCAAGTACAAAAAACAAACAACAAATTACCAAATGATTTTGGTTTATCTTTTTCGAAAGGCTGCGTCGACACTCTGTCTAGGGGCAGACGAAAGAGAGAGGGAGACCCAGAGAGAGAGAGACTGTTGCGATTGAGCAATGTGCCAAATATTTGTATACCCTGGACTATGCGTGTATATATACAACTTATGTAGGTGCATATCATTCGTCAGACACCTCAGACTTTGCCTTTTCATATTGTTTCTATTATTTTTGTTGTGCTGTCTGCCAAATTAAGCCGATTGAGGGGGCGCCGTACCCGTAGCCATAGAGCGGGGCCAGGCTACAAATGGCGGAACTTGATGAGAATTTTTGTTGTTGTGTTTTTCATTTAGATAAATTTAGCGCCGCAAGCTAAATCAACTTGAGTGGGCGACAGATCGAATGCGTTGTGCGATGATGATGACGATTGCGATTCCGATTCCAATTCCGATGAAGCGGGAGTAAGGGAGAAGATGACGTTGTGTGTTATATTGGAGAATATTTGTTGTGATCGAACAGGGTCTTTAAATTGGGCAAACGTTGCGTTAGAATTTAATTGCAATGCGGGAATAATGACTGAACTACTTCCCCCACTCCCCTGGCGCCCCCTTCCTTCTGTTGTAGATCATTAAAACTGCGTCAATTGCAGTTTACTCATGCGCTTGTCATACTAGTTCTCCCTTACCCCCATCTCCGCCTATTCTTTCTCTCTCTCTCTCTCTGACACAGTTTGTGAGTCAATTGCCAGAGACACCGCCCTGCTAATACCCTATGCCACCTTATAGTATAGCTATATCGATTCGCTGCTGCGCTGTATGAAAGGTATTTGAATTATGAATATATGAATATAAACATAATATAATAATTCATATAAACATTCACCATATGGGGAAAATAAAGCAGAAATTCATTAAAGATAAATTGAAGCAAAAAGAACGTCTATCTAGAAATGTGTGCAAAAGAAAAGGGGTTATTCATTGCTATAAATGTCTTACATTTTTTATACTGCTTTCATTATATTATGAATGTTTCAGTTCTTTAAGTTTTCTTCTTTCGAAAACAAAATCAATTCAAGAGAAACCTCGAGGTGTTATCACGTTAGATTCAGTTTATCTATAATGATTGCCTCGATTTACAAGCGGATTGTAAATAAATATCTTATCGCAATATAATCTACTTGCCCAAGTTGAACTGAGAACTGTGTGCTCTGATCAGAATCGATTCGTTGATAGTAATAAAATGTTTATTTGCCATTTTGTTTCGCCATACAGACAGTATACCCGTCTCAATAGTACTGGTCATACAGAGTATGTTTTCTATGAAAAAAAACGCGGCTTTCTTTTGTTCTATTTCTTAAAATTAGCCGACAAAGTGTGCTTGTGTGTGTGTGTGTGTGCTGGGGCTGCCCAACGGCCTGCACTTTGCTGATGGTTCCGCTGCATGCGATGAACGCGATGCCCTGCGCTGGGCTCGGGCTCCATAAATCAGACCCCACGACAAGAGTTGCCAAATGGTCGCTCTGACAGTTTTATGGCCACAACACACTGTCATGGCAACCCTCGGCTTTCTTGGCCGCGCTGGCCAACCCTCTTAAAGGGGCAATTGCCTCCGTTCCCCGTTCCCCCCATTCTCAACCGGCCTGCATTGTAGGTCAGTGGTGGAAATGCCGCTTGCTGTTGTGGTTGCTGTTGTTAGTGTTGTTGTTGTTGCTGCAGTAGTCTGATTAGCGGGTCATAATATGACCCACATTAGGGCCAAGCCGCAACGAGGGTGAATTTGGTGGTAACCAAGTTATGTATTAGCCGTTAAAATTTAATGCAAATTGGTCGAGGGAATCGGAACTTGCTCTCTCTCTCTCTTTTCCGTTCTGCAGTTCTTCATCAACATCGCAAACAACTTTCAAACGATGCCTCTTTTGCCCACCCACACTTCCAGATGGCCTGCTAATCTCAAATTGCATTTGATTGTCGCCACGCAAATGAGGTTACACACGCAGACAGACACACACACACACTTGGCACACTCATTTCCATGTATGTAATTCCATATCAATTTACAGCAATTGCGGCACACGCATCTCCACGCCTCATTCGCCTCATGTAAAAATCGAAAAAAATAAAATAAATAAAACAACAGAGAAGCGGCAGCAGCCAGAGCAGTGGTTGGGGTGAATGGAGAGAGGGATGGAGGGAATTTACAGTTCAAATTATTTTTAAAGCACACCCGAAGACGAAATTGGCCGAACACAGTGGCTGCAGGTTGAATGAACCGGCCCAAAAAAAAAAGAAAAATGCTCATTTTTCCGCTTTTCCGAAAGGTGTCGTCAAAAAATCTCAAGACGTGAAAAACATTAAATGTAAAGTAAATGATACAAAGTGCAAAAACAATAAAACAAATAAGAAACACAAGAAAAAGTAAAGCATAACTCAAAAGCGCAAAGTGAAAATATTTCCAAAAGGTTTTGCTTAATTGTCATTTATTTTTCATTTATTTACACCATGACAAGCTGAAGTTACCGTGTTAATTATTAACCTCAAATTCAAATCATCTATAAGTAGAAAATCTTGACTTTTTGCGAGATTCTCAGCAGATGCATTCAGTATGGCAATATTCGATAGTAAATTGAAAAATTGTGTTAAATAAGCAACAAATTTGTTGATTGTTGTTGTTGTTGTTGGTCGGTGATTCTTTTTTTTTTTGCGTGTTGTTTTCATTTTGTTTAAACTTTAAACAGCCTCACAAAATGAGATCATGCCGCAACGTATTTCACACTGAAAATCTGCGTATTCTCTACAAATCGTATCGGTTCGCTTGTTCCCCCCTGTTCCCTCCCCCCACCAGCCACATTATATTCCAGCCAGCCGTAAAAGTTGTCCAAAAACAATCTATGGTATACAATCTATGGACGTGCATTTAATGGGGCGTCGCGTATAGAGCGCATCGCATTGTGAATGCAGGTCAATACATTGACATACATACAAGCAATATATACACAATATATGTATCACACATACATACGTGTCGATATCTGCAGTAATTGTACCATATATTACTGTAACTATAACTACATATGCATATACATACATATAATAAATATATTATTCACTATATGAGAATGCATGCCAAACCGTCTCTAGAAATAAGAAAATGAAGCGGGAATTCATTTTAGATAAATTGAAGCAAAAACAACGTTGTGATACGTTGAGAAACGTATGATATATGAGTCAATCTAGAAATGTGTGCATTGCTAAAGAAAAGGGGGCATTCATTGTTATAAGCTTCTTATATTTGTCATACTTTTTTCATTATATCTGGAATATTTAAGTTCTTCTTGGGTTAGTTGAGCTTTATAGACTGACTTCGTATTGAAACGTATGTTATATGAGTCTACGATACCTACATATATGTTCATTGAAAAAGAAAAGGGGGTAATCATTTTTATACAATTCTTATTTTCTTCATTCTTCTTTCATTATATCTGAAATTATTTCAATCCTTTAAGTTTTCTGGAGCAAGTTTTGATTTATACATTGATTTCAACAATATTACTTTTTTTTTGTTCATATTTTCTCAAAAATCGCTCGCGTTTTCAGCGCGTTTTTTACTACAATTGGCAACCCGCACATACATATGTATGTACATACATACATACATGAATAACTGTAATTACGTTTTGTGTTTTATAAATAGATTTGACAACGACTTCAAGTGAAAGTACAGCTGCTGGTGGGTGAGTCCCTCCCCCGCTTCCCTGTGAACCCCGCGCCACCCCCATTCCCGCTACAACCCGTTACTCTAGCGCACGACAATTCATCATCATCAGAAAAAAAACAAATGAAAAAACCAACTCACCTGTTGCTGCTGTTGCTTTTTGTTGCTGTTGGTATTATTATTGTTATTGTTGCTGCTGCTATTCTTATGGTTTTTTATTTCAAAACCTGCTCGATTTAAACTTTTTTCTTCCCGCTAAAATATTAAACAAATAAAACAGACAGCGATTGTAAAATGATTATTAAGATAAAAGCAAAGCCCAAAACTTTTTGCACATAACTCGCACACACATATGCGCCTCTCTCTCTCCGTGTGTGTGTGTGCGTGTGTGCTTGCGAGAGTTCGTATCTGTAACTACATATTTGTATCTTATCTTATCGTATGCCTTGAACAATTTCTCATTATCAGCTGATAAGAGAACGTGTGCGCTACGACCGCAACGGCGACGGCAACAATCGATCGTTGTGGTAGTAAATATAAGCTGTTGTTGCTGCTGCTGTTGTTATTACCATTATTGTTTGCTAATATGTCGGAAACAATGCTTGTAACTTTAGTCATGTTTCCAGTTAGGTGAGCTAGCTCATGACTAAGTTTCAGTTTCAGTGTATGACATATCCCCACACAAATGACGTCATGGCCGTGTGTGTGTTGGCATTGAGCGCGATCAAAGGGAACAAAACATATTCAAAAAATGTTTCGAGTCCCTCCTTCGCTTTGCACGAATATCTTTGCCTGCTCGATCGTTTAATTTGCCCATGACGTCATGACGACGCTTGCACTTGACGTTTGAAAACTATACACACACACAAACACACATAAAGTATATGTATATGTATTTAAAATAATAGTAAACAAAACAGCAAATTAAGCCATAAGTCGAACTTAAACCAGCCAAACGAGCAGCTGGTTCACCTTCACCAGCTCCAGTGTCAGTGGCAGTGGCAGAGGCAGCAACAGCAGGCTGAAGCTGCGAAGGCGCCTTTCATTCAAATTGAAACAATTGTAGAGTGTACACTGTACACGCACACACACACAGCACAGCAAAGCAAAAGCATTCAATGCACACAGCCAAACACACACTTTAAATAATTTGCACTAAAACAAAAAAATTAAAGAATAGAACAAACGCAGCACGCAGCATACGAATTTGGAATGTTTTTTTTCTATTTGGACTTTTTTCGTATTAAGTTACGCAAACGCGCGCACTTCTTTTTATTTTTAATAATATTGACGCCGTTGGGCAGAATGAAAGCATGGTAACTCTTTTTACCGTTGTTTACGTCCTGTTGCGCGCGTCGCTTACAATGTAAATAAAGAACGCGCGTAAAATGCCGGCCAACAAAGTGGTGTTTTTGCTTCTCTCAAATCGCGCGTCCGATTCGGTCAATGAAGTTTTTTCAACTGAATTGTCCAATGGCTAAAGCGATGTATCGATAGCTAAAACTTGGAGAACTTTCAAAGTTTCGACGATAGCACTATCGAATGGTATGGCATATCGACAGAGTGTGCATTCAAATGTCTATCGATATATGAAAAACGACCCACAGTTGAATCGATAAGCTCAGTGTGGCTCGTTAAAACAAAGATAAATATATAATAAAAAAATAATTAATAAAATATTAAAAATATCAATAATTAATACTAATAACAAATAAAATTACTTGGGCTATTGCAACATGTTCCATTAGTATATTTCTGCCTGCTCTCCCAATCAAACCCAAAATGTTGTTTGTTTTAGCAACTGAAAAATGCGTTACACAATTTCAAAGCCAAACTGTTTACAATTAACAGTGAGCCATAACCATGGGCACTAAGCATCGAACATGTTCATTGCTTAGTGCTATCACTAAGCATCGAACATATAGAGTACTCAAGCAGCGGAATCTACTCATTTGATGCTATGCGGAGATAGGGACCCCAGAACACGAAGTGTTTTACGAGTGACCGATCGGCTCTCTTCTCTATGTCGTATTAATGCCTTTTTATGTGTTCATTGCTTAGTGGTAAAAACATAACGAATTAATCGATTTCATCATTACTGCCCGGTGGAAAACCGATTAAATCGTGTGGGTATCGATATACATTTTCGATCAAGTGTGCTTGCTCAAAAAACGGCGCGAATGCGTAAACATTGTTGCAAATTATAAAATAATTTGTTTAAAATGACTGAGAACAAAGGAACCGTCGTGCGAATGCCATGGTGTTGGAGCTGAATGCCTCCGATGATCGTGGCATAGGCATAGTGCGTGGACAGATACTCAACTTTGCCTCGACCCGGACTATCTTCTGCGGCACCTTCAAGCGCATCATACTGGACGAAGCTGATGCCATGACCAACGATGCACAGAATGCCCTACGTCGCATCATTAAGAAGTATACGGAAAATGTGCGATTTTGCGTAATTTGCAATTACCTTAGCAAAATAATTCTTGCACTTCAATCGCGTTGCACGCGCTTCCGATTCGCCCCACTGTCCACAGAGCAAATGTTGCCGGGTCTCAATAAGACTAAACAAGAGGAAAAGTATGCGTGTGCTGATATTTAATTCAAATAATTGATAAATGCATATATATTTCAGTGTCAATGTTACTGAAGATGGCAAGAATGCATTGCTAACGTTATCCAAAGGCGATATGTGCAAGGTCCTCAATGTCCTACAGAGCACCTCAATGGTTTTCGATACGGTGAACGAGGATAATGTTTATACGTGTGTGGGATATTCAATGAAAAGTGAAATAGAACACATGCTCCAAACATTGCTCACGGCAGCTACCTTCGATGCGGCATATGATAGTAAGCATGGCTGATATCTGTAAAACTTATATTTAATATATATTTCACTTCGCTAGCCATTGAGCAAACTAAAAGCAATCGCGGTCTTTCCCTGGAGGATATAGTCACAGAATTACATTTGTTTATAATGAGACGTAAGCATTATTTATATATTTTTGACTATTTTGTTAATTAATTTTAAACATTAAGTTGAGTTGCCGATGTCGGTGATGAACAATCTAATTGTTAAGATGGCTCATGTGGAGGAACGATTGTCAAAGGGCTGCTCTGAGGCGGCTGCAGCACTGGTATCGGCCTTCTTAATTAGCCGTGATATGGTTTCTCTGGAAAGTTAAATCTGTTGCAAAGCTGTTTTTTTTTTATAAGTTTAGCTATTAAGCCTTTTGCATGAATAATCATACATAATACAAAAATAAATAATAACAAGTAATAAGTAAATCGGCTATTAAGGCCAGCCTTGGTTTGGTTTTTCTCGTTTTTTTTTAATTTATTTATTGTATTTAAAATTACCAATCGTGAGTGAGTTCTTGCGAAATTTGCAACCTGTTGCCATCGATTGCAGCGTATACTAGTGATTTTAAAACATCGAACAACAAACAACTAAGAGCATATTTATAAACACATCAGACAGTATGGACCTACAACATAAATTGGTTTTGTATTCATGCATTTCTGATCTTTAATCCACTGTGGACACGATCACCTTCGGCTCAATCATCTCTTTAAAGTTAACAGACAAAACAATCTCGGTGTCGGTGGAATAATCCAACTTTTTTGAATATTGATCCAATATGATTGACTTGTTTTGATCGGCGCATGCTGAAAATAAAATACAATTTTAATTTATTAATTTAGTGCTTGATCACTACCTCTTAGGTTGATTTACTCACCTTTTGCTTAAGGGTCATGGCTTTCGTACGGCGATTAATATAGGAACAGGTGCCAGCAAAAATTCTGTTGTAGGGAACGGTGCCGTTGCTCCTTATGACATGGATAGCTTAAATATGATGGTGTCTTTAATATTTGGCAGCTCTTTTAACGGCGCTGGTATTGGTAAGTCTGCGCTTTCTCCATTCCTCAGTTGCCTCCTTCTTTTACAGACTCCGAAGATGTTGTTATGGTACTGAATGTAACCAATGTTGATGATTCCTATATGGATGATTCCATGAATTATGCATATAGGAATCATCAACATTGGTTCCATTCAGTACCATATCATAATTTTCAAAGTTTGTAGAAGAAGGAGGGAACTGAAGAATGGAGAAAGTGCAGACATACCAATACCAGCGCCGTTAAAAGAGCTGCCAAATATTGGAGACACCATCATATTTAAGCTATCCATGTCACAAGGAGCAACGGCACCGTTCCCCACAACATAATTTTTGCTGGCACCTGTTCCTATATTAATCGCCGCACGAAAGCCATGACCCTTGGAGAAACTATCATATTTAAGCTATCCATGTCAAAAGGAGTACGGGCACCGTTCGCCACAACAGAATTTCTTGCTGGCACCTGTTCCTATATTAATTTCATTCAGTACCATAACAACATCTTCGGAGTCTGTAGAAGAAGGAGGCAACTGAGGAATATTTTCTTCAACATCCTCTATAGTTTCCATTTGTGCTCCTTCTTCATTTATAAATATGGCTGCGATAGGCGGTTGTTCTTTTTTCGAAGCAATTGCTGCCCTTTGCGGTTGTTCTTCTATCTTTAAATCAGGGTTTGGGATAATAAAATTTCAACAGGATCTCGCTTTCGTGGATGCTTAAAGACTTACCGACATATGTTTATATTATTTAAGTTTGTCAAAGTCGTAATAATTAAATAGCATAACCATGCACAATTTTTCAATGCGCGTGGATCTACCCGACATTTTTCATGACGCGCGTAGCTCTTCTTGTCAAAAAGACCAACAAGTAAGGTTAAGGCACTAAGCATCGAACATATAGAGTACTCAAACAGCGGAATCTACTCATTTGATGCAGTGCGGAAACTGGGACCCCTGAACACGAAGTGTTTCACGAGTGAGCGATCGGCTCTCTTTGTTAGAAACCGCGAAATGCGCACAGCGGCATCAACTCAGTCGCACAACGACAGCGGAACGATGAGCATGGGTGTATTTCTTTGCGCTCT
Organism: Zaprionus capensis; assembly: GCA_018903675.1. Classification (NCBI taxonomy): domain Eukaryota; kingdom Metazoa; phylum Arthropoda; class Insecta; order Diptera; family Drosophilidae; genus Zaprionus; species Zaprionus capensis. The sequence continues at coordinate 1,780,461 of JAEIFN010001074.1, read as the reverse complement.
GCGATCGTTTCAATGTGTGCGGATATGCATGCACAAGCTCGCATATGAATGTATGCGTTGCTTGTGAAGTTTGACAACAGGCAAATGTTTCGGCCAGCTCGCTGGCAGCCTAAAGCCCATTTTCTGTTTTAGCGTCGAGAGCCAAGAGACTGCCCACTGTGTCCCAATCTCTTGGCTCTCGACGCCGAAACAGAAAATTGACTTTAGGCTGCCAGCGCGCTGGCCGAAACATTTGCCTGTTGTCAAACTTCACAAGCAACGCATACATTCATATGCGAGCTTGTCAAATGAGTAGATTGGTACTCTATATTAGAGATGGGCGCGGGCCGGGCCGGGCCTCGACAATTTTAGGCCCGGGGCCTAAAACCAGCTACCGGGCCTTTTACCGCCGGGCCCCGGGCCTAGGGGTAAAAGCCCGGAAGGCCCGGCGTGCAAAAAATATAATGATGTTTAAATCGATATCGTTTTTATGGATGTCAGTATATTTTTTTTTATACTGAAATAGAAACATATCGGTCATTGCAATAATACAATAAATATGTATATAATACTGAATATACCATATTTGTTTGTTTTGTAATATGTATATTTACTTATTTTGGTTAAAATATTTGAAAAATGTCCGGGCCGGGCCGGGCCGGGCTCCCTTTAAAAAGTTCCGTGCCGGGCCGGGCCTCAAAAATTCGAGTCTGGTTCGGGCCGGGCCGGGCCGGGCCCCCTTTAAAAAGTTCCGGGCCGGGCCGGGCTTCAAAAACAGGCCCGCGCCCATCTCTACTCTATATGTTCGATGCTTAGTGGTGCTATGGGCTTTCGTGAATGCAATATGTAAGATTATATGCTGGTCACACTGCACACGTTAACTGAGAAACTGTATGTAAATGTGATAAACATTCGACGCTTTATCGCGTAAACTAAGCAAGATTTTAAAAACTTATATTTAACCTATTCGTGGTATTTCGTCGAGTTCTATAAAAATCAATGGTTGAATCTTGGCGCTGCATTAATATCAATATTTCTTTAAATAAAATAACGAACATACGAAAAACTGGCGTGGTATTTATTTACTTAACTCGCTGCGGTCACACCGGTCAGCTTTTCCTAACATTTTGGTATTTCCAACAATACTTTAGTGTATTTCAATACCTGCTGTTCTTTTGACATTGAGTTGCAACTAAAATTAAATTAAACTCAAACCCAAATCCAATTAGCAACCGTTGGGGCTAGCGCGCTAGCTATCACAGTTGGCGTCATGGATGCGGAGCAGCTGAAACGACTCGAACGCAAGGAAAGCGCTCATATCGCTGACATAGTAGGCCAGTTCAACAAGAAGGTATGTAAGTGGGGATATACGGCACACTCACACTAATTGCCTGCGTTGTAGCTGATTATTTTTTCTTGTGACTGATTGTTGTTTCTGTTTTTGTTGTTGCGACCACCACCGATTGGTAACCGCCCGCAGAATGCCGATCTGCTGGTATTCGACAGCTTCCATACGGACAACCAATGGCATGACCTGTGGCTGGCTATATTTGGAATTCTCGATGATGCGACACTGGCATCGTTGCACACCCAATGCCTGAACACTGTGCGTATCCTAACCCGCGACGAGTTCAGCCTGCAGACGCACTACATTGAGCAGGAGGTGAGCACGCTGCTGTCGCTGGCGCGCATCGATACCGACTGCAGCACTGGGGTGGAGTCAGAGGTGGCACTCAGCGATGCACAGGCAGAGGTCATTGCCGAGGCGCTAAAATGTCTGTGCAATCTGGTCTATCAGAATCCAGACTGCCGACGCCAGTGCCTGCGGCAACATGCACTCGATGGAGTTGTGAAGCGTCTGGGCATTGCGTCAGCCTCGTCGCGTTATTATCCCAGCACTCTGGAGTACTATGACATGAAACTATTGTTTCTGCTTACAGCACTGGAGCGAGCAGCCCGCACCCGTCTCCAGATTGATCTCAATGGTCTGACCTACATGACCAAGTGGCTGGACGACAAGCTGGCGGAGTCGGCTCAGTGCGCCAGCGAAGAGCAGTTGAACATCATTTGTGAGCTACTGAAGGTTATGTTCACCGTGACCAGTACGCCCGACAAGAGTCCCAACGAGTACGAGATCCAAAGTCTTCACTTGACCGGTGTCCTGCGTGAACTGCTTCTGCGCTTTGGCTCTCCCTCAACAGAGCGGGAGCGCGCTGTCCTCACCCATGCCATCAATTTGCTGACAAACATTTCAAGCAGTTGTCTCATTGAATTGACACTCAAGTGTAGTAATGCGGATAATCTAGAGTCGGACAAAAAGAAGGCTGAGACGAAGACAGATGGCAAACCGGAGCTATTGAGTGAAGCTGCACAATCTCTGCCTACGGCTGCAGACAAATGCTGCGCCTTGTGCTTCGAGAAGCGCAACGTGCGCTGCCTGGCCGTGCTCCTGGATTATCTACGCACTGGACTTACCCAGCAGGAGACGGAGGCGGGCTCTCACGATCTGCTCTCTCCGGTGTTGACGGTGTTGCTGAAATGTGCTCGTAGTGATCGGATTATGCGTCACTATTTGCGCCAGGAGATTCTGCCGCCCCTCAAGGATGTCAGCCAACGTCCCGAAATGGGCAATGAGCTGCGCAATCATTTGTGCCGCTTCCTCACTCTGCCCGCCATGATACTGCGCGATCTGGCCGCCGAGCTGCTCTTTGTGCTCTGCAAGGAGGATGTGCGTCGCATGATAAAGTACACGGGCTATGGTAATGCGGCGGGATTGTTTGCCAAGCGTGGCGTGCTCGACTGTCGGCGCATTGAAGGCAATGATTACTCATCGGATAGCGAGGACAGCGACACGGAGGAGTACAAAGAGCAACAGCAATCCTTCAATCCGGTGCTTGGATGTGTCGACCATCCCAAGCCGAATCCCCTTGAGGGCATGTCCGAGGAGCAAAAGGAATACGAGGCACTGCAATTGGTGAATCTGTTGGAGAAACTGCGCAAGGATGGCATTGTTCAGCCGGCGCTAATCGATAAGGATGGCACACCGCAGCCGCTGGAGCACATACTCCAACTGCAGGAGGAGCTGCCGCAGCAGCAACTTGAACAAAAACGGAAAACTTAAGCTGAAAACTCTAGACAGGCGATCGATCGATCGGTGGAGTAAATTAAATTAAAACCTTAGATCGATCGTTCCATGTTTAGTTTACAACATGCAAAACAATCGTTTGGGGTCTTCCATTTTGTGGGCTGAAGCTGGAAACTGTCTTCGTCCTTTTCTGGCCAGCCGCACTTAATAATGGATTACTGCAAGATCTTTTTATACGAAAGTCGCTTCGATATTATAGACAAATTTAACTAAGATTTCGGTGTAGTAATATAAAGGCGCGCGTACAATTCCAATACACGACGACTATCGAGAGTACTAGCGAGTGCAGAGAAAATATCTAAAGAGCTATTTTTACCAAAAATTTATACTATATACGATTCCATTACGCGTTGAGGTCCTCAGAGGATCCTCACTTGAGGCTAGTCTTTTAATCTATTCCGTGCGATAGTACTGTCGATAGTAACGGAGCTCTAGTAACTAGTATAGCTGAAGCGTACCAAGAGAGCTGGAGCAGGACAGTTGTTTCTTTAAACTCCATTTACCATAGTACGAGTATATGAGAATTTGTCATTTATATTGATTACGATTTGTATCCATCACCCCTCAAACATAACGCTTAAGCTCAATCAACCAAAAAAAAACAGATAAACCCGTTGTAGGAATTTATACACAATTTTTGTCTTGTGTGTTAACTAAGTTTATATATAGCTACATATATATTTTATATGCCTTACTTATCTTATGAACGAACAGAAGTCGTGTATCATTCTGTTTCGAAGTTTCCGATTTTCGTTTCCTATATAGAGCTTTATTGTGTTCAATAGTTCTGATAATCTCAGATCTGCAATTAACGATGTATCCATATACAAAATACTATATAGACATGTATTTACTAATAATATATACAAACACACGATACAAATGTATTTCTAGTTGTTGGAACTATCTAAATATGCTTAATAAAACTAATCAGTAAATAAGATTGCAATATTATTCAGGAACCACCTATGTGTGGGTCTCATATGATAGATAATAAGCCTATTTTGACTCAGGTTCAGATTCATGGTTACAAAATGTTTTGACTAAAAAATGTTTGGATCTATATTTTAAGCAACACACATTTTGAGATCTCAAGTACGTATTTGATATACTTAACTTGTATTTTAACCAATTGACATATTATATTTATTTCTTATTTGATCTTAGCCTCTTACTAACTTACAAACTACAAAAAAAGTTTTTTTGATGATATTTGATTATTCTCTTAGTTTTTCTCAGGAAACCTTTTTGAACACAAAGTGGATATATCATTAATATAAAACTTTTTTCATTATATTTTGTATTTCATACTCTCACTCAATTTGATGAAACGTTAATGAATATCTGCTTGAACTGATTTATTTATATTTACTTTAACTTTTGTTTGATTTGATTCAAAAACTCTGATATATTATTCTAATACCCCCTCAAATATATTTGAAGATTGAATTTTAGTTGATACTCAACGTACATATATGTAAATATGTAATACAGAATTTAGAATCGTAGCCAGTTTTATTATCTGTCACGATTTGAGTTATGTAAGCTACATATAGTATATACTATATATAGTATGTTTTTGGACATTTGCAACGAACTGACGTGTAACTGGGTAAAAGAAAACTATATTCGAAACTCTGGCACACCGAAAAATACAAAGTAGACGACAATCATGTACACATACATACATATATATCTTGACATATGGTTTTGCGGTGTGGTAGTTGTTGTTTTGTTGTTTTTCTTGTAGTGTCGTCGTTGTTGTTGTTGTTGTTGGTGTTATTTTTTGTGGGATTCCAGTCAATTGCCCGTACTATGATTATAGTTGTTGCTCAAATCGTAATCCTTGTAGAATTCGTTCTCCTGAATTTCCAAGTTCTCCGGACAATGCTTCTTTGGTTGGAGTTTCTTAAAGAACTCCGCCTGGGAGGGATCCAGTTCGCTCCAGGCAATCGATGGATTTGTCAGCGGCGAATGTTTCTCTGTCGGCTGCGAATGAAAGCCGTGGAAGGAGGTAGAACGGGTGGCATAGGTGCCCTTCAAATGCGTTGTCGATGGCACTGATTCGCATCGATCTGCCGGCTGTAATGTAGCGTGGGACTTGGCATGTGCATGGCAGCTGCTCACCTTGTACACGTTGCACAGATTGGGCAGCTCGAAGGCGTTGGCATTTTGCTCGTCACGTGACAGAAACTCGCGCAGCTGCCGCTGCCTCTCCTGCTCTAGTTGCGCCTGGCTAAGAATTGTGCTCTCATCCAGTGCAGGAAGCGTCTCGATGGGCAATGTTGCTGTTGCTGTTGTTGACGCCGTCGTCGCTGTCGCTGTTGCCGTCGCCGACTCTGCCGCTGCCACCGCCGTCACCGGCTGCAGCAGCTGCTCGATGTGGTGGCGCAAGCACTGCTTGTTCAACAGCTCCTTGTTGTCCTGCACATAATGGCACAGCTGGCGCTTGCACTTGTCCATCTCCTCCTCGAGTTTGTTGAGACGCGATTTGTAGCAAATGAAAGCTGCCGATGCATTGCGCATTCTTATGACCGCATCCTCCTGCGACTGCTCTCGTATGGTGTCCTTGGGTGTGTAGTATGTCTCCTCATCGGTGTGAGGCGCATTCGGCGACTGCTTTGGTAACTGCTGCATCTGCAGCCGTGGCGAAGTTATGTGGCTTTGCCTGAGCTCCTGGTGTTGCAACTTCAGTCGCTCCAATGTCAGCCTCAGATTAATTGTCTCCTGCGACTGCTCCTGCAGCTTCTGTGTCTGAGCCTCAGCCTGAACTTGGGCCACAGCCTGAGCCTGAGCCTGAGCTTGGGCCTGTGACTGTGCCTGAGCCAGAGCCAGAGCTTGGGCCTGTGCCTGAGCCAGAGCTTGGACCTGTGCCTGTGCCTGAGCCAGAGCTTGGACCTGTGCCTGTGTCTGTGCCTGTGCCTGAGCTTCGGCTTCGGCCTGCGCCCGCGCCTGCTCTTGGGCCTGTGCCTGAGCCAGTGCCTCCGCCTTTGCCTGTGCTTGAGCTTGCTCTTGAGCCTTGGCTTGCGCCTGCTCCTGTGCCTGAATCTGTGACTGCACCTGCTTCACCAGCTGAGCCTGTGCCTGTGCCTGCGCCTGCAGCTGTGCCTGCATTTGTATCTGAGCCCGCAACTGCGACTGTGCCTGGACACGCGCCTGTGTCTGGGCCTCCAGAATGGCGTGTACCTGAGCCAGAGTACGCACCTTGGGCGGCTCCTCTTTTGGCTTGGGCTGCCGCTTTAAATCCTTGCCATCCTTAGCATCCTTAACATCCTTGCGCACCTTGCGTCCACGTGCGCGTTGCTGAGCTGTGCCCGTGCTCATGCGATCGACCTCCGTTGCTGGCACATGTATGGGCAATGGTCCCGGCACTGGCACTGGCACTGGCTCAGTCCAGACGCGAGCCGCAGCCGGCGGTTGTCCTCGCTGCGACTGTAGCTGGGGCTGCTGCTGCTGCGTCTGGGACTGGGACTGGTGCTGAGGCGGAGTGTGTGCCTGCCACAGGCTGCCACCAGCACAACGCGGCGCTGTGGCAGCCACAGCGGCCAGTTCGCGTCGGAGTGATACGTGAGTGCCCGACACACTGAAGTTGCTGCTGTTGCGGCTTATCTGGTTCTGGCTCTGATTCGAATGCTGGCTATGGTACAGATTATGTTGACTGCGCTTCGCCCGTTGAGCCCCTTGTGACGGATGTAGCTGCACCTGAGACTGCTGATGTAGATGCACCTGGGACTGTTGATGATGTTGCTGTCGTGGCTGCTGCTGGTTATGCGACGGTTGATGCGGCTGTTGTCTGCGACGCTGATCATCCACCCAGGCCTTGGTCAAATTGTTGGCTGCCGCAGCGTGCAGGCAGCTGGAGCTTGGCCTGCAGCAGGAATGAATGTGGAATGTGTAGGATATGTAGGACTAGGATGAGCATGTGACAGACATGTGCGAGTGAGTGAAGGTGGCAGGCAAAGGAGACGCTCAAAACACGATGTAGTACAGTTGTAGTATATACAGTTAGACAAGAAACACTTTACACAGATGTACATAACATTAACATGTAAATATGTGTAAAGAGTTTAGTCAAGTAACTCTGTATGTACTAGAAATCTGCACAAGTCTTGTCGGCCGCTGACGTTCTCTCGTTTGGTTCCCTATTGATAGTGCTTATTCTCTCACTCACTATACTAAATAAGGGTCTGTGATATCAATTCCACCCCCAGCTATATCATATACCCTATTGAATTACTCTTTATGTATATTCGGCATGCCGAATGAGAAACAAAGGGTATGTACTAATATTGTTCTTAGTGAACGATAATTTCTTTGGTTATAATGACAGATCGGACAGACTTCACTGGTTAGGTAGGGATATATAGGGATTGCGGAGATGTCCAAGACTTTCTCGTCACTGCAATTGCGGCAAGCGATGTGGAGGCGGATGGGGATGTGGAGGCGGATGACTTTGAGGATAGGTTGAACGACGTTGAACTGTGCGAGGAAGACGCTGAATTTGTTGATGCTGTTGTGGTTGTTGTTGTTGTTGTATGCTCGAATCAAACGAGGTGGAAGTGGAAGTTGAGGTCGAAGTTGATGTCGATGTCGATGTTGAGGCTGATGCAGAAGTTGATGAATCCCGCCCCGTTTTGCCTTGTGCAACGACTCGAAGCTGTTGCCGTTGTTGTTGTTGTTGTTGTTGCAGTGGTCTTGTATTTGTTGTTGCTGTCTTTGTCTTAACTGTTGTTGTTCTTGTTGTTGCTGTTGTCGTGATGGCAGCGACCGATGCCGACGCCGACGGCGATCGACGATATCTGCAAGCAAAGCAAAGCTATCGTAATGCCACGCCCCCTTGCCACTGCCCTGTCCCCTCCTACTCACACATGCAGCAACCTCACAAATAATTCAACCTACCTCTGCTTCGTTACAGTCCTCATCGTGCGCAGCGTGCTCTCCCCCATGTCGTCACCCCTCGAGCTTGGCGTCGTCTGTGTGGAGATGTTAAGGCGTGCGGTCGCTCGCACTTCGGGGCCAATCATCTCGTAGAGTGTGGCACGATAATCGTTGACACCGTAACGCACATCGTCGTCGAGTGGCGGCCGAATGTCCGTGCGCATTTCCATGTTCGCCGAGGCGGTGCGAAAGCGATGCACATAAGGATGCGCAATTGCCTCCTTGGCCGTTAGCCGGCCATCGGGATCTAGCACCAGCAGCGACTTGACCAGCGACATGGCATCGTCACACGAGTTGCGCAGCATCTCGTCCAGAGAATGGCGACGATCCCGTACGATTTTCTTACTCAGCAACGCCGAGCCGAAGCCGGCACCAATTGATTCAATGTCATGCTCCGTCACCTCCGGCAGCGCACTGACAATCTTCTCGATCTGTAATATGAGAATGAGCTTAATTCCCCACCAAGAGTAAGTGACTCATGTGGCTTACCTGATTGATGGTGCTGGTACCCTGGAAGAGCGGCTTCTGGCGTATCATCTCGCCAAGAATGCAGCCCAGGCTCCACATGTCAATACCTTTGGTATATCTGCATAGATGGAGAGAAGGAGAGAGAGGTACATAGAGCGGCAGCGTTAAAGCGAATTGCCACTGGCATCACTCACTTGCGACTGGCCACCAAAATCTCGGGTGCCCGATACCAACGTGTAGCCACATAATCCGTGAGCAGCGTTTCGTTCTCGACCTCATCCTTGCAATATTCCGGATTGCGTCGTTTGGGGCACAGAGTGCGGGCCAAGCCAAAGTCGGCCACTTTGAGTCTGCGAAGGGAAGTGTATTTTAAATAATGAACACATTTCATATGTACATATGTATGTACATATATGTATAATCACTTTAACCTTAACCTCACTTTGAAAACAACAGCTTCATTTTCATTTCTTGTGTGGCATATTCAGTGGCACTTACCTGCACTTGCTATCGATGAGAATGTTGCTCGGCTTAAGATCCCTGTGTATAACATTCCCGGAGTGCATGTACTTTATGGCATTGATCAGTTGGTACATGACAAAGCGCTTGTGAATGTCCTTGAGAACGTCTCCCTTTTTGATAACGTTGTGTAGATCACTGTCCATATATTCGAATACCAAATAAAAGTCTAAATTGTTGGCAGCCCTGCAAAATGTCACCAATATTTAAATATTTAAAGCTTACGTTGCTCAACAAATTCAAATGCCACAGAAAAGCGCTAAAAATCGACATGTTTTCAAATTTTGGTAGTGATTGGCAACATTTCAAATTTAATCGCGTTGATTGGCAACTGTGATTTTGACAACTTACTTAAAGATATCCAGCATGCGAATAATGTTGGGATGATGGCGAAAGGCGCGCAGGAAAACTACCTCGCGGTAGGTGCGCTGTGCATCTGTCTCGTCCCGAAAAGCATCGTAGATCTTTTTGAGAGCAACGGTGTCCTTTTTTCGCTTGTCGGTTGCCTTCCACACAATGCCGTAGGCGCCCTTGCCCAAGCGCTTTTATCGAATGTGAAAGCGATCAATCAATCAATCGATGAAGAAAAATAAGAAAAAATACCAACAATCGACACTCACCTTACGCACTTCAAAGAATCGTTCCACATTGTGATCGAGCTCGTGTATGCGTCGCTCCTGGGCGTTTGAATGCCGTTCGGCCATAACCTTATCCTTGTCCTTGGTCTTGTTACGTTCTTTCTCCTTTTCCCTTTCTTTATTTTTATCCTTGTTCAAATGCCGTTGTAACGGCACGTTGCGTTGCGCCAGCTTAACCGATGTCGCTTTCTCCTTTTCCGTTAACTGAGGATGCAACACCTGCTGAGAGGATAGCAACTGATGCTGCTGTTGTTGTGTTGACGCTGGTGGCTGTTGTTGCACTTTCCGTTGCCTTTGTCGACGATACTTTCGCTTTTCCACCTCCAGCTCTGGAATGCCAATGAGGTTGTCAACGAATCCGGATACTTTGCGCACAACTTGGCGTCGATTGACTTCGTCTTGGGCAGGCGCCAGTTTGGGTCGCACACTTTGAAGGAATATGGCGTCTGCTGTGAGAGAGAGAGAGAAATGGTGGAAGGGCAAGAGGGGCAGATGGGTTTGAGTGCACAGTGGGTCAAATATTGTTATTTCTGCGTTAGTTGTTTTTGTTGTTGCTCGCGTGTGATTCGCATTCCCATTCAAATGGGATTCACATTCGCATACGGATTCATATGCAAACGCCGCTCAAGCATGTTGAAAGACAGCAGGAACAACAACAACAACAAATAATATCATGAGGCAATTTGATTGAAACTGAATTATTGTTAGATCGATCGAAAAGCGAAAGTGGGCGACAACAAGCGGAATAAAAACAACAATAATAAGAGCAGGGCAAACAATTTTGGCCTAGCAATACCGACAAATGGACAAATGGAACCCTCAAGTGCCCAGGGCAACGTCTCATGTGCTGCTGCTGCTGCTGTTGCCCCTGCTTTCGCCGGCTGTTCTTGTTATTGTTATTCTTATTGCTGCAACCCCACAAAAAACAATCAAACAACGCCACAACCCGCCGACCCCCCTTCTCCTATCAAGCGACTCACGTGCATGCAATCAAGTATGAAGCAAAATGAATTTGTTTAACAATAAATATGCATAGAAAATGCCCATAAAATGTATTTTCTATTTCCCTACACTGTGCTGCCTGGCTACGCAAAAGGATAAAGAGATGTTGAAATTTGAGAAATATCTTAAGCTGCCTATCGATCGTATCTATAACATTCAATTGGCCAATTATTATCTTCATGGTTGACATTGCATCAACAATTTGTGATCTAACAAATTTCAGAATTGTACAATATCAAGATTCCAGTCTTCCAGGACTCTTCTACATTCCACTTTTATTCTGTTTTATAAATATTGATTTGGAATCGATATTGTGTTAATTATATTGCACAATTTTCCATGTAAAAATTGTATAGTTTTCATGAGTACGAGTATAATTATTTTTGGTAAGTCAAATTCTTTAAGTTGGAATTTGACTTGCCAAAAATAAATATACTCATAAAAATTATACAATTATACACGGTTTTCAAGTGAAATCGTCCAACAAATATTTAAATCTTACCATACTTTGTCATATTGCAAATGATTTGCTATTAACAACAATTCAGTTTTATCAAATATAAAGTCTGTCAATTTAATAGATTAATAAGAATCGTTTGCACCGGACACTTTAGCAAAACACCTTATTGATCGAGAACTGGTTTTTGCTTATCAACAAATTAGTTAACACTATCATAAAATATATATTCAGATGGAATTTTTTTAAACAGACTAAAACGTTTTGACATTATTTCCAAGGAAGCAGAGATGCTGATTATTTATTTTTGTTTTAAATAAATTGAAATTGAAATCTAGTTTCCCATTGTATGCAGCAGAGTGTAACCAAATGGGCAAATGACAAAACGGTAATCGGCACAGAAAAGGAGTCGGAGGTGCCGGCACCTACAAAGGTGGAGGCACTCGAGTATCAAGTGGCAGAATGCATGACACTCACCTGCCGACTCTGAAGGATTGAGGCCACCTGAAGCCGGAGGGGAATAAGCGAACTTGCGGAAGACCTCAGCGAGTGACGCTGCTCAGCGTCAACTTCAACTTTGACTTCGACTTCGACTTGTAATTTACGCGAGGCAGCAGTTAAAACATAAAATAAAAACACTTATAACAATTAAAATCCAAATAGAAACTGCGGAAAGAGAGAGAGAGAGAGAGAGATGAGTGAGAGAATGTCGGTGGGATTTAGGGAACGCACCTCCAGAACTGCACCAAAGAAACGGAACTGATTGAGTAAATTGATCGATTGATTGATTGGCTGTTTGATTGATTGGCTGGAAGGCTTGAGGTCTTCTATAACGAACACGGACACGACGAAATCGTTGCTGTAGAGATTTGTCTTGTTCTTTGTTATTTTTTTTTGTTTTTTTTTTTTTTTTATTCTCGTTTTTTGTGCGTTGAGAGTGAGAGAGAAAGGGATAATTAGAATCCGTTAAGCTGCTGCGACTTTAAAATTTGAACGATTTCCACTTGCCGATCCCGCTACACTTTCGAATCACCCGGTTCAATTTGAAGTAGTTTAAAAGAGTGAGTGGACATACGTTAGGTATATGCATGTATCTTTATACTCATTTATATATGCACAGCCATATATATATATAAATATATACATATACATATGTATATATACATATACAAATACATACATATATGTTATAGATATATTGTAAATAGTGCACATACATATAAATATATTTTGGATACCGTCTCGGATAACTCGCGTCTCGATTTTTGAAAAAATTTGATCAAAATGTGAATACAAAATTGTGTGTTTTTTTTTTATTGTCGAGTTGTGTGGAGCGTATATAAAATGTGGAGCCAAATGTCTATGATAATTCTGGTAACACACTTGACGCGCCGGCTACTGTGTTTTCTCACTCACACTCCCGCTCCCGTTTGCTCCCTCACTCTTTCTTACTGTCTCTCTACGTCTGCCACTGCCGACCTGCTGCCGCAGACTGCGGCGTCAGTATGCCCAACTGTCCTGCAGGACGTCCACGCCCACCAAATCATTCACACACGTCATTTGACGCCTTCGTTTCCTTGAGTATTTTGAATGCAAATCGAAAATTTTCATTTACACTTCACTTACTTAGATTTAAGTACATATGTAGATGTATTTACAGTGGCTCACAGCTTATTTCAACCAACATTTATCCCGAACTTTGATTCCCTGTAAAACCTGAACTAAGCATCTTTAAATTAATTTAAATGCACAATATTTCTTTTATATTTTAAATTATCATTTATTTTATTTTTAAAATAATTAGTAAAGAATCAATAACAATACAACCGCCTTTTTCGACCAGTTGTTTTTAATTTTAAGCGCATTTGGCATTGAATCGAACGGATAACTTCTGGTGTAATTTGCCACATATGAATCCAAAATGTACCATGTCAGGCGACTGCAAAGTGAATAAACAATAATTTTAAACACTACCAATTGTTCAACATTTATAATCCTGTAATGTTTTGTTTAAAAAAAGCTGTAAGCCACTGTAGCTATCATTAATTCTGGCAAATGGTCACACTGTTTCAGCCTTTAACTAATGAAACAGAAGTGTGTGTGTGTTTGCTGTGAATGATGTTGTGCTGTCGGGTTGGCCCAGCCAGGAAATTGTCGCGACAGGTTGCTATCAATAAATAATTCCTTCCTGATGCTTAGTTTTCAATAACAAACAGCTGCACAATGGCAAGGGGGAGGAGGACGGGGGCACCTGGCAACGACTTAGAGCGAGAGAACAAAAGAGAACGAGTGCGACAGAGAGAGAGAGCGAGATAGAGCAAACCCGTTAAGCGGTTGATCGGGTTGCTGCTAGTTACGATGGCGACCATTATAAATTACAAATACAACATTAGCTTTATATATCCATGGTGATCGGACGGCAGAAGGAGCAAGTGGGCGTGGCTTAGTTTGATTTCATTTATAAATGATTCTTGTCACATTTATTGAGAGTGAACAAAGTGATGATGATAAAGAGAGAGAGTGAGAGGAAATTGTGTGAGGTAGAAGAGCAAAGGAGGATTACATATGATGCATCTTACTGGCTATACAATCCAAAAAAATAGTCATTATGATTTTGCTACTGCTCTTATAGCTGCTCCTGCTGTTGTTGTTATTGTTGTGGCTCCTGCTGATTCTGCTGCTGGTAATGTACCTGACGCCGTTTCTGTTTCTCCAATTCAGCGAAATGTTCCTGCTGCTTGCGCACCAACTCGTCCATAACCTCGTGATTGTATGTGGAGTGCAGCATCAGTCCGAGGAGATTGGCCCGTGAGCTCAACTGTTGCCGCAGCTGACGCTCCTGTTCCATCAGATCATCCATTTTCAGCCATTGCCGGACACGCTCCAGATCGATCTCCGCCCGACGGATCTTCTCCCAGGCATAGTGCTTGAAGCAATTCTTTTTGGGTGCCCGGCAGAACTCGCCCGTCGGATTGAAGACGTTGTGCACCAGGGGTGCTCCACACACGTCCGTGTCACTAACCTTGGGATCTTTACTGTGCTCTGGACAAAGGACCCGCAAGCGTTTGCAATATGTTTTGCTGGCCGGGTTGTAGAAGTCACAGAACATATTGTTGCCCTCCATGCGTGTCTGGAAGATGCTGCCGAAACTGGCCTGCGATTCGTATTTGTTGAAGCACTTCTCCATGTGCTTGATGGCTGTGCGCGAGTGTATCTCATGGCCACATGTGATGCAGTACATGCTCTGCTCATCTTCGACATCGCCATTGTCATGGGGCCGCAACATGTCGATCGAACTGCGCTTCGCCCGGTCCACAACCATATGGAGCTCCTCGGCACGCTTCTCCAGCTCGGCAAGGGCAAAGCGTACCATCGATTGCTTTTGCCGTATCACCTCGAGCTGCTCGCGATTCTCTTCGGCTGCATGGCAGGGCGTAAGGTTCCATTCCTGCAATCGCTGCGGCAGCACCTGGAATATACGATTCGTAGCGAGATTGAAGCCGCACTTGTCGCTGCAGTATTTACTCTGCGGTCGCGCCTGACAACGGCAGCCGGGTCCGTGACACTGCCGTATACCCTCCAGCTCCGGATGCACAAATACCTCCGGGCTGACGGCACGCGCCGCTTTGCTTTTCCGCTGCTGCTGCTGTTGCTGCTGCGCCGCGTTGGCCTTTTCCCGCTTGCGTGATGCCGTCGTCGTTGTCGTTGGCTGAGCGGTCGTCGCTCCCGCCTGCTGCGCCACACAGTTGCGATAGATGCAGCGTGGCTTGTGGCCCACACGCGAGCGACATGCATCGCACTGATTGCAATTGGGGCGACGGCATCCCTCGCAAGTGCCACAGCGCCTGCCTGGCTTGGTTTCCTTTGCCGTCGTCGTGTTCCTGCGGCCGCTTGTCGCACTGCCGTGACTAGCGCCCGCCGTTGTGCCGCCGGCATTGGCATGCGTTGAATGTGTTGCGCCGGCATTTGTGGCACCAAAATGACCGCCGCCACCACTGCCAGCCGAGGCGGTTGCAGCTGCTCGCTCTGTGGCCACCAATCGGAAAATCGTTTGGAGTTCCGGATTCTCCTTCTTGCATTTGCGGCAGTAATACTGCTTTATGTGTTTGGCTTCCTTCTCGGTGATGCCGATGCAGTCGCCGTGATACCATTCCTCGCAGCCATCGCAGCCGCTAAAGAGACACGTAGATTAGACATACACTATGTGGGGGAGAGCGGGAGGGGGATGAGTGACTTACATCATGAACCTGGAACAGTCCGATGTACGGCATATACAATAGGCCTGGTCATCTTGCTTGAGTATTGTTGCTATTTTAGATTTTCGTTCAGGCAGGTCGAATTCGCGTGCGATTTCTTCTTTCTGTAGAAATAACCAGAGAGATAAGTAAATGATTTCATTGTTTTTCAGTTTGGTAGATATTCATTATCATTTAATTAATTTGATTTATTTACCGATCTCTTGTATTTGCGTTTATCCGCCATGCTTTTGTAGGACACCACCAACGACACTCTGTCACCCACAAACAACAACAGCTATTTGGAAAAAATTGTTGATATTATATCGATAGATTGCTTTTGACGTTCTGCATTGTCGATAAGCCTCGACGTTAGGTTGAAGCTGAATTGTCAACTGTTAAAAAGAAATCATATCAACAATTTATATTTTATTACGCTTTTAATTAGCTGCAATTTTTTGTAAAACTGACACCTTTATTTTACCTCTTCAGCAGCAGCAGCTGCAGCTGAAAATAAAAAACAATCAGTAAGATGCGACTCATCGATAAGCAGTAGCGTTGCCACCTCACCATATTGTGGATGATTATCGATTTACGATTTGTAGTCAGTATTTTAGTATTTTGGTGTTTTTTTCCATAAACTAAGCGGTCTCATGCGTTGTTGAGTGTTTGTGGAAAACTAGCTTGTAGTAAATAAACAAAAACAAGTGACAACAAAAAGAAAAATAGCTTATTATGGGCGTAACCGTCTTGCAACCTTATCCCTTGCCAGAAGGGAAATCTGGAGCCCACATCATCGATCACCTGGGCAAGCGACTACTCTCGCTGGGCGCCACACATGCCGGTCAATTTCTGGTCGACTGCGAGACATTTATCTCGACCCCGCAGCACGGCACCCCCACCCGGGCCGTCCATGTGCTTCATAACTCCGAGTACCCGGCATCGACATTTTCCATTATCGATAATGGTACAGGCAAGCAAGTCGCCCTCGTGGCCGACAGCATCTTTGATCTGCTAATGCTCAAGATGACATCCACATTCACATCGAAAAAGCAGACGAAAATAGAGTCTCGCGGCGCCCGTTTCGAGTACGGCGACTTCGTGATCAAACTCGGCTCTGTAACAATGATGGAACACTTCAAGGGTATTCTCATCGAGATCGAATACCGACCATGCATTACACTTTCCTATTGCTGGGAAATGATACGCGAAATGCTGCAGGGCTTTCTGGGCATCAATGTAGCCAAGGAGTACCCCACCTACTTCACTACCCAGACCATTATGAACGCCATGGGCCAGCAGCAGTTGCATGCAAAGCAGAACGACCTCTACGAGCCCATGGACACGGTCAAACAGTATCTGGAGCACTTTACCAACTATCGCAAGCATGTGCAGCTTCACGGCGCCCTGGCCACTTCGGCGGGATCTGTGGGACCCGTCATGCTGCCCTCAACAGTCGGCATGGGTCGCTCTTGATGCGAAGTCAAGCTGGAGCCACCAGATGCGACCTAATCTCCAGCTGCAGACACCCCCCATAACATCCCCTCCCTAACTTATAAATTATAATTAAATGAAAGTCAATTTTGTTTATATTTTGAATTTTTTTTATTATTTTATATGTATTTTTAACACAATAGTTGTATATAATATATATATATGTGGATATATACATATATATGTATATGTATCGTAGTATCTTATAATTTGTGTATATGCAAGTTACTTTCACACGGCAAATTTCCGTTATTCTCTTGTTTATCTGCAAAGTACAGTTGCGTCTTAGTAATAGACGAAAAAAAAGTTTTTTGGATTCTTTCTTTGAAATCTTCCCTTATATGCAACAAAATAAGCCAAAATATTTGTACAAAAAAAATTAAGAGAGAAATAAAAGGAATAACTAAAATACGAATCAGCAAAGAAAACGCATTTTTCCTTTCGCTGTTTGTTTGTTTTTTTTTACTTTGAAAACTGTTATACAAAAAGAGCATGGCAAAATGATATTGTATTGTATGTTGTTGTAATCGACACAGATAAATGTTATGAGGAGCTTACACTATAAAAATGCGCATAAATATACGTGGTACAGTAATTAATTATTCAAAGTATGTGAGCAATACAAAAAAATATATATATGTATAATAAAATAATGATGCGTTAATTAGTATCGTATATAAATGTAATATTAAGTAGTTTAATTATATGTGTAGTAAGGAGTCTTCTCTGGGTGATAAGAGAAAATATATCATGATTTTGTTTAAGTGTAAAAAACTGATTTCCAGTTGGTGTTAGTATGTCTCTGTCTGTATGTGTGGTGAGGGGGAGAGGAAGGGTGTCAATTTGTGTGTGTGTGTGTGCTTAAAATACAAAAATAAATCAAGACCAAAGTCAAACGGAGTTTAAAGGCAAAGGAAAAGAAGAAGAAAACTCGAGAAAAACAAATGGAATATTCAAAATTGTTCGCTGTTCTTTCTTTCATTCTTTCCTTGCAAAGAGCAGGGGGAGGAGGTGGGGGCGGTCGGGACATTTCGGGGGGTGCTTGGCCTGTTGCCCTACATACGATACACACATAGTATACTTGCTTTTTGCATTTTATCGTTTTCTTTTTTTCGAATATATATGTACGTATATATATTGTATACATGTAGGTATATTTATGCTTTTGAAATGTGTCAGTGTGTGTGTGTTAATTATAACACAATAATCGCAAGATAATTTTCTGCTGCTTGTGGATCCTCTTTAACGTAATTGCAGAGCATAATATAAACTGTAGTTGCTTGATAAATATATGCATATATATATATACTGTGTGGTTGCGGGTGTAGGTGTTGGAGTTGGTGTGTATGTGTGCGAATATGCGTGTGCAAATTTGTCTGTGTGTGTGTCTGTCTGTGTGTGTGTGTATAACAGTTCCGTATAAGTAAATTTTTGCTTGCAATTGCAGTTTCTCTCCCTCTCTCAATTCATTCTCTCTCGTTCTCTGCCGGTGTGTATTTGTGTTTATATGTGTAAGTTTGTGTGTTTGTTGGTGTGTTTATTGCCGTTTCTCGTCTTCCTCTTCTTCGCTGCTCTGGCTGGCTTTCTTTGTTTTTGCTGTTGTCGTTGTCGATACTCTTCTCTCATGTTCTTATTCTTCTTCTTGTTGTTGTTTTTATTGCTACTGCCTGTGGGTTAATCTTTCATTTCGGCTTTCTTGTTGTTGTTGTTTGTTTTTGTTTTGTGTTTTGTTTTCGTTTTTTTACAAATATTTTAAAATAAATTTACTTTTATATGTAGATATATAAGTATGTATATGTATATATTATATTCATATAGTTTAAACGGAGATCAATATCCGATTGATTGTTGATGTTATTTGTTTTTGTTGTTGTTGATGTATTTGTTTGTTTGTTTGTCTGTGGTTATTATTCTCTTCTCCTCCTATTGTTGCTCTTCCTCTTATTAAGTCTTCTCTCAGCTTCTTCTTTATCTTATTCTTTATCATCATCGTCTCCAGACATCCGAACAGCAACAATAACAAAACCGATTATCCTTTTTCGTTTTATCTCTTTCTCACACCGTCCTTATTGAGCTTTTCTTCTTGTTGTTGTTGTTGTTTGTGATCTAAGGTGTTTATGTTCATGTTATTGTTTGTGATAGTTGTTGCTGTTGCTGCTGTTGTTTCTATTGTGGTTGTTGCTGTAGTAAGTAATTAACGGAGAGATATATATCAACCAATCTTCAACTCTTTAGTCGCGCATGGGCAAGGTGGCCGGTTTAATGTGACCGCCATCACCCTCGGAAACAAAGCGCTTGCGTCCACTGCGAAAGATAGAAGAATAAAACAAAAAGGCAACTAATTAATCGATTAATCAAAAAGGTAAATCTACTAGAAAATTCTAGTTATAATACGTTGTTTATTGTGAGATCATTCCTTTTGTTAGCTGGCAACACCAGCGCATTAGGTTTGCAAACTATTCACAATAGACTGGGCATTGCAGTTTAGGACAGTTTGTTGCAGGAGCTGCCGGATTACAGTTTAATACGCATTGCAATATTCAAATCTTCAGCAGACAAAATACCATGTTAACAAGTAGGAAATACCACAAATTGTACTCTAGTATTTGTAACACAGCTGCACATTTTATCGCATTGCCAACTTAAGCGGTGTTTATAGAGCGCCATAAAAATAAACTGCACATGAATTGTTATGCAATGTCAAAAACAAATAAAAATACCAGAACATTACGAAAATACATTTGGCGAATCTGGCAAAGCGACGAAAAACCAAAACCAAAACCAAAAACCCAAAAAAGAAATCTTAATGCGTTACACGACGAATTTGCAGCTCGAGTTCAATGAACCGTTGACCCTTTTTCTCAGCCTCAGCTCCACCCCCGCCCCCTGTCACACTCACGGTCTTCGCAACACACAAAAAAAAAACTGCAGCGACAAAACAAATGTGCCCAGGAGCGCGAGGATTGGTGGTAGAGGGAGGAACGGAGGGCAACTTAAAGTTGAGTGCAACGTTTAAAACTAGTTTTCATCGCGTTCACAAGTCGCCGCCGCAGTCTTGGCATCTCTTTCTGTCTCTCATTCGCAATCCTCCCCCGCCCCCTCAGTTTTCTTCGTCGCTGTAGTTGCACTGCTTAATCTCAAGTTCTCTCTAGTTCGCCAGCCGGTATCGAATTTTAACCTACATCAACATCAAAGCTTTATTTGTGCATATAAATAAACGAAACATAAACAGAAAATGCAATTAGTGGGCAGCGTTGGCAGTGGCGCAAGGAGAGAGAGAGAGGAAAAGAGCAATGGGGCTCGTTGGCGCAAGATAGTGCGACAGATAGCGCAAAAAACAAGTGACCAAGTGCAATACCTAAAAATACCCTAACCGATACTGGTAGACTATCGATGCAGATAATCGTAAGCCTGGTTTTAGTATTTTTAGCCACCGACTAGTGTGGCCAATTTTGGTAAGGGATATTTAGTTATCCCATCCTCATAATGATACTTTTCAAGATAATTTTTTTGAATTTATAGGGTATTTGATGTTTAAGCTGCCTCTCAAGCAAAGTTGTCCACTATTTTGTCTATGTGTGTGTGTCGGTGAATGAAGTGAATGCTTCTGTTATTGTTGTTGCTGCTGCTGTTGTGGCTATGTTAAGTGCCAAAGAGCAACAGCCGCAGCCAAGGCGAATGCAAAATGCAGTTACAACAACAACTGCAATGGCAGCTTAGCTTACAGTAACAGCAACAACAACACGAACACACCGTTACTGTTGTTGCTGCTGCCTGCTGTTGTTTTGTGGGTGTGGCGAAGCAGGTCGATAACTGCAGCGCGCCATTTTTTACCTTCTCCACGGTGCACACGATCTTGAGCCACATGCAGGTTGTTGCACCAGAGCCACAGACAACACAGCCAACACCACCCAGCGAGCAGCACCAACAATAGCAACAACAACAACAACAGCAGCAGCCGCAACTACAACCCACATCAATGCCAACTTTGTTGCGCCAGTCAGTCAGTGCGATAAGCAATCGATAAGCGTTATCGATAAACAACAAACAGAGCAGGCCATCAAATACGGCGCAGGTGTCGAGAGCGTTGCAATCGAAAAACATAAAGAGAACTTGCACAATCAAAGATAACGAAATGAAAAGTAACCGAAACTACACTGAGAGAAATGTTTGCATGTATTTGTAGGTTGATTTCAAGTGAAATATCGATTGAAAGTGTTTGTATTGAATGGATTTATCCTATAGATATGTGTATGTATGCATATTTTATATATGCATGTGTGTTCATAGCACATACATAACAATTAATTGCACAGTGTCAACTGCAGATTTACCCCCCGACTGCTGTATACATACATATGTGTGTACGTGTTTGTACATCATAAACAAATTTACATACGTACATAGATTGAACAGAATATGTAAATACATCTACACACATGTACATACACATACACAGACTTGTATGTACATATGTGGTCATAACTACCCGGCGCCTGATAAACCGGCCCCACAATCGACTCGACCGATGCCTGCGACTGCCCCAACCCAGCGCCGGCGCAGACGGCAACGTCGACTTCGACGCTGACGCTGACAGCGACGCGTCAGCGAAAAACCAAACTGCGCAATAGAAATTTCATAAACAAACACACACACACTAAGGCACAGTCAACACACAAACATACACACACACACTTGATAAGTGCGAAACGAAGGCAAAGACGCGAAACGAAACAAAAAAAAAGCTAAGAACGACGCGACATACATAATAAACAACAAGTTAAAGAAGAAGAGCAGCAAAATGCCGGCAAAAAAAAAATCAACTTGATGAAGCGTACCAAACATACTCACACACACACACACATGCAGTTCTCTTATATACAAACAATAATAACAGCGAGAAGAAGAAGCAGCAGCAGAATGCTTGATGAGA
Organism: Zaprionus capensis; assembly: GCA_018903675.1. NCBI lineage: Eukaryota > Metazoa > Arthropoda > Insecta > Diptera > Drosophilidae > Zaprionus > Zaprionus capensis. The sequence continues at coordinate 1,758,653 of JAEIFN010001074.1, read as the reverse complement.
ACAGTGAGGGGGCCACAGGCGGAGGGAAGGGGAGGGTCATCATAATGGGCCATATACTTATAAATTGTTGACGGGGGACGACGACGACGACGAGATTACGTAAAAAGTGAATTGTTTTCGTTTTTCGGTCTTGTTTTGTTTTGTTTGTTGTTTATAGTGTGAAGTTGTTCTTGTTGTTGTTGCGGGTTCTATTTGCGGCTTACAGGTGGGCCGTGGCACAGTGGGCCGAACGCTGACGATAAATGCAAACTCAAACAGAACCGACACAGAAACACACACACACGACTTGATGATCTCTAGAAGACAGACATGCGGAGGAGGAGAAAGAGAGGGATGGGGTGTGTGTACTCGTCTCGTATCGCACTTACCGTGATGGCACATTGTTGATTATCTTGTCGGTTAGGAAGCCGGCACGATTACAGCGCTCCACAAATCGATCGAGTATTATATACGCCAATGGCACGTCCAGCACAATGTCCGCCATGTCATCGTAGACCCGCATGAAGCCCTACAAAGGCACATAGAATAACAACAATGATATAATTAGCTGAAAGTGAAAGTGCACAAACAACACACAGAGAGAGAGGGACAGACTGACATAATGCTCACGCTGTAGATTATATTGCAGCATTTGAGCAATTAAATAATCAGACTAGCTTCTAATTGATATAATACTTTCGCTATCTATGCGCTACCAGACTATCTATCCATCTCTATTCACACTATATTAACTCTTGAGTACTTAAGCTCACAGAACTTACACAACTGAAGTGTATTTATAGACCCCTGGCACATATTTTAGTAGAAATTTTTGCTGATATCTAACTATATTGCCTTGATCGGTAGTGTTTATAGTAATATATACGAATGTTCTCTTTTTTTGTTGGGACTACAACCCTTCGAAATATTCTCTTAAATTCAAATTGATTTCAAAAGAAACTTTATCCCTACAGTATTCAAATATTGACTAAGAACTTCTTCTTTTAAAGTTATCTCAACCAATTGTATTGTCTTTTATATTTATTCTTTACAAATTGTAAAAAAAAAATTGCTAGTATTGAAATGCTTCTTAAAAAGCTCTACTTTACAAATCCTATTTCACAGGAAATTACCTAAATATACTCTAGGAATTTCAATATTAAAAGTCACTACCAGTTTGGTTTACCTTCTATATTTATGCAATACAAAATTCAATAAAAAGAGCTCTAGATTTATCGCAGATCTTTTTTTTAACTATTTCATTTAATTTACCCCATATCAGTCAACAATGACCTCATAAAATCGATGGAATATTCCCAAATATTTAGTTTGTTGGAAGAAAATGCCTGTTTACGCCCCACTGTGCGTTTGGTTCGTTACGAATTTGTTATATATATTGTATATTTAATTTAATGGCGCATTTAGTTTTCATTTTGTACTCGCGCTTTCCCCTAAAGAGGTCAACCCCACCGGGTGATAAACGATTTACGCCCCGACCATATCTTATCAATCCATATACACTGACTATATACTATGGGTATATAAATATATAAATAGAATGGTGAGGGGTAAATGGGTTTGGGGGAGTGGGAAACTGTGTACGAACCTGCTCCATGCCCGCTGGCAGCACCAAACAGGTCAAATCCAGCGACTTGAGCAGCTCGCACATGGCCTCCTCGGTGGTCTGGCTAAGCGATTCGAGAGTCATAACAATGGCCTCGTAGACCAATTCGTGATGATAATGTGGCACCTCGAGGGCGCGCAGGCAACGCTGCGCCTCGGCAACGTCGCGCGAAGACAAATACTCCTTGAGCAGCAGCGTCATCTGCTTGGTAATGGTCTTCACCGGTCGCAACGGTCCACCCATGCCCCAAACATTGTCCAAATGGGCCCACACCTGCTTATGGACCAAAGCATCGGCACGGCGCAACGCCTGTTCGGCATACTCATTGAGATGCTGGTGTTCCTCGGGTCGACTGACAAATTTCGGTGGCATGCAATCATCGGCAATGGCCCGAGCCATAAAGTTGCCCAACATGACCGGTGCCTCTGGCGTGTCCAGTATTAGATCCGGCAGATTGGCCAACACCATGTTGAAACCCTTCTCAATGTCCTTGCCCGTAATGACACGTCCATAGAGATCCGAAATGAGCACCGATGTCATTTCACGCTGCGAATCCTTATGATCCATGGCGATCTCAACGAGAATACTTGTGATATGCTCACGCAATGGACTCTGCAAGATCTCATCGAAACTGATAGCGACCTCATGCGTATCCCCATGCTCGTAATACTCCAGAACAATTGGCTCCGCAAGCTTGAAGAATTCTTCGGGCGAGATTTCCGTTATTACCTCACGCAACTCCACATTCCGATCGTTGCATTCGCTATCATAATTCGGATCATTCTCATCCTCATAGACCTCGGCGAGAGCCTCGGAGCCCGGCAATCCCCAGACGCCCTTGCCGCCGGCACCGCCCTTCTTGGGCAGGCCACGTCCACGGGTTAAATTGCGCGATCTGCGGCTGTTCTTCCAGCGTCGATGCGGCACCACATAACCTGTGCCCGCTGGCAACATGCCATTGCCCAATGATAGCGAACAATTGGCAGCATTTGCTGCACCACCGCCACCAGCACCAGAGCCAGCTGCACCACTGCCACCACCACTGCCATTGGTCAGGGAATGTGACGAGCTGCCACCGCTGCCGCTGTTCTGTCTTTGGATCAGGCGTTTGGCCTTGCGTTTGATGCGTCCATCATGGCCATCGCCCACGGGCAATGGCTTCTTCATGTGACCACCACTGCCCCCCGAGCTGCCGCTGCCGCTGCCATGGTGATGATGATGATGATGATTATGATGATGGTGGTGATGATGGCCATTGGAGGAGCCGCCATTCAATTCAACTGCCTCAATTTCGCCATTCAGTTCTCGTTCCACGGAGCTTTCCTTGGAATCGGAGCCACCGATAACATCACCGTTGGCCTTTTGTTTGTTGCTGTTCGATTCCAGCTCCATCCCGACTTTAATCTCTCCCCACTTGTGGATCGTCTCTTTAGCTACAGATGCCTTCTCTCTCTCTCTCGCTCTCTCTCTACTCTGCTTTGGTCTTTGCTCTCCTTATTTCTTTCTCTTTTGTCTCCGATATGAGACGATAGATAGATGTTAGTATTGTGCCAGTTATCAGCTCCTCTTTCTCTCCCTGCCTCTCTCTCACTCTCTCTCACTGTATCACTATCGATAACTCTTTTTCCGTCTCACTCTTCTCTGTTGGTTGTACTGTTTCAATTGGCTGTCAAAAGTGGAGAGAAAGAAGAAGCGAGTGTGAAGCATTAGTCAGTGCCAACTGATCGAAATAGGGGATAGTTACTATATAAAATATAATATAAAGTATTGATACAGCTGATAACTATCGATGTTGCTATCTCAATCAAGCATTAAACAATCGTTTACAGTATCGAAAACTACCATCGATGTAGTATTTACAGCTCTAACTAGTATCTATCGATGAACGATAGCAATATCGATAGTATCGGTGCATGTGATATTAAAATAAAGCTGATTATCTCCGGTTATACATTTTTTAACTTTTTCACGTGGGTCAATATTGCAAGACACAACTGTATGTGTGCAGGCGAGTATGTGCGTGTGTGTGTGCAGATCAGCTGCAGTTAGCGAAATAACCACAAAGTTGTCGCGGAATGCACATCTGTATATAGCTGTATGTATGCAGTCGGTGTAAATACATATGACTATATAATTATATATCATGTACATATGTACATATGTTTGTTTCACATTCTCTGCGCCCTAATGGTTTCAGTTTCGGCTTGAAGATCTCTCGCTTAATTAACTCGGTCTCGCCGATAAATACGTGTTTACATTCATGCATCTTGCGTCTGGTCACATACTCGTACAAACATACACACACATGCATGCATTCATGTATGCTTGTATTATTTGTTTACAATACGAGAGCTTTTATAGCGAGTGGGACGAAGGCGAGACAATGTGGTTAAAAACTATAAATAAACAAAACATTCGCATATGTTTGCACGTAGGTACATATGTATTTGTTGTTGTCGATGTTAATATTACAGTCTGCTAGACTAAATGTATGCGCAAGAGAACAACAAATAATTGAGGCACGACTAATAAATAAAGCAGGGAATGCTGATGGTGTCACTAGACGATGCTCAAATTACAGTTACGCACATACACATACATACGTATATAGGTATAGTTTAATAGTTGGCGGCGTGCCTTTTTTCGTACAGTGTTTAACGGAATTGCGTCTTAGCTTTCCGTTGCACATAGGCATGTAATTATGTACACACATATGCATGCTTCTGTGTGTGTGCGCAAGCTCTACTCACAAAAACTCCCTGGGCAAATTCAAGGTCAGCCATGCACACAGACATCACAGGACACGCACACAGCATAACTGCTACCGTTAGCTTTGCAACCCTCACCGAATTGGTTACTATTGCCATCTCGCTTGCGCCCAATAAGAGAACTTTGGAAATGAAGTTGTCAAATGCGCCATATATAAAAGCTTATGTGTGCATGTGTATATGTGTATGTGCATCGTTCAGCTGCCAAACTGATCTATATATTTTTCAATATTTGTTATATACCATACATATATAAACACGCATACATAACTGCAAATGCAACATTGTGTTGTGTTTGTGATATATGTATATGTACATACATAAATGTTTATTGCGTTATCGCTGTTCCTCCTTTTCCTCTCAATTATATACATATATATGTACATATGCACGTATGTATATGTATGTACATTTGTATGCTGTAACCGGTTTTATGTTTGTTTTGCCCGGTTTAACCTTGAAAATTGTTCCCCTTACAAACTCTCTATGTTATTGCCACATTACGTTGTTGTTCTTCTGCTCCGCATGTTGTTGTTGGTGTTGGTATTATTGGCGTTTCTGTTTCTTCGTTTGTTTCGCACTTGTTGTGCACCCTCCCGTTGCAAAAGCGGCAATTTTGGCAATGTTGTTGCCGAAAGACACACACACACTCTTACGTAGACATAACACACATACACAGACACTAGTACATGGGTTGTTGTTGTTTTGATGCGTGCTTTTGTAATTGTGCTCAAAAGGGAAGCATAAACCGACGCGTTGCCGAAATTGCGTCGCAAAATATTGTTGAGCAGACATCGAGGCGCAGCGGCGACGACGGCTGCAGCAAAGCAGAGCAGACCCAACGACGCAGCAACAGCAGCAGAGCAAAATGTATGCTGCAGCAGAAAACAGTTAGACCGAAAATATTAGTTTACCTTTTTTCGCTTTTTGCTTTCTGTAACTTATCAGAACAAAATTCCAATCAGTTAAATTGTATTATCTCTGTTTTATTTGCGGATTCGGTTTAATGAAAAGAATTTCATTGCAACATTATCAGTTTTTTTATTTTTAAATTTTGTTCCAATATTATCAGCGACACTGTAACTTTTGCAACAACAGCGGGTAAGCCTAATTGATGATGGGGAGCGACACATCGACTGATCACAACAACAAACAGTTCAAAATGATGCGAAAAGAGAAATACAAACACACACACACAGAAATTGGCGGCAGTGGCAACGCCGTTAATGGAAAGAGCTGGAAGGTTGCTTGCCGAAAAAAAGCACGAAGAATAATAAAAAACAAAACGAGCATAAAAGAGCAAGAGGAAGAAGGAAAACAAGTTGGCGCGCACCCTCCCCCTGCTGAGACGCAGCTGTTTAGCTGTATGCGTGCTTGCCGGCCGAATTTATCACGTACGCCGCCACATACAAACACGCACGCACACTATCCAACATTTTTGGGAGCCCTTCAAATTTGAAATCTGATTGGAAACTGCGCCGCCTGCATTTGACACACTGGTAGCGACCGATGGGCCACCACCGTGTCTCGCCCCACATGGCTCAATATTTTATCAGCGTACTGTTGCTGCTGACATATCAAAAATGTACGCACATGCATATGTATGTTTGCAAACATTCACACACACATATATATATATATATATATATGTATATTTTGTGTTAAAGTATTTGTTTTTTTCTTTATTTTCAGCTTATTTTCGTTTTTGCTTTGCTTTGCCGGCAAATGCCGGTTTTATTTTTTCTTTGCCTGTTACATGTAATTATTGTTAAATTTATTGTAGTATGCACACATATGTATATGTAGATATAGAACAACTATATATATTAATATATACATATTTACATGTAGATTCTTCTCTTCCACACTTACCTCGGTGTGTGTACTTTTTGATTGCCTTTTGTTCTCTTGTCCGTCTCGCGGCGACGACAACAACAACGTCAACGTTGGGCTAAATGCAGCAACAGCACTAGCGCGACAGCGAAGTCGACGGCGATGTTGGCGCGCTGCAATTGCTGGAGCCTGTTTTGTTGTTTTTGTTTGGCAACTTGCTTTTGGCGTTGAGATTCGTATGCTGTTCCTGTTGTACGTACGTATATAAAGTATAGGGACGTATGCGAGTGTGTAGGTTGTACTGCCCGTGAGCCTGTGTGCGTGTATTCTGTGCTTCGCGTGGGTTTGTTGGCAATAGATGTGAATGCACTCGAAATGCAATTGGGAAATATCGCTTGATTTGTCCTTATGTATTCATATGCGTATTTAAAACATTCACTTTTCAAAAATGTTAATACATATGTTTATTTAAACTTTAAAAAAATGTCACATAAATCACCGTTGTACGACGGCGTTTATAACAAAAAATGCCTATTGGACACCCACACAATCAAAGAAATGAAACCTGCAGTGCACTTATACATCCATACATCAGTATGTGGAAGGAAAGGTCTCAGCTTTTGCGCGCTACTGCAGCTCGCGTCCCAAACTAAGCCTTTTTTGGCGGTTTGCTTTTTTTTTTTAAGTCAGTGAAAATTTTATTGAAATTGTTGTTTACTTTTTTTTATATTTTTTTTTTTGCAACTTGCAGCTATATGTGATATATGCAAAAGGTAGGCTGGTGTTTGGAGAATAGGATTTGAATATCCGTAACGATGCGAACACGATGAAAATTCCACTGAGAGTAACATCTGTTAAGCAGTGTGGCTTGAATGTGGAATCAACAATATGCACATATTCCAGCAGGCAACTAAATTACTGAAAAATACTAGATGCCGCGTGCATGGCCACACTGTCTTTGGTGTTGCCATATGCAGTGTTCCGCCATGTTTGAAAGCTACTTTTAAAACATTAACATACGCACAATTAAGAATATGATTTATTCAGCTTACTATTTTTATTTTCTTTAGAATACAGTTTAAACAAATTTATTTTCCCTATAAGCACATTTTCTTCACAATATGCTTGCGGATTGTAAGTGGGCGAATCTGGTTCATCGTCCCAGTTTTCCGTTGTGTCAACCAGAGCAGTGTCACATTTTGGATTCTGTGGTGGCAATTTATCCGGATAACAAAAGCGTGCAAAGGTTTTGCAGTTTTTGCACTCGTAAATATGTGCCTGCAACCAGAGAAAATACTTTCATAATTTCTTCAATGTAATAACACTCACCTGCAATTCGTCGGGCTGTCGTAAATGGGTGCTATTGAATGGACAACGAACTAATTTTGAGCCCGAATAGTTGCGAGCACAACGCATTAGGTAGACATTCAAACGAGCGCGCAATATGCGATGAACTTTGTCGTAAGGACAAGTCACATATTTTTCTTCATCATCAATATCACTGGATGATATTGAGCTCAGCATACTCCTATTAAAGCTGCGTTCCGACATTTTCCAACAAACGGGACTGTTCAAACGAATGACGCGCAATAGTCAAAGCCATACTTCGATATGTTTATGGATGGTAACTATCGATTGCAAAAATATCGATATGGCTTGACAGTCGTATCGAGTTGATTGCAACGCTATTGTTTACAATTTGGACACACGTGCAAACACGCGGAGTTTTGTTTTATTTTTTTGGCAACATTAATATATTTATTGAACATGCCGCCCGTGGCCCAAGAAGGCAATTGCCTTATCTATCGAGGCAGTAATTTTCTAAAACAACGCCTCGTGCTATCCTGCCTGAGCGGGAAGCCGGTGAAAATCACACAAATACGCTCCGATGATGAACAGGCGCCCGGTTTGCGAGAATACGAGATCAGTTTGATCCGTCTGCTGGACAAGCTGACCAATGGCACAAAGATCGAACTGAATCCTGCCGGCACCAGTGTCATGTTCAGTCCCGGTTTGCTGCATGGCGGCCATGTGCAACACGATTGTTGCGTGCAGCGCGGCATTGGTTACTATCTGGATGCACTGATTGCCTTGGGACCGTTCTGCAAGATGCCGTTGCAGTGTACTCTGCGTGGTGTGACAAATAGCAAAGATTCGCCATCTGTGGATCATGTAAAGGGTGCAGCCCTGTCGCTATTGAAGCGCTTCCTTCTGGTCGACGAGGGCCTGGATCTGCGTGTGATACGTCGCGGTGTTGCACCACTTGGCGGTGGCGAGGTGCTCTTCACGTGTCCCGTACGTAAGAGCCTGCGTGCCATACAGTTCCAGCAACAGGGCATGGTCAAGCGCATACGCGGCACAGTATACGCCTGCAAGGTGTCGCCCGCCATGGGCAATCGCACCGTGGAATCAGCCAAGGGATGCATGCTCAAGTTTCTGCCCGATGTCTATATCTACACTGATCAAAATCGCGGCAAAATGTCTGGCAATTCACCAGGATTTGGCATATGTCTGCTGGCGGAGACGACGGACGGCGTTTGCTTTGCCGCCGACAGCATCTCCAACACGCGCGAGGAGTCTGTAAGTAACTGGGGGCAACTTCGTAATGGTCAATCTTGCCAAATATGCTCATAATTCTTTTTGTTTTTTTTCGCAGGACACACCTTCGGTACCCGAGGATCTGGGTCGTGAGGTTGCCATGCGTCTGCTGGACGAGATCTATCGCGGCGGCTGCTGTGACTCCGCCTACCAATGGCTGGCAGCGCTCTACATGGCGCTGGGCCAGAAGCATGTCTCCAAGTTTCTCACAGGTATGTCGAAGTCAGAGTGCAATGTGTTCTCAACTGTTTCTAATTCGAAACTTCTCCTTTAGGCGCCCTGTCCACATACACCGTGTACTTCCTGCAGCATCTGCGCGACTTTTTCTCCATCACATTCAAACTGGAGAATCCTGAAACCGAGGACGATGAAGAGGAAGATGTGCGCGGTGCACAGAAGGTGCTCATGACCTGTGTGGGAATTGGCTACACGAACATTAGCAAACGTGTTCTATAATCCATAGTTTTATAGCTGTAAACTATATAATCGGCAAAGTAAATACGATATTCAATAAATTTCTTTAGTAAAATTGAACAAATTACCTAAAACTCTCTCTCTCTAAACATGTGAAATATATTGTACTTATGTATATATTGTATTGATTCTGAATTCAAAAGAGATGTAAGAGGAGTAAAAGAGACAGAAAGAAGAGATTTAAGTATTGCGAAAAATAGAAAATCAATCTCCATGCAGTTTTTTTGACGTTACGCAACTTAATATACCAATCACAGTTCACAATAAATATATTATATGGTATACATAGAATAGTAATGGATAACGTTTTGCTGAAACAGGCAAATCGAAAACGAGCATGGTGTCTTACTTTGTAATCATATTGACGTATTAAACAACACAGCAGAATTGTTCTTGTGTTCAGTAGGTATATTTCCGATCTATATATGAGTTTGCATTTTTACGTATATACCTCGTACATGCCATATGTAGTATATTGCTTAATTCTGAACGGAAATTAGTTTTGAGATTAGCTGCATTATAAATTTAACAAATTGAACAAAAAAAAACATTTATACTACCAATATATTTTATTTTATATATCTTATGCCTATATAGAGGTTTTTTTAATAGTACAATTAATATTTTTCTCATTTTATGTATTTACATATGCAACAATAGTTTATATAAAAAGTATCGATTCCTGCGCAAAGGACTACAGCGCATACGGTCACACACGCGCAGACATCGATGACAGTTAAAAGGCGTTACATTGTAATGGGATGCGGCACGAGATTCGCGATACGCAATCATCGCAGATTGCAACAGGTGATTGGCGAGAGTTCAAAAACCGAAATATGGGTTTCAAGGGCGACACACTGATAAGGGTGCAGCAAGTGTTACCATTACAGTTGCAGCTACGATTTGCTTGCAAACTTAAACAGTTGTTTCTTGCGAAGATCAGCAAAAAAATGTGAAATGACAGCAACAACGGACGAGTTACGTTTCCGAGTTTAGCTATAAAATGCTCGCGTCGCCAAGCTGAAAGTATCAAACGCCGATCATCGTTTGGACACAATACATCCTTCAACATGAGCCTGAGATTCTGCCTGCTAGTGTGCCTGGTTGCGGCCGCCTGTGCCTCCAAGGACCAACTGAAACCATCCCAGTGGCTGAGTGCCTCTGAGCTGGAGAATGTGCCGTCTTTGAACGATATCTCCTTTGAGAGTCTCGAGAACATGCCGCTGCAGAAGGGCGCCCAGTTGCTGGAGAGAATCTGTAAGTACATATGTGAAAATTTACACTCAATCCAGAACTAATCTCTTTCTTTTATCTTCTTAGACCACCTGTCGCACATCAAGAACGATCTGACGCCCAACTTTGTTCCCAGTGCCAGCAACATTCCAGTCTGGATTGTCAAGTCCAACGGCGATCGTGTGGAGGCTAAACTGAACAACTTTGTGGAGAAGGCAACGTCCCAGAGCGGTTTCGGTCAGGATGAGGTCACCATTGTGCTGACTGGTCTGCCCCAGACGACCCCAACCATCAGGAAGGCTCTGCGCAAACTGGAACAGGCCTATCTGCAGCGTTACAACCTCCAGGAGCAGCTGAAGAACTCCCAGCAGCAGCAGCAGCAACAGAACCAGCAGGAGAAGAGCAAGGATTACGAGTCCACCTCCAGCGAGGAGACCGCCGATGAATGGAAAAACGCCAAAACCACCAGCGGCAATTTGATCGTAAGCACAAAACGATAGGAGGAAACCTCTCCCCTTCGGAGTCTAATTATCCTCCTAATTCTCAATCTTGCTCAGATCATTGACTTGGGATCCACTCTGACGAACTTCAAGCGTTACGCCATGCTCGACATTGAAGGCACCGGTGCCATGATCGGCCACACGCTGGTCGAGCTGACCGACAAGGGTGTGCCATATGAGATCATCCATGTGATTGGACAGGGTATCGCTGCTCACGTTGCTGGTGCCGCTGGTCAGGACTTCACTGCCCACACCGGCCACAAGCTGCGCCGTATCACCGGTCTGGACCCCGCCAAGATTCTGTCCCAGCGTCGCGGTACTCTTGTTGGTCTGTCGCGCGGTGATGCCGATTTCGTCGATGCCATCCACACCTCCAGCCTCGCCTTGGGCACACCCATGCGTAACGGTGATGTTGATTTCTATCCTAACGGTGTCATGCAGGGTGTTCCCGGTGCCCAGAACGTGATCGAGGCTGCCATGCGTGCGACCCGCTACTTCGCCGAGTCGGTGCGTCCCGGTGGTGAACGCAACTTCCCCGCTGTCGTGGCCAAGTCCCTGCAGCAGTACAAGAAGAACGATGGCTATGGCAAGCGCACCTACATGGGCATCGATGCCGACTTCGATCTCCAGGGTGACTATGTGCTCGAGGTCAACGAGAAGAGCCCCTTCGGCAAGCGCAACCCTGCCCAAAAGCAGAACTCCTACCACGGCATCCATCGTGAGAATTAAGTCAATAACGACCACGACTAGAAGCACAAACAAAAATGGATTAGCCTAAACATAAAAAAAGAAAAAAACCCATTTTTATAAAAAAACCATAAAAAAATAAATATCGAGCATATTTGCATATTGCAATCAAATTATGTTTTAAATTTTGTGCGCGTTAGCTTATCGATAGATGTTAGGAGTTATCGACAGTCACTTCATTGCCTTGCAGCGCAATTTCTAAAGCTACAGCTTATCGATAGCCAGCTGCAATCGGCATGTAACATTTTTAAACCCATGATCTATCGATAGCAATGTAAAAGCAAGAGTGGTTGGCTTAAAAGTTTCGCGCCTTGCACTTGGCGTCATTTGAGGCACAGCTGTTGTATGTATACAAAAAAACTTGTACACCATATGCTTGCCCCATGTGCGTGTGTGTGCGTACTCGCAACTTGTGGCAAGAGCATGCGCCATGTGCGTTAGCCGTTTTTAAATGTCAAAGTTGAACTCTGCTCTTACAGAGGTTGCTACGAAAGCATCATGAAAGCTGGCAATACGGAACGACTACGACTACGGGGCTAGTAAAATAGATTACAGTGCCACAGTGACAAGAACAAACAAGCGTATGCATGTTTGTTTGTTTGATTGTTGATTTTCCTGTTTCCGCAGAAACAACGACGCAGCAACGTCACGAATGTTTTCCCTTTTTTGTTATTGTTGTTGTTTTCTGTCTGTCCTGTTTGCTTTGATGGGGTTACCATTATCGTTGGGACTTTGGAGCCCCAATACCCACATGCTTACGATCCAACTAATTCATCATCCAGACAGCTTTGCATATGGCCCAATACATGCCTATGAATGTCTTTGTATGTGTGTGTGCATTTACACACATACATACATATGTAGCTAGGGGGTGCTAGGCCAAGTGCGACCTTTACGTCAGTCTGTTACATAGAACCCCCAACAGAGCCTCTACATTCCCTCTCAGCGCCCATCAAACGCCCAACACCCCCACCCTACGGCCGCAAACAAAAAACGCTAGCGGCAAACAGGCGCAGCTTTGCTCATTCTCTCTCCGGGTACAACAAGGACGTGACACCTGAGGTACACACAGGTTGGAAATCAGAATACGACGAAATAATTGTGAAATCTAATTTGTAGAACCCCTTTCACAAATTTCCGTTGCCTACGGCTCAGACAGAAGTGCGATTAAGAGCTTTTTTGTGTGCGATTTGGCGCTTTCTCGCGCGCGCATTCCGATCAGAACCCTAAGGGGTGTTCCGACAACGATTAGCCAATTAAATGCAGATTAGTACAATCAATTGCACAGTACAAAATATATTAAAATGTTTCTAACCGGTTAGAAAATTAAAACATAAAGTGATACTATTGCAATTCTAAAATACATTTACTTTATATAAAGAGCTTTCTATAATTTACGAAAATACATATTAATAAAAACAACTATTAATAAGTATAGCTCGCTTTGGAAAATAAAAATCAAGACAAAACAATCATAGAATACACATTATTTCAATTTACGAATTAGACATAATTGAATTAGAATTTGATATAAAGAGCTTTCTATAATATGAATAAATATTAATAATAAACAATTGTGAAACAAAGTAAAATTAATACAAGCATAGCACATGACAAAAAACTTTTTAATGTGTTAATTGGACCTAATTAAAATAAAAAATAGCTTTCTAAAACATGATAAAAGTAATATATCAAAACAAAGTGCTCGTCGGCCGGTTGAGCATGTCTCTTACTAATCATTAATTCTCTCGAACTGATTGGGTTTTTTTCGACTCCAGCAAATGTTCAATCGGCTTATGCCTGCTTATTCTCATGTAGGAACAAATTAAAAAAATATGAATTTTATTGTGCTTCACTTTTTCCTTTAAATTGATTTTGAATGCCACTAAAACTTATGACAATATAATTTTTTGTACAGAGTTTACCATTAATGCGCTTTTCAATCTTACAATTCGTTGCCCTGGAATTACATTAGATTTTTATAGGGAATCTTATTATCTAAATGAACTTAATTAATTCTTATTGAGTAATTTAAAATAAAAAATATAAAATATGTCGACTGCCTAAATATATAACAAAGTTAAGCACAGCGCATGCTTTCATTTCAGCTACCGTTTGTTGGAATGCCCCATGAGAGCGTGCGCTCTTGCTCTCCCTCTCTCTCTCTGTCTCTCCCGCTCGTTCTGTCCACTATCTCAGCTTGTTGGCAGCAGCTGCTGCCTTGCTTGCTGTTTCTGTTTCGTATTCGTTTTCAGTTCAAAAGCGAACGCGGACGTGTGTCGGTCGTTGCAGCCGTCGCTCGCTACGCCTACGCTCTCGTTCTGTTTGTACGTTTTGTGATTGCAAAAATCAGCAAGCAGCGCAGCAAGCAGTAGAAGCAGAAGCAGCAGAAAGGCAAGAAAATTAAACAACAAATTTTCATTTAGCGCCTCTCTGCGCCTTTGTTGTTTGTTGTTTTTGTTTACTTTTGACGCGTTCGCGAAAAGTTTGCTGTAAAAAATTAACGGCGACGGCGGCCAATCGAGGCAGAAAAATTATTGTTTTCCTTTTTGTTGTTGTGCATTTGGATTTTTGTTATTGTTTTTAATCGCGCACAGCTGCTGCGAATAGATTGTGAGTTCAATACATGTGCAAATACATATATTGACATTGGTGTGCGTGTGTGTGTGTGTGCTGTTTGTTGTTTTGGTTGCTCTTGTTGTTGTTATTGTGGCCAAATTGTTGCAAGAAAATTGACAAATGCGCAAAACAGTAAGGATAATGCTGCCCTGTGTGTGTGTGTGGTGTACATGTGTGCGCGTAAACGTAAATGCGTAAGCTCAGACAGAGCCTGGGCTAGAGCTTTACGTGCTTCTCTATCTTTCTCTCATTCGCACTCATGTCTCTATGTCTCCTCCAGCTCCCAAGGTTTCTATCCCAATAATAACAACAATAACAACAGGCACACTGTGCCATGCTGCACTAACACACATTTACGTTATACGTATGTGTGAGTGGGTGCGAATATTACAAATGCGTATGCCTCCTCCTCCTGACTCTGCATCTCTCTCCCTTCCTCCCTCACTTACTCTCTCTGTTGCTGGCTGTCTCCTATGTACTGCATGCACATGTATATATGTATGTGTGTTTGTGTGTGTGCGTGATAAAAACTTTTCGTGCTGCATTTTGGCATTTAAATATCTCCCGCTCTTACTACCCTGCCCCTTCTCTTTCCCTTCCCGTCCCTGTGCCAAATTTCCTTTGCGTGACTAGGCCACACTTTTCCAAGGCAAATGTTGTGCGTGTGCGTGTGTGTTGCGTGTGTGATTTGAGCTCCCAAAACGGCGACGAGCTCGAATGAATTTTCCTGGTTTTTCTCCCAGTTGTAAAATTGAAATTGTAATTTGCTTTTTTTGTTGTTTTTGTTTTTTTTTTGTTTTGTTTTTGGTTTGTTGTCTTTTGCTCAACGCTGTTTTTGTTATTGTTGTGGTTGAGAGCTTGAGCCTTAGGGCTAACAAAACAGGCAACAACAACAACAACAAACCCAAAAAATGTGTGCGCTGTGCGCGCGCATCGGCTTGAGCTGTTAATTTGCTGTTGTTGTTGGTGTTGTGGCTGCTGCTGTTGCTTCTGTTGGTTATTTTTATAAATTATTAATAAACATAAAGCGCGCCACAGGTGTGCACAGAGAGCCTCGAATCTCCCCCCTTCCCTTCCCTGACACACTCTTTCAGTTAACACTCGTCTTCGCATTCACATTCGCACACTCACATTGGTAGTTGTGTTTGTACTTGATGTTTGCATGCTTTTGCATGCGTGTGTGTGTTTGTGTGTCAAGACTTTGCCCACTTTTTGTGTTGCTGCTGCTGCTCAATTTGTTGGCCCTTTGTACCAGGGTGCAAGCAGCAGCTGCTTCAAATTGTCCCCAACCGCAAGCAGGTACAACACAGCAACAATAACATTTGTGGGTACTAAAGCACTGTGAATCACTTGGTTTCCCACATTGTACTCAGTTGTAGCCTAAGTGGGACCATAAATGCATTTGATACTATATATTTGGTTATTCTTATGTACCTTGCAGCTGCTGCAAATTGTACTGAACTAGAACAACAGCAAGTATAGTTGTAGGTACAAATGGAATAGATTTATTTGATGATAGATATGAATCACAGTTAAGTTGTATGCAATTGAACCTAAATAACGTCAATTAATGCATTTGGTACATTAAATTTTGGTACAATGCTTAACCACAAGAGCAACAATAATGGCGGGTACAAATGGCACACAAAATCAACTTGTACCCATTGCTAGCCAAAGAAAGCTGCAATGAATGCAATTGTTTCACTTGGGTACGGCTGGTATTCTGAACGTACCAATCGTACGTACCTATTTTATAGCTGGAAACAGATGTGTGTACAAATGCAACACCTTTAATCAATTTGTACGCATTGGTACCCACAACTAGCTGCGCAATAAATGCAATTCACTTCACTTTGGGTACGCCCCAAACTCATATGTACACATTTTGTAGCTGGAATTCTAAAACGGTACAGCACTGAAGCACTTCAGCATGTACCCACTGGGAGAGGCTTCCTTAAAGCAATTACCAGATATAATTATAGAACACTTTCGCAGTATGCCTGTTTTTCATATATCAATTATACATGGATAAATGTATAAAAATTTGCACTTAAAACTATTTATAAATAGCTTCAGTTTAAAGATTAATTTAACTTTTTTGTTATATTCCGAATTATACTGAGTTTTTTTTTTTGCTTCTGGAAATAAACACATTAATTCCTCTCAAGTGGCAAATGTGCTTCTGATGATCCGACGTAAATTTATTCACAATTCTCCATACACACATACACACACACATACGCTTACTCATATTCGTACTATTTTCGCTGCTGTCTCCCTCTCACTCTGTCACTCTGTCGTTGCGTCGCTTCCGGGGGGCTTTCACGTTCAATTAGTTCTGCTTGAATGGTCAGCAGCAGCAGCAGCGCCAAAGGCAGCGACAGCGTCAGCGCGACGTCAACGTTGGCAGCGCCCGGCATTTATTACCGTTTGTGCTTTTTGGGTTTTTTTGCCTCTTTTCTTTTTGGTCTTCTTCTCGTTTTTTTTTTGTACACTCTTCAACATTTGTTTGTGTCCAATTACTGTGGCAATTTATTCATCAGGCAGCAAAGCGTGCAAACAATAACAACAACAACGACAGCGAAGCTCGCACCACAAGGGAGGCAGACCAACTAAGGAGAGCAGCAGCAGCACCTGCTCCTCTTCTGCTTCTCCTTTTCCCTCTCTTTTTCCTTCTCTTCACTTCTGGTTATTGAGTGAGTGCCTATAAGCGCATTACGTGCATTGCGATTGCTGCTGCTTCTGTTGTTGTTGTTGTGGAATGTTTTACCGTTACTATGCAAACTTTTTGTCACACACATAATAAAAGTCACATCTTTGTGCCTCTTTCTGCACATCTCTCCCCTTCGCTGCCGCATCGAGCCATCCACACTCCTCTTTTTCTCTCTCCTCTGCAGCTCTTCTCGCGCCTTTGACACACGCTTGATCGTCATAAAACAAACTGTAAAATGACAGACAGGCTATAAACACGACCCTCGTTCGTGTTACGTGCAAAGTGCACAGATTCCTACACAGAGAGTTACCTATAAAACAGTATAAATATGTATGCATGATATAGTACATTAAACATACCATACAAACATACTACATTGTTATTTATTTTTATTTTGTTTATAACGAGTGCAAACACACACAGGTATACTCGTACACATGGTTTCATTGTTGTTTACCATGATATTATATGTACATATACAATGTATAAAGAGCAGAGATAAATTGGTGAAAAGTTGAATGTGTAAGTCTCACAAGAGTGACAAAAACATTATGCAATGTTTAAATATGTATGTATGTTTCGCATTGTATATTTATCAAATTCTTATCTATCCATTAAAATACTATCCCCAAAAAGGTAGTCAAACTGTTAGTACAGATAAAGCTTACGCAGAAAAACTATCCATAAAATCTTGGTCTATCAATCGGTTTTGATACATAAACTCGATAAAAATTAGGTTGTTATTGGTATTTCTGGCGAAAATCTTCTTGGTATACCATAAGGTATCCTCAAGATCAATAAGCAGTTTAATAATCCTTTCGATCATATCTAACGATGTACATACAAACTCTGTAAACTTTCTTTTTATTGAAATTTTTCAAAACTCTTCTTGGAGTATTTAAAGTTATCCTCCAGATCCCTAAACAGCTTAATAATCATTTTGATTTCTATATAATGTATACATAACTCTATAAAGTTAAGATTTTTATTGAAACTGTTCGAAACTCTTCTTGGAGTATTCAAAGTTACCCTCCAGATCAATAAAAAGTTAAATATTGATTTTATATTCATTGAAATTAGCCAGTTTTTTAATACTGTAATAAAATTATTATTTTTTTTATTTTTTATCTTAATTGACTCTTTGGTTAAAGTCTTTTTTGCGGTTTACATAATTCCAGCCTACTTTCACCATATGCCCATCGTATATGGAGAGGGTCTCTCTTCATAAACCACCGCAGTTTTTTTTATTGCCGCAATTTCGTTTAAAGCTCTTGGCAGGGAAATTGAGCTTAAATTAAAATCTCATACAATATTCTCGTAGCCGTAATCCTGCACTCTGATTTACCCTTGACCTGACCTTTTCGAAAAGGATTTTCGTTGTTATATGCGCAAATCATTAGCCTAATTGGCATAATCTCTAGCGCTGGAAAGCGCATTAGAGCTTGAAATGTCAATGTAGAGATATGGTTTATGTATTTATAAATGTAGCACAATTACAATATGTACATACATATGTACATATGTATAATTCGCCCACTGCAAACATCTTCAGGTTTCTGTTTCCTGTTTCCTCCTCCTGCAGCTCGTGCAAATGTCATCGTGTCATAGTTTCTATGATGACTATCGCTTAGGTAACTAGCGTGACACGTGTGTGTATTTGTGTTTGTATGTGTGTGTATGCAAAATTGCCATGTAACATATTTCTGTCATTCTTTCTCTCTCTCTCTCTGTTTCCTTCCCCCTCTTTCTCTATCTTGCTTTTGCCTTGTTCGCCTTTGTTCTCCCATAATTATTGATTACTGCTTTAGTGCTTCTTGCAGTATTGTTATCAAGTGGGCATATATCCAACACACACTTGGGGGCGTCCCATCATGTAGTGCCATCTCATATGTGTACTTCATGTGCTATAGTGTATGTTGGCGCAAGGCAACATTGTCAATCATGAAATGTCATTAATTAAGTTCCAATTGCCCGAGAGAGAGAGATAGAGAGAGGGAGTAGCCGCTAAGTGCCTGCGTGCAAGGTTAAATCCATTAGGCAAATAGGTCTCTAGGTGCACCTATCGACCTAGTAAATATATAGGAGTGTGCCATCATACCATGTTGCACTTAAGGAAACGTTGTGGAAACGTTGCAAATTTGATTTAATTTTGATTTTATACATATTTATAGAATTTCTTTCTTTATATTAACAAATAACAAATGACTATTTCAGTGTTTTCTCTGACTCTTATTTTGTTTAGTGTATTTTGCGTATGTGTGCTTGTCTGTCGCGAGCCAAGGCAAATGATATTCAAGTACTCGCTAAACTTCGCCTACGCAGCTGCAAAAAATGCCATGAGAGAAAACAACAAAAACAAAAAAAATAAAATAAAATACAGTGAAACGTTTCTGTCAAGCGGCATAAACAATTTATCACATGATAAGATTAAAACGACATGCGTATTCTGGCCCCACCAGGTGGAGTGAATTTGGATTGGGGTTGGGGTTAAGGGGTACGTCGAGTAGAGTTGAAGTGCTACTGTGTGACGGGTCTCATGAGCACGTTTAATCATACAACAGTTATCCGTTACACACTCACTCACACTCACACACACATACACAGACGATATGTCTGCACAGGTCAGTTTGGAATAGGGATGGGAGAGGGGAGGGGTACGAGTTACGTCTTTGCTCCAAATTGCGTTCAAACACTTGAAAAGGCTTTAAGCTCTTAAGGTCATTTGAGGTCTTAATGGAAGCCAAGTAGAGCTGAATTTATAACTATGGTCATTAAAAGGGATTATCCACTTGAAATGGCAGAGCTGAAGAAACTGAGAGAATGCCAGGCTAGAAGATACTCAGTAATACCAAATCGTAATATTCAAAAATGGCTTCAATTTGTTTCTTCTTGGTTCACATGCCTAAAGATAATTCTGAAGGAATTTCTTATAATTTAGGCAGAGTAATGATTGTTAGAAGTTGAGATACGATTGTATGGTATTTACAGGGAATAACAAAAAAGGAATCATTTAGCAATATTGTCTAGTTAACAACAAGGTCAAAATAAAGTTGTGTCACTCCCTCTAATCCCCAAATGGCTAAGAGAGATAGAGAGAGAGAGAGAGAGAGAGCGAGAGATGACCTTGTTTCCGCCTCGCTCTACTAAGCATATGAATCTAGAGAGCCATTACTTTTGCATTATAAAACATTTGATATAGTTAACACTTAATGAGCTAGTTTTAACCCTTATGCGAGCTCACGTATTCAGGTTTCTCGTCTCGCATACTTCACCTTGGTCTGTATTGTACCATTTATTTTTGCCCATCATAATATTTTGCATACACAATTTGAAGCTGACTGACTGAACAATTGTCAAATAAATCGCTGTGATTATTGTTATTGTTCGCTGTTCCATTCCAGTCGGCACATTCGGTTTCTTTATCTTTATTGCCCTTGTTGGCGATATATGGCGGTATATGTACATATATTGAAATGCCTCATCTAATGCACAGGTAAACAGGTTGTACTCTCTAATTGGGGGCTAAGCAATTACTTATCGGACATCGCGCCGATCGTAGTTCGCTTTGTCAGACGTCACATAGATTGTAAACGGATTGATAAACAAATATTAAGGGGTGGGGACTATGTCTGCAGTTGGTTGTTGCAAAGTTCTCAAGACTTGTGAAATTGTACAGTCAGTTAGGGGTGGATGAAATATCTAAGTTGATATGATATCAATTGAAATTTATAGAAATTATTCATATTTTCTATACTTTAATTATACCTACTTTAAGTGTGTTCACTGTCAAATAAAGCAGTATAATTATATGAAATTTCACCAGAATAGAAACGAATAATGACTTTAGGATGAAGATAATATAGATAAGTATATTATAAAGATATAGTTCTAAATACAATGCGATTAGAAATCTCCTAACAAAGTTGAAGACTCTATCTTTTCTCTGTCGTTAGGTTAAATTGCCCTCTCTCTATCAAAGACGGGCTTTTCTTCCCCTTCTTCAGATAATTATATTAGAAAGACTTTGCTCTAAAGTAAGGCATTTTAGACTGTTGGGATTCTTTTCTCTCTTAGGAATCTTATATCAAATTTGAAGACTCTTTTTTTTCTCTGTCCTTAGGTTAAATTGCTCTCTCTCTCTATCCAAGACAGACGTATTTCTTTCCCTTCTTCAGATAATTAAATTATAAAGATTTAGCTCTAAAGTAAGGCATTTTAGACTGTTGGGATTATTTTCTCTCTTTCTCCACGAAATTCTTTCTATCACTCTCTTCCCCTTACTCTCTCTCTCTCTCTCTATTATTCACTCACTTTTTGTCTGCCTTCCTCTTGTGCTCTCGTTCTTGCTCGTTTCTAACACTCTTAAAGGTCATTGCAAATTGTTTAGTCGTTGCTCTCTTGTTGTTTCTTGTCTAGTGTGTCTTCTTGCCCAGTTGTTGTTGTTGCGGTCGTCTTATTATGTTTTTGTTGTTGTTGTCCAGTTGCCGTTGTCAGCAGTCAACAATAAATCCAATTAGCGAAAGCGGTTCAAGGTAACAGCAAAAATTATGCAAGATAAACCAAATTCGCTTTGTATTTGCCTTTGTTCTTCCTGTTGTTGCTGTTGTTGTCGTCGTCGTTGTTCTAGTGGTTGTGGTAGTTGTTGTTGTTGTTGTTCTAGTTGTTGTTGGCAATGTAAGCTGAGACGACCTCATCGGCATTTTCATTTTCATTGACGTTCTCATTTTCATTTTGGAACTGCTGCCTGTAGTTCTCTAATTGACAGCTTGAGTACCAGTCTGACAGACTGTCCGTCCTTCTGTCTGTCCGTCTGTCGGATTGTCTATCCCTCTGTCTGTCTGTCCAACAGTCTGCCTGGCTCTCCATCTGTCTATCCATGTCTGCCTGTGCGTTAGCCTCGTTAGCTGTTCTCCGTCCCTTGGCGAATCAATAAACGAAACGGTAATTTACATTTTAGAGCTCGCTCCGTGAAGCACAAATTACACGGAAGCCATAGCAACTAACTAAGCTAAAACAGGCCGCCCCTTCCCCTCGCCACCCGTCCTCCTCTTTCTCCAATACCGTATACTCGACACCCTAAGTTCCCCATCTCTCTCCCTTTACTAGGAGCAGCAACATGTCGATGTGCCCCTTCGTCCTCAGTCAGCCGAAATTTAATCCAACCTTGCCACATTTGCAGGTCATAGACGCCAGCAACGCCTTAGCCATGCGCAGCAGAAGCAGCAGCGGCAACAACATCAGCCAGAAATACAACAACAACAACAACGGCAGCGACAACTGGTGCAACAACAGCAACAATAACAACAGGAACAGCAACAGCAGCAGGCACAACAATCGATGATTGCCTAAGAGCAGAAACTAAATAGAGAGAGAGAGAGTGAGAGAGGGAAAGCCCGAGAAATAGCAAGAGCGCAAGAAACAGAGAGGGAGTGGAAACCTAAAACCCGCCGTAATACACCAAACTCATATTCTGACCAATCTCAACAACAGTCGCAATGCTGATCAAGGAGTATCGCATACCGCTGCCCCTCACCGTCGAGGAGTATCGCATAGCACAGCTGTACATGATAGCGGTAAGTCAAGAGAGAGAGAGAGACAAAGAGAAGAGAGAAAAACTCCTCTCGAGAGATCATATAAAACTGAGGCTAAGCACAGAAAAATACTAAATGTTCTCGAATGTGTCGGGCTTCTTTAATATTAGATTTTAATTACAAAAAGTCTTGACTTATTTCTTTGGTCAAAGCTATTACAAGTTTAAATACAACATTTATTTATTTATGTTGTTTATTCGTCTGAAAGGTTTATTTGTTTAAGTGATCGTTCATTTGCTTTCGTGAGAAAAGTAGAGCAACGGAATTGATTGTACATCGGGTCGTTAGAAGCTCATTACATTTGGTAAATCGCCATCGTCAGAATAAATTAGAATTTTCTCAAAAAATACACTTATAATTTTCAATCTCGGTACTTTTATACCCATGTAGTATATAGTATATTGTAATGCTATAAAATATCGATAAAGTGGCTTATAATAGTTTTACTATCATTTACCTATCTGTTTTCAAATTTTGCGAACTTTTGCTTGCAATTTTATCTCAACTCAGAAAGACATTAGTGGAGCAGGCTTTAGAAGTTGATTTAACTCAAAAAGTTGAAAGTTTACTAAGCCGATAAACTTAAGGGGCACAAGAACAACAAACAGAATGAAAAACTTTTCGATGGAAACA
Organism: Zaprionus capensis; assembly: GCA_018903675.1. Lineage (NCBI taxonomy): Eukaryota > Metazoa > Arthropoda > Insecta > Diptera > Drosophilidae > Zaprionus > Zaprionus capensis. The sequence goes on along the minus strand of JAEIFN010001074.1, from coordinate 1,735,341 downwards.
AATAAAGTTTTGTTTATAATGAAGCAGTGTTAATGGAAATGAAAAAATGCAATTAATTGAATAAAGCCGCATTAAACCTTCTACTTCTCACTCCCTACAAATGGATATGCAAATTCCAGAACCTTTTAATGGTGATAATGATTGAATTTCACAATAAATTGCAATGGTTGACCAAACACACAATTTGTACAGAGTACGCACAAAGCCACATACCCACACACATAACATGCATACCCACACACACATATGTACGTGTACGCAAGCAGGAAAATCTGAATGGGTTTCAATTCGTAGAACCATTAATTATTGGCCTTCGGGAGAATTGTGTTCATTTCATGCCATGAATTTTACACTTCGCCTTAAATTAGAAATTCAAGACTACTAAAACAGAAGCTACTTATAATTATCCTAAGTAGTCTTGGAGAAGTAACAACCATAGATGCTCATTAGGTTATAGAAATAGATGTATTCTGATTCCTAATGAAATAAATAAATAAATTAAAAAACTTTCTATATAAAAAAAAAAAGACTACTAAAGTGAAATAGTACAAAGTAATGATTTATTTATTTTGAAACACAGAAAAAGAGTCGAGAGGAGAGTCACGGCGAGGGCAGCGGCGTCGAGATCATTATCAATGAACCCTATAAGGATGGACCTGGCGGCAATGGGCAATACACGAAGAAGATCTATCATGTGGGCAGTCATTTACCTGGATGGATTAAAAGTGAGTAGAGAGAGGCTTAAGAGAGAAGCTCTGCAGGGGCAGCCTAATCTGAAAGAACATGTTCATTAAATTTGTATTGCATACTTATGGGAGCCTGAACTATCGAAGGATATGAATTAAAAAAGAAAATGCATTATAACATATATTATATTATATCAATTCTCTTCAGGTCTGCTGCCTAAGAGTGCGTTGACCGTCGAGGAGGAGGCATGGAATGCGTATCCCTACACGCGCACACGCTACACCTGCCCCTTTGTGGAGAAGTTCTCGCTGGATATCGAGACCTATTATCATCCGGATAACGGATACCAGGATAATGTATTCCAGTTATCGGGCAGCGATCTGCGTAATCGTGTTGTCGGTTAGTTCTGATTATTGCGATTGATCTTGTCTAAATTCGGCTGTTATCGATAAATCTTTTCACTTTACAACAGATGTCATCGACATTGTCAAGGATCAGCTGTGGGGCGGTGACTATGTCAAAGAGGAAGATCCCAAGCATTTTGTCTCTGACAAGACTGGACGTGGACCGCTGGGCGACGATTGGCTGGAGGAATATTGGCGTGAGGTGAAGGGCAAAAAGCAGCCAACCCCACGCAATATGTCCCTAATGACGGCCTATAAGATTTGTCGCGTGGAATTCCGTTATTGGGGCATGCAAACCAAATTAGAGAAGTTTATACACGATGTGGCATTGCGCAAGACAATGTTGCGTGCCCATCGGCAGGCCTGGGCATGGCAGGACGAATGGTATGGCCTGACCATTGAGGATATACGCGAACTGGAACGTCAGACCCAACTGGCGCTGGCCAAGAAAATGGGCAGCGGCGAAGAGTGTAGCGATGGTTAGTCTACAACAGATTCCTTGACTGATTTCCTTTCCTGTTACAAATTCACTTTACCCTTCCCAATCTTGCAGCTGAAAGCATCTCGGAACAGTATGTGAGCAGCTCCACAGCGGCGCCAGCTACATTGGGTGAACGGAAGAAATCTGCGCCCGCTGTGCCACCCATTGTTACCCAGCAGCCGCCCAGTGCCGAGGCAAGTTCCGATGAGGAGGACGACGATGAGGATGATGAGGATGAAAACGATAATGTCGGCGCCAGTGTCGAATTGGGTGCCCAAAACGCAGCCAATAATCAACGTTCGCGTTCGCAGAGCATTCAATTGGCCAACAAGGGCAAGTTCGGCTCCAAAGGCGCCCTTCACTCGCCGGTAGGCTCAGCGCACAGCTTTGATCTGCAGGTGAGTGTGGAAGGAGTAGTGTAAATGATGAATGGATGGATGGAATGATGTGCTTCGCCCGCTTTGCCTTCCCCGCTGCTTTTGGCTGTCTAGTTATTGTCTTTGTCCACTTGGATGTTGTCTTTGTTGTGATTTCCTGCTTCATCTTTGCATGTCATCATTTTGTCCTGTCACTTCTGTTACATTTCTTAAGTTGCCTACAAGAGGAACCCACAAGTTTGAAATATGTTTTCAAAACCTTATCATTTACAAGTTTTCTCTCTTCATTCAAGCCCCCCCCAGACTTTGTTTTGCAATTCGCAATATGATAAGTTTAGTTGTCTATAATAGTTTTTGCTTTTCTTTACGGAAGAAGACTTACAAGTTCCCATAACTTGAAGGACGTAATCAGTTATTAAATGCATTTACAAATAAATCAAGTTTTTATAAGGTTTTTTATTTACTTTTCCAAACTACAAACTACACCTACAAAATTCTAAAAAATATAATAATTTTTTCGCTTTCTTCTTTACTGGATAGAACTTATAAGTGTTCACAACTTGTAAGTGCTTATCAATTTTTAAATGCATTTGCAAATAAAATAAGTTTTCGAAGGGTTTTTTGTTCCTTAAACTTTTCAAACTACATCTACAAAATTCTGAAAAATATAATAAATATTCCATTTAGTTGTTCATAATTTGTTCGCTTTCTTCTTTACTGGATAGAACTTATAAGTGTTCATAACTTGTAAGTGCTTATCAATCATCAAATGCATTTGCAAATAAAATAAGTTTTTAAATGGCTTTTCATAGTACAAACTACACTTATGGCTGTACACATTTATATGTGTAAAGTTTTTCTTATATCATCTAAACTTTGAATTCTTTTATGGAATTAACGTTCCATTTGAAAAAACTCGATTGTTTTTATGTTAATTATTATTGTAATATAATTTTTTCATTGTGTGTCTTTGATCTTTTGGTGCAATTCAAATAATTCTATATATATATTTGTCTCATTTTGTTGCAAAAAATGTATATAGAACATGCGTTCCACCCAGTGAAATTCGACAGTATAAATTGCAATCGTGTGTTTGTTTTTTTCCCCCCTCTCTCTTTGTGTCTCTTTTTTCTGTTTGTGTCTCCATCTCGATTGAGCTGAGTTATTTAAAATGCAAACAAAAAATAATCTTTGATTTGTTCTTGTCATACAAAACTACCGTAAACCAATCCACAAACCAACAACAACAATAAAAACAACAACACAATCCACACCGTACTCGAAATTGAACACCGTACAAAATTAACCGAGCAGAGCAAAAAGCCGCATGCAAAGACAGCGCCACGCCGACATGTAAGTTCCAATTCCCAGTCCCCCCGCGACCGCCCGTTCCCGCCCGTAGCTGGTACCAGTTCCCGTTCCCGTTCCCGTTCCCGTTCCAGCTCCAGCTCCTATTGCAGTTGTAGCCTTACCCTTTTGTGGACTTTAGTTTAGATCGTTTGCCCATCAAAAAAAGAGCAGCCTGCAAATGAAGCGCACAATCAGAAAATGTCTAAAATCAATAAAATTGTATTTTGCTTCACAGGTGGCCAATTGGCGCATGGAACGTCTCGAGGTGGACTCCAAGTCCAATTCGGATGAAGAGTTCTTCGATTGTCTGGGTGAGTTTATATGCTTTATAGTCTCTCCAGCAGCTACAAATGTTTCATCTTACAGATACAAACGAGACCAACTCGCTGGCCAAGTGGAGCTCTTTGGAGCTGCTGGGCGAGGGCGACGACAGTCCGCCGCCGCATGGTGGAAGCTCGAGCGGCAGCGGTGGTACCAGCGGCGGCGGCGGTGGCATTGGCAGCGGCGGTGTTTCTGGTTCGGGTGGACGGCATAAACAGGAGGACAGCATTTTCAATCAGGACTTTCTTATGCGTGTCGCCTCAGAACGCGGCAATAAGCGACAATTGCGTTCCTCGGCGAGCATCGATCGCAGTCACGACTCATCGCCGCCAGGCTCGCCGAGCACACCATCTTGCCCGACCACCATACTGATATTGGTGGTGCATGCCGGCAGCGTTCTGGACGCAGCTAGTGAGCTGACTGCCAAGAAGTCGGATGTAACCACATTTCGGGGATCATTCGAGGCGGTTATGCGGCAACATTATCCCAGTCTGTTGACCCACATGACCATCAAAATGGTGCCATGTCCATCGATCTGCACCGACGCACTGGGCATCCTCTCCAGCCTCAGCCCGTACTCGTTCGATGCATCCCCCTCGGCTGCAGATATACCAAATATAGCGGATGTGCCCATCGGGGCGATACCATTGCTTGCCGTGGCCTCACCCGAGTTCCAGGAGACGGTTAATAAGACAGTGGCCGCCGCCAATATTGTGTATCATGAGTTCCTTAAATCGGAGGAGGGTCACGGCTTCTCTGGCCAAATAGTTATGCTCGGCGATTCGATGGGCTCCCTGCTGGCCTACGAGGCGCTGTGTCGTGCCAATGGCAGTCAGCCCAATACTGGTTCCTCGGTCTGCACAACGGGAGGCGGCGGCGGCGGCGCTGGAGGCGATTGTGGTCGCATGTCACGCATGGATGATGAAGAACGTTTTATCGAAGCGGATTTGGATGCAAAACGTCTGCTAGTGGCGCCCTCACCACGTCGCCGACGTTCGAGCTCATCGAGCGATTCACGTGCCACCAAATTAGACTTTGAGGTCAGCGATTTCTTCATGTTCGGTTCACCGTTGTCTGTCGTTCTGGCCGCACGGAAGTTGCATGACTCAAAGACGGCACTGGCCAGACCCAATTGCCATCAGGTGTACAATCTGTTTCATCCAACCGATCCGATTGCCTCACGCCTGGAGCCGTTGCTCAGTGCACGCTTCTCCATTCTGGCGCCTGTCAACGTGCCACGCTATGCCAAGTATCCCCTCGGCAATGGGCAGCCGCTGCATTTATGTGAGTTGCCTCCGCATGGATTAGACACGCACAGCACTTAATCTGCTCTCTCTATTACTCTCCCTCTCTCTCTCCGTCTATACCTTGCTATCTGTCTCTTTCTTTTACATGCAGTGGAGGTAATACAATCGCATCCGCAGCACTTCAATGATGGCAACAATTTACTTGCGGGGCGAAGACTCTCCGATGCCTCCATGCAGAGCACCATTTCGGGTCTTATCGAGAACGTCTCGCTGAGCACGATCCACTCGCGTAAGTAATTACCTTACGTTCTGTGAATAAACCTAAGGTTATATTCATTATTCTCAACTTGCAGTTCAGAACAAATGGTGGGGCACTAAGCGATTGGACTATGCGCTCTATTGCCCAGAGGGATTGAGCAATTTCCCTGCCCATGCCTTGCCGCATCTATTTCATGCCAGTTATTGGGAGAGTCCCGATGTTATTGCGTTCATCTTGCGTCAAATTGGCAAATTCGAGGGTATTCCCTTTGTGGGCTCCAATGACGACAAGGACAATGCTTCGTTCCATCCCGGACAGCCGCGTGAGAAGTGGATTAAGAAGCGTACGTCGGTTAAGTTGAAGAACGTGGCAGCCAATCATCGGGCAAACGATGTCATCGTCCAGGAGGGCAGAGAGCAGCGTTTGAATGCACGCTTCATGTACGGCCCACTGGATATGATCACGCTGCATGGCGAGAAGGTCGATGTGCATATTATGAAGGATCCACCGGCTGGCGAATGGACATTCCTTACCACCGAAATGACCGATAAGAATGGACGCATCTCGTACAGCATACCTGATCAAGTGTCTCTCGGTTATGGCATCTATCCGGTCAAGATGGTCGTCCGGGGCGATCACACTTCTGTGGACTGTTACATGGCCGTAGTGCCTCCCATGACGGAGTGTGTGGTCTTTAGTATCGATGGTTCCTTTACGGCATCGATGTCGGTGACTGGACGTGATCCCAAGGTGCGTGCCGGCGCCGTTGACGTCTGTCGTCATTGGCAGGAACTTGGTTACTTGTTGATCTACATCACGGGCCGGCCGGACATGCAGCAGCAGCGCGTCGTCTCGTGGCTGAGCCAGCACAATTTTCCACATGGCCTAATCTCGTTCGCCGACGGCCTGTCCACCGATCCGTTGGGCCATAAGACGGCCTATCTCAACAATCTGGTACAGAATCATGGAATCTCAATTACTGCCGCCTACGGCAGCAGCAAAGATATTAGTGTCTACACCAATGTGGGCATGCGACCTGAGCAGATTTTCATAGTGGGCAAGGTAACAAACAAAACAATTGATCATTCTATTAGTTCGGTAGGAATACCTCAACAAATTAGTTCAAGAATTAAAACTTTAATACTTTACTTTGTTGACGAAACGCGAAACACAAGCAAAGAAATTACTTACAAAAGAACTAGAGCAAAGGATATTATTATAAAATATTTAGTTGATATATTTTAAATAAGTGAAACTATTGATCTTACTATGAGGAAACACGAGTGGAAGCTAAGGAATTAAATAAAGACTGTCAAATATTGTACTATCGAGAGTTAAGCAGTTTAGGGTATTCTTAATCGATAAGTGAAACTATTGATCTTAGTATGAGGAAACACGAGTGAAAGCTAATTAAATTAAGACAGTCAAATATTGTACTATCGAGAGCTAAGCAGTTTAGGGTATTCTTAATCGATTCTAACTCAGTTGACCAGCGTTATTATTTTAGAATATAGAGAGCAAAGTTCATAAATTTCACAGTTCACTAATCACTTCAATTTCCTTTCCAGGTCAGCAAGAAGCTGCAATCCAATGCGACGGTACTCAGCGAGGGATACGCCGCCCATTTGGCCGGCCTGCAGGCAGTCGGTGGGTCTCGCCCGGCCAAGGGCAATGCTCGTATGGTGATACCCCGTGGATGCTTCAATCTACCGGGACAATCGGCAAATCCGCGTCGCAGAAGGTAGGTTGCCTGTTCCGGTGCCGAATGATATGAAACTCAGGTCGCTGCGTGTATATTGTACATATGTGTATGTGTATGTGTTAGTGTTAGTTTTAATAGGCGAATTCACAGTATTGTACGTACAAACTATGTATACCCTGTATTCTGTGTGTACAAGGCTTCTGTACTGTATGCTAAGTTGTGGTGTTTGCTTTTATGATTTGAATTGATTGCATTTTTCCACTTTATGTTTTTATTTTTGTACATTTGGTCTTGTGTTTTTTAATGTATTTCTCTTTGTGTTTGTTGCTGACTTCGCATGCCATTATAAACGAGATGATTCTGTGTTCATGTCGGGCCAGTTAACCAATCGCTGCTCTATGTCTGTCCGCCGACTGCCCGTAGTACCAAACTCTCTCTATATACACATATCATTGTCTATCTATCTATATCTCTCTTGCATTATGCATCGTATTTTCATACGCAAAACCTGAACCCGAATCCGAAACCGAACCTGAAACTGTACCCCGCCCTCACACACGATCCTGCACGATCAGCAATGCTTTCGAGTTGCAACAACCGCCTGCCACTCCAAGCAGTAGCACCAGCGCTGGAAGTTTGGGCCAGCTGAACGAGGGCAATGAAAACGAGCATTCTGAGGATGCTCGCAATGGCAACGAGGTAACGTTGCGACATGTTCGAACTCCGTCCTCCCAACACAGCAATTTCCAGCCTAGTCCAAGCCAAAAATAAAAAATTGAAAGCAAAATAAGAAGAAATTGTATGGCATATTTTTAAAAATTGTTTTGTTATTATTATATATATTATTATTATTTTTATTATTTTCTTAAGTTCTGCCTAAGTGAAACCTTTAGTTTTATATGTACGAGTGTATGTATGTATTTATTATTCCTAGAGCTTTGCTATAGTTTGTATCAAGTATTATTTGCATTGATATTATTGATTGATTGTAACCACAGCGAACAAAACAATATAAAACATCAACAACATAAAAGTATATACTTTAATACACTAAGAGAAAAATCTAGCCAAAGCAACAACACGCATAAATATATAACTATATATATACAATATACCCAACTACATATATATACAAAGAGTATAATATCGAGCTATGTAATAAATTGTAATATAAATGTTAGACATATATGATTTATAATGTTACGATTTCGAATTGTATCTTTCTTTCGTTTGTTCTTTGATTTTGAATATCGATATCGATAACGATAACGATAACTATAACGACGCTTTAACCGCTTTCTGCCACACGTCACGCCTACTACCCCACGTAAACTACCACGTGTTGATGCGAACCACCACCACACTCAAATCAACAACTATCAAATCTCAACAATATCAACAACCGATACGAATATCTATCTATATAAATATATCACATTTATACGCACACTAACTCACCAATACACACATACACACACACACACAAAACATATCTATATCCTGTGTGAACCAAAACTTCAGGCTGCATGAACAAGCAACGAATGATGTTTAAGCCGTTTACCAACACTGTAGTTGATCATAAAATATATATAATATATAAAAAAAAAACAAAAAAAGAGAGAGAGCGCGCACATTGTGCAAAAAAGAGAGATTGTTGTTCTTTAGTTCGAGTTGAGTTGCTATGTTGATTATGTTTTTCGATTATCTGTTGATTGCATTTTACTAGCTGAGCATCCTATGCAATTCGGTGTTGTGCAGCAAAAAAAAGAAGTAATCCAATAAAAAAACCCCCAACCTTTAAAGTTCCGATATCAACGGAAATCTGTCTCAACTTTAACTCTGTCTCTTTTTTCAAAAAAAAACTCCATATCCAACCAAAAATTGATTCTACTTTCGAATTGAAAACATTACTTAACACATACAACACACACACACACACACACACATGCTACAACTTCATCTTCGCACACAGCAATGAGACCGGACTCTCGTCACCAATACGCAGCGGCTATCTGAAGCGCAAGACCTATCTGAGCCATCACTAGATCATCGCGAAAGATATAGGAGAAGGAGTTAGGGAAAGAAACCCTCTAACCACACCAACGCAGCAAGAGAGGAAGGGCGAACGTGTGTAGCGATATTGTCTCATGCCACAACCACCTACTAAAATTAAAATCATAGACACATACTATATATGTAGCTCTCTAGTACCTGCATACTAGTACACCCGATCAAATGCTGCGAATCTCCTTTGAAATATCGGATGAGCGCATTACGAGTAGTTGCAGTCAGACAAGAACGACATTGATGCCTCCCCATCTGCTACATCTGTGTATATACAACATGAACTACCTACTATATTATGCGCAATATATCAACTTTAACCACAAAGCATACATAATCTGATGTATATACAAAAGCAGAATAATATATATAGATAAAAAATCTTGCAAACCTAAAAAAAAGAAACAAATAACAAAGAATAATTCAATTGTATAACTAAAACTATATACCACAAGTCAAATGTGTCACGCGGTAAGTAGCAAATAGTTGTATTTGATTTGAACAGTAAGCAGACCATATAAAATATTTAGATATAATAGCTATTTGATACATGTATGAACATGATAGTTTTTGTCTTTAAAACGAGTAATAGGTCGATCTGTCTGACAGTTGTGATCTACTTCCGATTTTATAGAAATACTATTGTTGCAGGCAATGTTGAACATTTTTTTCGTACTTCAACGAATCTACATTAAAGGAGAAAGTTTAAAGTCAAACTATTTTTGGAATAGTTGGGGATTATTTGTTTGACCATACGAACTTTTCTTATACTTATTACAGTTTAGTAACAACCGATCCAGGACATTATGAAAACAAGATAATGAAATCGTTACTGAAATTAAAATAATTTACATAAATATTTTTTTGTATCTTTTTCCGCCTAGGTACCTGGAAAGAAAGACTGTTTCCTCCTGTTGTTTGATGGTTTTCCAAACCACTTAATGAAAAAACTACAAATTAAACACTAAAAAAACACACACAAACAAACAAAAAAAGAAGAGCAAGCAACTTACGCAAAAAGAAACCTATAAGTTTGTGCTGTATTGTATTACAAAATCTTAAAACTATATATACATCTTACGTACAGATATCTTCATATGTATATGTATTCAAACTTTGAAACGAACAGAGTTTAGTTCAGCAAGATAACCAGGGGACAGTGCGCCGAGCTGGAGATAAGATTAATGACCCAGATCTCTTTAGAAACTACGTAACCGCTATATGGCAATTATACTATATACATATACATATGTTAATTGATCAATCGATCGGGCGACAAGGTAACAACAAAAAAGCAAAAGAAACAAAAACAAAAGCGTTGCAAAATCAAATGGCAAAATCAATGCATTTCTTAAAACAAAAGCAGATTAATGTTTATATACTATATTAATACAAAAAGAAAATGGAAAAAAACGTAATATACATATATTAAATAACATTAACTAAAAACGGCTTTCGTAAACGTTGAAAAACAGAAAAGAAAAGAAAAGAAAAACCTCTATGTGTGTCTCGTTTGTGTGTGTCAAGTTAAAAACTTATTCCAAATGCAAAAGAAAACAATCTGATTCTAATTCTAATCCTGAAGGAAACCCAAAAGAAATCTCCATAATTGTGATAGTCAAAAGTTATTGAAAGAAAACCAAAAACAAAACAAAAAAAAATCGTAAATCTAATATGAAAAAAATCGTTGAATGTTGAGGCAGAAAAATCATAAATATATTTTTGCGCAAAATGTTTGTAACAACTTTTTGAATCAAGTTCAGTTCAGTTTTCGTTTCGTTCCAAGTTCCAATTAGTTGTTAGTGTTATATGTGTATATTCGTATAGATATATAGGGTTATACTCGTATGTATCAAATCAGAAACCGAATGGCAACAACATTCTAAGCGATAAAAAGGAAATGAAACTGCGCTCAATTGTGATAAACAATATTTGAGTACATGCATACATAGTATATATCTACATACATACTACATACATATATAGAGATGAATATATATTTCTTTGGAATAATCCTGAACTCAATGCGACCTGATGACCGTATGAACTAACTGTTATAACTGATAAAAACACACTCTTACACACAGAGACACACACGCCTAGTTACGTATAAACTTTGTATGTCCAAAATGTCCACACAAGTTAGCCTAAAAAAACAAAAAACACTCTAGACTAGAAGATATCCTGTACCTGCCAACTGCATGGTATTCTATGAAACGTTTCGTCTATAACTTTTATTTAAGAAAAACGCTTGGCAAATGCTTCCATCGATCGGTTAACTGTTTTCATACTATTTGCACAACTTTATAGCATGCTCGACCAACGGACTATGCCGTTTGCAAGCTACTACTGTGAACAGACCAAGAGACGGACCCAGGATCCTACTATGTACTATGTAGTATGTGTTTAGAATTGGTTTACCCAAGTATTTAAATATTCAACTGAGATACCAAAATTGTGTACTTCCTAAAACGCAAATCGAAGAGTTTAAAATTATATATGCATGTATACATAAATATATATATATATATATCTATATATATATCTATATACATAGGTAATATAAAGTTATACAAAATATATGTGTATGTGTTTAGCGAGAAGAACTTAAGATGCAAAGAAAAAAGATGTTCTTAAATATCTTGAAACGTTCCTCAATTCACATTGATTTGAACAACTAAGAAATGTATCATGTATATTAATGCTTATTGATACAAAAAACGTGTCCTATCTATCTATCTATCTATCTATCTATCAGATGATGCTTCGCGAATCGAAACCGATAGAAGATATAGCTATTCGATATGATTCCAGATGTTGTTATTGCCAAAGCCTTTTGACTTTTCTATTCAATTTCCTCTCAACTCATAAGGCGCTCTCTTTGCGGACATAACTTGAAAATAAGGCTTCGATTGTGTCCCGGATTCAAACTGTATTTTCGAAAAATGTGTCAGCTATATAGCGTATATGGTATAGGCTAAAATTGAAGTTAAAATTGAAATGTATATGATAATTTAACCCACCATTTAGCTGATAAGCCCCCAGCCGAGATTGTTATATGCATATATGTACATACATATGTATGCTATATATGTATGTATATGTTAAGAACTGTATGTGTGTGTTATATGAAAACCCCATTAAAGTTGAAAACAAAATACACAGCGTTAAATGACGAAGCAGATGCAGTGATTAAGCGAAAACAAAGCGTTCAGCTCATAATACCAAATGTTACTTATATTCATATAACAAGCATACATACTACATATATAGTATATACTACACAGACACACACACACATGTGTGTGTGTGTGTTCTATATTAAGTGCAAAAGTCCAACAACAAAACGCGTTAGAGATTAAAAAAGAAAAACAAATTATACAGACACAAAAAAAAACAAAATATATATATATACCATACAAACATATGTATTTATTGAAGGAAAATTCTACAGAAACATCAACACCAACAACAAGAACAAGAGACACGGAATCTGCGAGATAACATCCAGATGATAATCTATTTACAATACCAAAAAAAAGCAAACGCAAATTGTTAGTAAAACATATAGAAAGAGAGAGAAAGAAAGAAGAAAGAAGACGCATATGATATATACATACATATATTTTCCAAATATGAACTTTATACGCAGAGCAAAGAAACAAAAAACATAAACTATAACAACTAAAACTACAACTACAAACTGGAGAAATATTCCAACTTGCTGTCCAAATATTTTTCGATCTATGTTAGCTGTGTGTTACAAAAAAGCGTAGAGAAAATAAAATGTATGAAGTAAGACGATAGAGACAGGTAGAGAAAGGTAAAGAGCGCAAGATATGGCGAGTAAGGCAGTTAAGAGTAAATAAAGTAAAAAAGTTGTTCATTGCAAAAAGAAAAGAAAATTGAAAAAAAAAATACAAACAAAATTAAAATGTTCCATTTGATGTTACAAATGAGAAAAGTAAATACATTATAATAATAAACAATAAAAACACAAGCGATGTGAAAAACAAACAAACAGCGGCCTACATTATTTAGTATCATCTCTCGGGCGGCTGTTGAACTAAACTGAACTGAACTGAAGGCGTTGAGGGGCTTCCAGCGAATCGTTTAATCGGCCAACTAATTGGCATCTGCCCTGCCCGGCCTGGGTACTATGATAAGCTGCATCACATGAGACCGAATCAGTTAGTCACTTTAATCGGAGGGTAAAGTATAATAATATTATCGCCCCAGCTTCCATTGAAATTGTACTGCAAGAAATTGAATTTGGGTGAATGATTTGAATACCGCATCTGGTCTGTGGTTTGTTCATTTGTTTAATTTATTAACTAGATCGTCACTAATTGTTTACATACATATAAAGCGCACAAGAAGAATCTATATCGTACATGGTCTTTTTTGATTGTGTTTTGTTGTTTATAGTAAAAAAGCAGCTGCATATTTTTTAAAACAGAATAAGTATTGTAACTCAATTTGGAAATGCTGCAATGCTGCGCTTATAGTTTTGGCAGACCCGCTGAAATCTCACTCTCGATGCCGCAGTGATCTTGGCCGCGCAGAATGCGGAAGAAGCCATTGTCTCCCCAGTCGGTGTTCCACGAGTTGCCGATCAGCCAGTAGGGCACCTTGCTATCACCCCAGACGCCCCAGCCGAGTATGCGGATGGCATGTCCGCCCAATGCACGGCCATGAACATGCTGATAGACGCCAGACTTGTAGAGTATGAGATCCTCGTACACAGTGAATGCACCCTCCACAGGGCCATTGGTCATGATTTCGCGTTGGATATCAATAGGATTTTTAGTGATCGAGTAGGACTTGGCACCGTAGTGCTTATCCTTGGCATAATCCACCGAATATGTGGACTGACACTGATGCTCGCAGCGTGGTGTCTTTCCTTGTGAGCAAGGCGGGCGTGTGCCGTTCACATGATGCTCGCACGGTTCAATCTCGTACGGACGGCAGCCCTGTGAAATGACAAGTGAGATAAGTAATTTGTGCCGTATATTCATGTATGAAGAGACTTACTTCCTTTGAGCCAAAGGAGCCACCGCTTACAATGCCCTTGCGCGTCCAATAACTCCAGGCGGCACCGGGGAACCCACCATTGCAGCCAAAGCCGCAGGTGTGACAACAGGATACCAGATCATCGGCCGAGAAGTGAAAGTTTACAGTGGCGTTCGAGTGTATGCAGACCTGGGTATGGGATATACGAGTGTTAGCGTATTATCTATATACAAATATTATATTCACAGTCTTAACAAAGAATACACACACAGATACACAGAAATAAACGCATGTACAGTCAGTCGCACACACACAGAGACGGCAGTGCAACGCAATTGTGCGGAAATCGATAAGCAACAAAGCGATAAGCATCAGTTTGTCAGCTGCGTCACATGCATTGTTTTTGTGTTTTTTTTAAGGTGCAGGAGATGATAGAACAGGGTATACTTACACGATCCGACATTGCTTCGACGGCACCAAATGCCCAGCAGGAGCCGCATGAGCCCTGATCACGAATCTCCCCAATGGTCGGACAGTTGGGCCAAGCAGTACGGGAATCGAACTCGTCTGGTATAGCAGCGCCATTGTCTTCAACTAAATCGGATAGCACTTCACGCTTGTCGGGCAGCGCAAACTTGTGTGCATCCGGATGAACGCCCATCAATCCCCGTACATGATGATCCGGCAAATCAGCGTCGAAATTGCGACCGACCTGTGTAAGCGAGAGTTAAATGCGAATTTGTTGTCACGTCAGCAACAGCAATTTAAACACAAACCACACATTTGCAATTTGCTCGTTGCAACCTTCACTTACCGTCCAGGTTTTGGCCTTGCTGCGCACCAACTCAATAAATTCGTCGCTCAGATAATGCGGCTCATCATCCTGAGCTGCGACGCCACCAATGGCCACAAGGGCCAGCAGCGACACAGTCGCTATAAAAGATTTCATTTGTCCAAAATGGCGCAGCCAAGAAACTGTGAAAATTGTAAGCAAGCAGCCGTCTTAGTGCCTTTGTTAGCGCGTATCGGTATGTGTATTAGTTATTAACGATAAGCGTACGTATTTTGCGTTTCAGCTGCCAATGCAAACTGTTGGCGAGTTGATTTATAAATACGATTTATATGGATTGTTGTTCTCTTTTCAAAGTCGCAGATAAGCGGCCATTGTAGTGATGTAAACAGGTATGTGATTGTTTTTATCGATATATCGATATTTAGAATATTATTGTGCATGCGATGATTTTTACTCTGTTGACAAATGTTATTTGGGAGTAATGAAATACAATACATTAAATTAAGAAGAACAGCCTATTTAACAGCATTTTTTCTATTACATAAGTATTTGGTACTTAACAAAACAATACATGTAGCTTAATGTTTAATATATATTTACAAAAGTTTCGCTACTTGGTACTATCACTAATTTCTGTAAACACGTCGGATCATACGTAGGGATTCCAATTGCTACCATCTTCCGGTAGCAGATTATTCGTTATCAGCAATATCACGTCAATTATCCACCAGGCACCCACACCGCCCATAGTCAGAAGTTTGCCCACAGCGGTGCCAGTTTGGCCCAAACAGAAGCGATCCATGCCCAGAAAGCCCAACAACATGCTGTATATCAACGTTGTCACAAAGTAGTGATCTGTGTAGCGTACGCAAGGTTCACCGTCCCGGAAGAAGGTGCGTGCACCATAGCACTCAATATCTGGGTATACTGTGCACTGGATTCTCGTGTGTTCCACGTCTTCATAGAAGGAGCCACCAAAGCGCAGACAACCAGATCCCTTTTCCTGGCGTGCCGTTGCGTTATTACGATGATCGATCGGTTCCTTGCATTCCAGAAAGTCGCGTGGTAGAAACGAGCACATCACATTGGGTCCCAAAGGATTAAATGCCACATTAGACGACGCCGACGATGATGATGGTGAATTTGAGCCAACCTGCGATTGACCCTGTACTGGCACCACCGACTGCACCGCTGTGCCGGAGCCAATTGTTTCTGGCTGTTCCTTACTTGGTAAATGTGTGGCGAAAGTGACAGGATTGCTGATCAGGCACCAAATAACGCTGTATAGCAGTAATTTGTGCTGCATTGTATTTCTTGTTTTCTATTGTTTGTTGTAATGTTGCACTATACACTAGAGATGCTAGCTCGCAAGAGTACGATATCTACAGCTGCAATCGATAAAGTTCTGTAATATATCGATAGTTGGATATCACTGTAAACCATCTCTGGCGCACAAGATGCTTGCTTTTATTTACAATTTCGGCAGTTTGAGCGCGTTTTTTGCGGCAATCCAAAATGAAGTATTTTAAATGATAAAAAGTTCTTTAAAAACTCAAGGGAGCTTTTATTGAACATTACTAGCACGCACATAATATTAATGTACTCGACTACGTGATGGATATATTTGAAAATATGTGCCGCACTTGCGGCAACGACTGCCTGGACGCTATGAACATATTCGTAGACAGCGTCATGGTGCTGCAAAAGAAAATTCCAATAACGGAAATATTATCGGCATGTCTGCCAGCCTCCAGTGCATCGCCGTTGCCAGCACCTTCAAAGAACGATGACTATCCCAAGCAAATTTGTCGCATCTGCGTCAAAAAACTAATCATGATCTATGAGTTTAACAACAAATGGGTGACAGTGAACAATGAGTTCAACGTGGCGTTAAAGTACGAACAGCGTCGGAACCGATCCAGGCTCGCGCAACCACCACCATCGACGTCGGCCGTCGTGGAGACCGTTGAGCCGGACGGCAGACGTATTAATGCCGATATTGTGTTTAAGAACGAGCCCAGCGATGATGGTGAGTAGTTTTGTCAGTAAAAGAAGCAAAGGATTTTCCGATACATCTAGCATTCTTGCAGTTTCCGAAATGGAAGATGGCTTGATGGATGACACAGAGATCAATCACAATATAGAGATCACAAAGAGCAGCAGCAGTAGTTTGGTGATTGGCCCGCCAACGACAGTTAAATATCAGTGCGCCCTGTGCGAGGAGCGATATCAGACACTGGCGGCATACCAAAAGCATCACAAAGTCACCCATCGCAATTGTCAGTTCTTATACTATACACCTGGACAATAGATATCTCTAGTTCATGTGCACACCTTAATGTTTCCATTTACTATTTACTATTTATGTTTGTTGTATTGCGGCAGCGCGATAGAATGAACAAATAAAAAAAAAAAGTTGAGAAAGAGCATTCACATCGTTTTGTTTAGGGATCCTCGTCGTCGCGGACACGGTCTGCACGGGGATCGTCGTGACGGAAGACCACATAGCCGGTCTTAAAGCGACGATTGTCACCATCCTTAGCATAGTAGTTGCTCAGTCCGATTCCGGCCATAACCAGGCCGCAGATAGCCATGGCGGAGCCACCAACAATGTCGGGTATCTCGTTCCAGGCGCGCTTGAACAGGGACGTCGAGCCACGGGCGGCGGATGCTGACATTGTGAGCGTCTGTAAGAGCCCAAAATTAATGTTATATTCGCATTTAATTGGTATATATTTAGCATACTTAATAAAAAAGAACTACGCGTTTAGTTACACAACAAGCACAAGCAAGTTGTTTAGCGATGGAAAAATTTATTTATCGACACTATCGATAGCCAACATACGGGCTACTAGATAGTAAAAACAAAGTAGAAAATGTAAACATAGTGTATGTAAACTGCGTCAAGTTGGCAGGTCCACGCAGCTGATTTAACAGCACTTGCTCCGCACTTAACAGCAAGTGCTCGCAACTTTACAGCAACATTAACAGTAACAGGTGCGCATCTGGGAGTGGGCTTATAAACTTTTAAAATCTTTTTCTATAAATTGCCAACACATTTCGCTACTGTTTGTTTTTTAATAATGGCTGCTGTACCAGGACGTGCTCTTCACTATGTGTTCAAAATCGGAAATCGTGCAAAGAATGCATTCTTCTTTCGCAGCATTCTAGGCATGCAGGTAAGCTGAAATTTGTTGCCAGCGTCGTGGACAACTGTAAAACCCGCTTACATTCCTAGTACATCAATGTGTGTGCGTATGAATTTGGGTAATTACTATTGAGCATTGTAGTTATTTTTATCTGGTAACATGACTGGCATGAATGCCAGTAATCGCGACTCGTAGACATCACGTTCGTAAAGCTGATATTAGATAAGCAGCGAGAGAGTACTTAAGTCGATTTTCCAATCTTATTAATAGGTACTGCGACATGAGGAGTTCAAGGAGGGCTGCGACGCAGAATGTAATGGGTATGTTTAGTGTGTGCGAATACTGATTGATTAGCATCAGCATTGATTAATCTGTCCTTTATAGACCTTATGACAATCGTTGGAGCAAGACCATGGTCGGCTATGGCCCGGAGAGTTCGCATTTTGTCATCGAGCTGACCTACAACTATGGCGTCAAGAGCTACGAGATGGGTAACTAACTAGCCCGCAATCCACTTCAGAATCAATTGTTTTTATACCATATATGATCCTGCAGGCAACGACTTTGGTGGTGTAACCATACACTCCAAGGATGTGCTGGCCAATGCCGCGAAGCATGCATATCCCGTGGAAAAGCAGTGCGATCGCAATGTACTCACATCCCCAGATGGTTATAAGTTCTTTGTCATCGATGAGACCCCTAGCGACTCTAGCTCGGACCCAGTTCAACAGGTGGAACTGCATGTCAGCAATTTGGAAGCTTCGCAAAAATATTGGCAGGAGCTGCTCAGGATGCAGAAGGTCGAGGAGCACAAGGGTAAATCGCTGGTGCTCAGCTATGGCGGCAAACAGGCATCGCTGCGCTTGACCCAATTAAATGAGACATTAAATCGTGCCAAGGCATATGGACGCATTGCTTTCGCTATTCCGGGAGCCACACAGAAGCCGCTGTTCGAGGCCGTGCAGGCCGATGGCAGTACAATTCTCAAGCCACTCATCACGCTGGATACGCCTGACAAGGCAACGGTTACTGTGCTCATTTTGGCCGATCCCGATGGCCATGAGATATGCTTTGTCGATGAGGAGGGCTTCTCGGAGCTGTCGCAGGTGGAACCCGATGGTAATGCACGACTCGACAAGTACATTGGCAAGGATCCGTTCCAGGACAAGGAATAGAGAAAGAAGTCAAATGATCTGTTTTTTTTTTCATCATTTATATGGCAAGGGTAGTCACAAATACTGCTGATATTTTTTATAGTGTAATGTGCATATGTTGTAGAACAACGTATCATTAATTTCTATATTGTTCGTAGATTTTTCTATTTTAATAATGTTTAATAAATTGTACTCAATGTTGTTGAAGAACTCTAGGACAGTTTTTTGACATGATTTCGAATTGGGGGGGAAATTCATTTACAGTTTTCATTTTGATTCGATTTTAGTCTCGTTTAAAACATTTTCGTTTTTTAGCGTATTTTCTATTTTTGTTTTAAGTTTCTTCTTTTGTTCGAAAGATAAATCCTAATGGAGAACACTGATGAGAACCCACTCATGACTGCACCGGCGGTCGGACTTGTGCCTCGCCAGCAGCGATGGGAGAGAATTGCCTGGACATCGAACCATCAGCGCGCCATATTCCGCAGCTGGGCCCAACATTTTGCCCACACGGGCGTCAATACAACGGCGATGAAGTATTTCGATAAGTGCATCGATGATTACGTCTCAGAAGACTTTGCGGCCCTGTGCATGCGAAGTCAATTTAATCGGGTCATGGCAAGACCTGAGGCATCGCTGGATGACAGCAAACGAGCGCAGCGAATCGTTGGTCCCTGGAATGCCAAGGTTAATATAGAGCTAGCCGATGCGCTGTACAATCTCAATCAGTTCGAGAAGAACAAACTGGTGCTGCACAACAATTTGCGGGTTCAGGTTGGCACATCAAAGCTGCCGTTCGAGAAACGCCTTATGATTGTCAAGGAGAATTTCAAGGATAATGTCGGCGACAGTATGCGTCCGTTTTCGCTTAAGAACTCGTCGAAGATGTGCAGAATACATGAGAGCATTAAGCACAACCAGAAGACAGACTGGAAGCTCCTTAACATGCGCAAAGATTGCGACATTCTGAGCATCATCAATTCGGAGGAGACACTGATCTCGCCGCTGCAGCGTGCCCGTTCGCAGCGCAAGACCAGGGTCTACTTTCAGACCTATCTCAATAAGGCCTGGACCGATCTGGTGTTCCTCAAGCAGTTGCGCAACAATCCCATCGTTCTGTTGGACAAGTATTTGCGCAACACGCACGAGCGCAAGCAGGAGATGTGCAGCTCGTATGACAGCGTCAAGAAGTTCACCCGCATGCTCCATGCTCGTAATCCCATGTACAATGAGCGCTATAAGCGTGACACACCTATGAGTCAGCGCTTCCATCAGCACATCATGCTCCGCCTTCAGTACCAAACGCGCCGCAGTGTCTTCTCTATACTGCGCAACATTCAAGCGCTGCGAAAGCAGAAGGATGTCGGGGTGAGTTCAGGTGGGAAGGAACTGGGCAGAAAGAATGTAGCAATAGTTAAATGTTAGTCATAGTACATGTATATAGAACACAGAGTCTTATCTTCGATCTGCCCTCATTATACCCTTGCAGAGGGTATATTCTTTTGGCCAGGAGTTTGCAGCGCACTTAAGGAGACGACTCAGACCCCATAAAGTATATATAATATATTCTGAATCAGCATCACCAGGGTAAGTCGATGTCTGTCTGTCCGTTCGTCTGTCTGCAACGGAAACTAGTTTCTCAGTTTTAGATATTTTTTGATGGAATTTGGCACACATACATACAGTTCTTATTTTAGAAATAACTTAAATTGTCAATGCCAAATAAAGTGAATATACACAATACCATTCAATTCTGCACCATTATATGTAACTAGGGTATACAACTTTTGGCATGGTGAAGGGAATTCATACGAAACTAAAGTATTATCGGCTACTTATATAATTTAGTTTATATAGGAACACTCCCTTTTATTGATGATAATATTTTTACATATATCTGATCTCCACAGCGCCTGCGCGATTATGTGAGTAGAACGATGGGTGAGTACAATGTGCTGAAGACGACTCGCCTCTTGCCCTGGAAGATGGAGTTCATGAATGAGGTGTACAATCATGTAGCGTTAAGTCTGTGCGAGACGTACCAGCTGCCCAAGGAGAAGGTATCGCCATACGAGAGTGATTCAATGTGCCGCCTGCTTGGCGTGATGCCGCTGAAGCCGACCAAACAGGGCGATATCATCTTTGGCGATCGATCGAGCTATGCATACGAGAATACCGGCAAGTCCCAGGAGCAGGCCAAGGCATTCAAGTGAGTGCGCTAAGCAACTTCAAATGCTTTCCCTTCCCCTTCACACTCACAGTAACTTGATTACTAGGCGCACTAAGGTCTTCCTGGAGAATAGGCTTTATTTCGCAACGAAGCGCATCGAGCGTAGTTATCTGTTCTACGAACTGGCAGATGCGTATCTGGGCCAGCATCAGCAGGTGGTCTGCCTATCGTACGCCAAGAAGGCCATCGACGAGGCCAAGCTGTGCAATAGCAAGATCTGGCAGTTTCTCGCCACTATGCTGCAGGCCAAATCGCATGCGATTCTGTGCAAGTTCGAGAGACAAGCGGAAGTGCTGAACGAGGCTTATGCGCTGGCCAGGAGTCTCAAGTCGCCGCGACTTTGCACCTTCATCGAGCTATGCCGCATGCTCAATCGCGACTATATTTCGTTGCGCAAGATGACCCACCTAATGTCCACCAAGCGCATGCGCTACAAGATGTCCACTCGCTCCAGTACAAACCAGCATACGTCCGACAGTGAGGTGGACACATAATCCCGGCAAGCGAGTACTGTGCTCCGCACGGAGGAGCAGCGGAAGGGGATGGAGCAGTCTGTCCCCTCCCCACTATTCTCCGGGCTTGGCACAGTAATCGCATCTCGGATTCATTTTCACACGCTGATTTTAAGAAAATTTCACAAAAATTGCACAAAAAACACAAAATTATTTTAAACATTACACTAAGATAAAATCTGTATTATGTTATAATGCAAATCATAAGAATACTTCTTAAATTATATATAATATACATTTATGGAAAATAATTTGTGAGTGTTTAGAATTTGTATACCCACTACCCACAGGATACAAGGTTGCCATCCCAAACAGGCAGAAGAAGGCATAAAGTATATGTACGATATTCTGAATCTGCATCAACAGAGAAGTCTTTATAGCTATGTCCATCTGTCTGTCTGTTCGTCCTTATGTAAAGCTAGATCTCAGAGATTTTAAGAGCTAGGACTACAATACAAACAGGAAAAAATGTCTAAATATTGCAGGGTATATCTCAGTCGAACACACTCGACTATAGCTTTCATGCCAGTTTCTAAATCATTGTGTTTCAATTTCGATCGTTTCAAGCAAGTTGGGCTAAGCTGTTTGTAGACCATTATTCCTTAAAACTAAGCCCAGTTTAAAAAAAAGTGATTCCCTTTATTTCGTCTAACTTTTTCGTTGCAATTGCTTTTTTCAATTCCGATTTTAGTTCTTCAGTTTCGATTCGAGGAACGTTTTGTTTGTAACTCAATTAAAACTCATATCCGTTTCCGCTGCGCATATTCAGTGGGGATGGAGGGGGGTTGGTCTTTTTTCCATTTCAATACGCCAGGTGAGCCAGCAAAGTTTCGACCAGTGCGAGAGTGCGAGTGCATATGGTACGTGTATTTCAATTGCAAGTGTAATCTATGTGTGATCTATTGCAGACTATTGAACCCGCTTGGATTACGTTGGTGGATAGTCAAAAAAAACCTAGGAAAAACCAAATGAAATCGAATGCGTATGTGAATGAAATGCGCATCTAATGGTCGAGGATAACTGTTAATTTACACATGAAGCTGGTGTTTTATGCATGCACTCGTACATAATAAATGCCTGGAAAGCCCTAGGAAATCC